>MU400376.1:600000-778217 GCA_022578955.1 Hypoxylon sp. FL1857 | reverse complement strand
GCCCCCCCCCCCCCCCCCCCGCCCCCCCCCCCCCCCCCCCCCCCCCCCCCCCCCCCCCCCCGACCTACTTCTTCAGCGCAGCAACAGCCCCCTTGACAGTGTCCTCGCCAATACACAGGGTCTCGACGCGCACCTCGGGGGTCTCCTCGAGGGCGCCCACCGTCCCGATGTGCGGGTTCGCGGCGTCGCCCGGTCGGAACTGCCCCGTCCCGCTCGTCGACCAGCAGCACTCCGTGTAGTTCCCCGGCCCCGGGTACCGGCCTGCGCCTGCGGCGAAGATTGCTGCTTTACACTGTGGAGGGGGGCAGTGGTTAATACGGTAGCTACCCAGGTATGGAGGTACGTAAGAGATCGTCGAGATATGAGGTAGGTACATGTGGGTAGGGGTAGGGGTAGGGGTATGTAGGTGGGTAAAGAGGTCTAGATTAGCGGGTTCGGGCATGTCTCGGGAGCGGAGGCGCTTCCATGGTAGAGGAACCCCGAGTTCCCGAGTTAGGGCCAGGGCTTTGAAGGGGAGACAATAGATGGATGATGAAAGGGATGAAAGAGGAGATGGGTGGTACGTACGGCTTGGACTGCTGAGGGCGGCGCGTAGAAGATTAGGGTGAAGGACTTTACTACTGCGGATGCCATGGTCTGGTTGGGTTGGAGAAGGGTTGGACAACTTCTAAGCTGATCCGACTTGGTACGAGGTAGATTTATGTGAGGGAGACAAACTCCGAATCCGAGGGAGCTGCTTCTTTCCGGGATTGTCTTTAGACACTAAACTAGCGCCCGAATCCAGGTTATGTACAATTTAACGGAGTTGGTAATTAATGAGACGATAATACTGATGATAGTGATAGTGCTGGAGGAGGCTGAGGGCGGGGCATATGATACCTCAATAATAGAAGACCCCGCGGTTTAGTGATGTATGCGATATATGATTCGCCATTTAACAACACAGATCTCCTCGTGTAATAAAGAGTAAGATGATCTATAACATTTGGCTCCTGATATATTTCTACTCCAGGGGCCAACCTAGAAACGGAGAAAGTACCTACATCGTCGAAGGAGACTGGTTAGAATCTATTCCCGTTCTGCTAGTCATCTATCGATATACATGTATCCTTATTCGCAACTCACGGCTTTGCCCACTACGTTTAATAGAGATTTATGATATCTAGAGTGGTTAATAGACAGGAGGCAAAGACCTGCTTGATAAACAACCTTCTACTCCTGTTCATATTATATAGTAAGGGGCTTATCGAAGGCAGACGGATGACGCTTGTTGAGGATGGGGATCACCTTCAGAACATCCATCGGAAGTCCTATAATACGGACATACTAATATTTAGAATGCTGACCGCAAGCCACAAGCTCATAGATATCACATGTGGATCTGGATCTTGTTGGCCGAGCCGAAGATTTGGTGTGCATATGCATGGTAATCATTATGTTCACCGTCTTGTGAATGCTCAGGAGTTGAGGTTGCACCAGTTCAATCATTGGAACCTGAGGTAAGCTTGACGGACATGTGTCACTTCCAAAGTCCTTCTTCCTTATGCTAGTTGTCTCGGGACAAGTCGTAGAGGTTGAATCTAAGCTTCCACTAGTAGACTCAGCTGAACGAATTCAATGGCGGGACGAAAGGAGATATTCCTATTCAGACGGCTGAGTTGAGTTATCCGAGGTAGCTATCTCGCCTTGCATATGTGTATCTGGATTCGATCCGGAACATTCCCGATGCCTGTTGCTGATTCAGACTAGCACATAGGAGAAGGATGTGCCCCGTCGGCCTCAACAACTCAGGGTTAGAGGCCAGTCAATAATTATAAACAAGACACAAATAATGCCGCGTATCTCTCAATTTACAATAAGGATGTCCGTGATAAGCAATGTTGAAAATTTGAAGTTGCAACAGTCTTGCCTTACATGTATGTACAAGCTTAAAATACCTCAGTTTTGCTTTTCATTATAATAGGGCTGGATCCACTAATAGATTTAAGGTTAAGTCCTTCTGCATCTGGACTAGCTCAGTTGGATAAAAAGGGAAATCCGAGCTCCTGGGTCGAATCGCCATGCTACTGCAGCAGTTGTCTTGTCGACCCTTGTCGCGGACTTCACTGGCGACATCTTGGCCCTAGCGCCCAAGCTCCTTTCCTAGAAAAGTAACAAAGCAGAGGAAGCGTCGACCGATCCACCTAAAAATTCCTCTCGCTCCATATCATTTTCTTCTTAGCGCCAATTGGGCATGAGTCTTTGTGCTGACCATTTTCGCGCAGCACTTTTTTTTATTGATCATATAGATTATAGATAAGATCCGCCGCCAAACGAACCTTTTTTTTCTCCCCCATTATCTCCCACCTCCACCAAATATCCGCACGTCCCCTCCCCTGTCGCCAACACGGTGCCTTTGCCGTTGGTCACGATCCGATGGCGTCGTCCTCGAGGGCCTTGAGTCGACTGGCTGGTCCGGCTAGACAGTTGTCTGTGCGTGCGAATGCGCCGGCCGTCAACTTCACTACGACGTCATCGTCCATTGTCTCACGATCGCGAACAAGAACGACAGCTCTCTCCCGCCAGTTCACTCGATCCTATGCCGACGCACCTCCCACCAAGAAACCGCGCAGAATTCGTAATACCATAAAGTGGACATGGCGCCTAACCTACCTATCCCTCCTCGCTGGCATCGGTGCCGTCATCTACGATGGCTACCTGGACCGTCATCCGGAAGAGCAATTCGTTCCTGATCCTGACAAGAAGACCTTGGTGATCCTTGGTAAGTCACCAATGCTAACTGCTCTTTTCTATTCCATGTTTCTGACCACTTCCTCTCAAAGGTACTGGTTGGGGTTCAGTTGCTCTACTCAAGAAGCTGGACACTGCCAACTACAATGTCATTGTTATCTCGCCCCGAAACTACTTCCTCTTCACGCCTCTACTACCGTCCTGTACTACTGGAAACATTGAGCACCGCTCAATAATGGAACCCGTTCGCCAGATTCTCCGTCACAAGAAGGCCGCTGTCAAGTTCTACGAAGCAGAGGCCACACACATTGATGTTGAGAAAAAGGTTGTTAAGATCACGGACAACAGTGACATCAAGGGAAAGGTTCACGAAACCGAAGTTCCGTACGACATGCTCGTTATTGGAGTGGGTGCCGAGAACGCTACTTTCGGTATTCCCGGTGTCCGCGAACACAGCTGCTTCCTGAAGGAGATCAAAGATGCTCAGGCCATTCGCACCAAGATCATGGATTGTGTTGAGACCGCTGCTTTCAAGGACCAGGCGCCGGAGGAGGTCGACCGTCTTCTCCACATGGTTGTCGTTGGTGGTGGCCCCACTGGTGTCGAGTTCGCTGGAGAGCTGCGAGATTTCTTCGACGAGGATATCCAGAAGCTCATCCCTGAGATTGCTCCCCGGTTCAAGGTGACTCTTATCGAGGCCCTCCCTAATGTACTTCCCATGTTCAGCAAGCAGCTCATCGACTACACTGAGAGCACTTTCAAGGAGGAGCACATCAACATCATGACCAAGACTATGGTTAAGAAGGTGACCGATAGGACGGTCGAGGCTGAAGTCACTGGTCCTGATGGAAAGAAGTCGACGGTTACAATCCCCTACGGTCTCCTCGTCTGGGCCACCGGCAACACAATCCGCCCATTAGTCAGAGACCTTATGGCACAAATCCCTGCCCAGAAGGACTCGAGGCGCGGTCTTGCTGTCAACGAGTACCTCGTTGTCCAAGGTGCACGGGACATCTGGGCTGTTGGTGACTGCGCTGTCGCCGGGTACGCGCCAACTGCCCAGGTCGCTTCCCAAGAGGGTGCTTTCCTCGCTAGGCTGTTCAACAACATGGCCAAGACCGAGGCTTTGGAGCAGAGGGTCCGTGAACTCAGCTCCAGCCTGAACCTCCAGCCTGGCGACACAGCAGCCAAGACGCAGGAGATCGAAGACCTTGAGAAGCAGCTGCGTCGTATCAAGGATGTTAAGCCCTTCCACTACTCGCACCAGGGCAGCTTGGCCTATATCGGCAGTGAAAAGGCTGTTGCCGATGTCGCTTGGTTAAACGGAAATGTCGCTACCGGTGGCAAGCTCACCTATCTCTTCTGGCGAAGCGCTTACTTGAGCATGTGCTTTAGCAGTATGTCTACCTACCCCTAGACCAACATTGATGTGAATATAGCATGCTAACAGACTATCTAGCTCGCAACCGTGTTCTCGTCGCTCTTGATTGGATCAAGGCCAAGGTCTACGGACGGGATGTTTCCCGGGAGTAAATGCTTTCTTTACTTGATAACACCTAATGTTACTGGACGACTCTAGCTCGTCTTGAGACGTCCCTTAACATAGATCGGAGACAGTGAATTTCTCTACACGAATCCGATTACCTTGTATATTTCGCTTTAGCGGAGTTATAGAGAGAAGTGCTAGGTAGGCCCGATACTACATGAACGGACAGGACAGGACAGAACAGGATTCTGAAAGGGGGCACACAAATGGCACACGGCACACGCACACATACAGACATGCACAGCACGTATAGAGAGCAAGTTTTTTCCGCCTCGAAAAAAAATCCTAGGTTAGTAGAGTAGGATAGGATAGATCGCGGAACGCGAAGCTGGCGGGACGTGCTTCCGTTTGTATTATGAATAATAATTCAGCACTACAAAAATATTCTGGGTCATGAATATGTGCTCATTAACTGCACTACGTGAATATCCGCGCTATCCACGAATCCTTACAACACATGACGCTGTGTTGCGTATTTGTGTTTATCCGCTCTCGTATTAGGTTGAGTACCAGTCTACTTCTAGGACTCAAGTTGGAACCCCCATCAGATGATAATATGATATTCACGATGAATATGATTAAGCATTTGGCTCTATTGCGCATGTTCATGGCACATGGTTCGCGCCCAGGAAGCAGATACATATGTTGTGTAAGCTACCAGGAGGCTACGCTTGCAAAACATCCAATTTGCCCTGATATGCGCACTCTGCCATCTCCAAACACATGCTTGGCACTGCCTCTCTACGTACCTCGGCTATGGCTACACTATAGAGAGTGGTGCCTTTTCAGGCGTGAACAATAGATTGAGTATAGGTTCCATGTGAGAGTAAAGGAACCGAGGAAGATGGGAATCTCCTCTATATGTATAATATTCGCTCGACGGCGATAGGTATGTGTAACTATAAAAGCGACATATCCCGAGCCTCCTCTTATGAGTAAAGCTCATTTCTACCTATGCATTAGCCGGCCTAGGTGATCAACCTAGGGTAGTTCGTTGTATGCACAAGCCGAGGATAGATGTCAGTTGGATATGTCTAAGACCTCGTATAAAATTCTCATCTTCAGTTGTGGCGGTCAGGCCTAGCCTGGCACTGATTCCGTAGCCCAAGGAGCAAGATGGCCGAAGTCAGTTCGCCTGCGGTTTTGAGATCGGTTCCCTGACCATTGTATAGAGATTGATGGCTGTGCCGTCATCATTGCACTCTAGCTCTTTCACGAACTTGAAGCCGAAACGACCGTAGATCTGCATGTTGGGGACGTCCCGGCTGGACTCGAGGTAGCATTTCATGCCCTCGGCATCGGCCTGCTTAGTAACGGCCTCCATCATCAACCGGCCTATCCCCTTGCCCTGGGCCTTGGGAAGCACGACCATGATATTGAGGAAATAGTAGCCTCGCGGGTCGGTCCAGACGGCTGACTGGGCCTTGGCTTGGGCCTCCTTCCAGATGTAATAACGCTAAATGTTCGTATTCAAGTCAGCGGCCTTTTAGAGTTTGAGTATGTGATGTCGAAATAGTCGTCGACCGTAACATTGAAATTTGGTTCTGATCGCTCGGCTGACACAGGCGCTGAAACAAGCCATGCGCATGCGAAGGCGAGGCGGGGCCCTCTCCAAGACAGAACCTCCTGTTCCGACTGGTGAACCATCGTCACCCTACCTTATTATACCATGTATAATTTGGAAGAACCAGCGAAATGCAACCAAGTCGGCAGATCAAAGGCTTGTTTTCGAACGGAGATTTTACCCGCTCTTGGGATCGATCAAACTCACCTTCACATTGAGACCCCCTCGGCCGTAGTAGAGATTCATCCCGACTTGATTGAACCATAATCGCCAACTTTCAATCCAGTCGTGCCAGGTAGGCGGCTTGTCTACAGGCTGCGGTTTTAACCAGCAAGCGACACCGAGGACCTCATCGCTACCCTCTTCTTTTGCGACGTGGAAGATGCCGTTACGCATACCCCATCGACACCGAATGCCAAGAGATGCGGCGTTGCGTTGCGGATTGAACTGACGGGTAAAGTTAGTATATTTACAGCACACCTAAGAAGCAAATCATGTTCGAAATATCATCTCAGTCCAAAGGAGGCGAAACAATAAACTGGCAATAAAAAGTAAAAAGCGGCGATTGCGTGACAACTGTGTGGTAGGGTATCACGCAAGATACGAAGAGGTAGAATTGACCAAGTTGCGTGACCATCTCCACGCCTTTGAAACAAATTCTTGGCGTTGATGGAGGCCGGCCATCTTGACTCTTGAGTCCGCGACGGGATACAACAGGAGAGGACGTTCGGGGAAATATCCTATAGGGGAAGAGACAGCCATACCGTAGATTTGTCAAATACCCAGTTGTTGTACGGATCATCGGCAAAAGCTTGTCTTTGGGGTTGTATGGTTGGTTAGCATGAATGGCAAGGAGCTGAAGAAACTCATCAGCCGCAGCGCCCCCCTTTCTCCTTCAGGTCGCCTACAATACGGCCCAATCGTTACGTCGCCTCGGGTTGTTACTTGCCGGCGACATGCAGGAGGAACGAGGTAACACTTACTGAATTGCAGATACGGCACCCGGAATGTCTGCTTCGGTTAGGAGAGAGACCTTGACTGGCATGATGATAGTAATCCGATTCGGCAAAATCTACCGGGCTATATGAAGGGGTAACGTCAGGTGATACAGTCGTATACTCGGTATTAATTGACCCAGGTTTGCGGGTTTCTTCTAAACCATCCCTGCCACGCAGCTGTCTCGAGATTTATAAATCTTGAAAGAGGGAATTGCACATGCAAACAATCTTAGACTAGAGGCATACATATATCCATGTAGTAAAACTGAGGCTAGCTATATGTAGCTGAGGGCATGATAAGCCAAAGTATTAGATAAGGGAATGCTTGGTGTGACTGTGTGACTGTGACGAAGGCCTCCGCAAGGACTTTCCAGCTGCGGGAACCGTACATGGCATCATAGTCCAGTCTAAAACGGGAGAACTTCGGGAAGATTGGTTTAGTGTCGATCGCCTCGATAGGCGGCGGTGATACCATCAATGGTTCGATTGATGGTATAATCAATCGAGTACAAATGGAGAAAAGATCTGGAGCTAGGAGCCGAGGCTGCGAGAGATTACTATTAGGCGCTGGGTAATGGTTTGATGCCCGGCAAGAGCTCCCGGCTTAAGGACCTCATGCCTTCTTGGAAAGGCCCTGACCCTGCTTTCCAGGAGAGTTTCGGGGGAAGGTGTATTTGATGATCCTTAACTTTCGCCTACGCTTGCCAAGTCCATCCTTCTCCCCAACTTTGAAGCCCAAAACACGTCGAATATTCCATCTTGCTCATCTAACATGACATCGGTAGGATTAAATCGACAACGGGCTGCTCTGATCTGTTTAAGCTTTCTCGTCATCGAGTTCAGCTAGGGCGCATCCGATATTCCAAGACAAGATCAGCAAGTTCGAAAGCTTGACGGAGTTACAAGCAAGATCCTCCTCCCTAAGGAAAAGCTTGCGATGGCTTGGCTGGATTGGCGCCGAGGCTCTAGTATAGAGGTATCCATGTCCTACCTCTAAGGGAACTATTCCTTTCGAGGACTTCAACATCTCAGTGAAAGCGAGTTGGCGGCGGGTCCTCGTCAGTCTCGAAACGCCCGTCGTCTGCTTCGCCCTCTTCGCCTTAATTACGAAGTAGGCTGGAGCCACTAGATGTAAATGAGCTGATTCTAATTATCTTGTTCACCCCCGCATCTCAATCGAGTAACCATACTCTGTGAGGCTGGTGAGACTGTCGCCATAAGAGTATACCCAAATCCATTCAGCGTCGCAACTATTCCTTAAGCTAGCGTAGGATTCTCGGAAGACTCCAGTCTCACGGTACCGAGTACAGCTTGCTACACGGCTGAAATTGCGTGAACGCAAGACAGTCATCTGTATCAAGTTTGGCGTCGCTGGGTGAGACCCTGGTTGAAACCCGGGCCCTCCCCGCAATCAGCCCCTGTCTGAGACAGGATACCCCGGTCATTTTGTTACAACTTCAACTTCATGTCTGTGCAATACCTACCATGAACGATCGGCCACGGCCTGGGCTGCCTGGGTCTTCTCGTCGTCCTACTCCCTACAGGCGTTTTTTTCGGCAGCGACGAGCTAGAGATGGCCCGTAGTTATACCTCCCCCTTACATGCTCCCTTTGAGCCTCAAACTGGAGATAGCTCGTCGGTTCTTATTAGCCGACCAACGTTTGCGCGCTTTCATTCGTTCATGATGGTTTTGAAAACTTACGTCCAGATACGGCAACTTTGATGGCCAAGACACGGGGCGCTCATTTTGTCTAGGACGGCGCCAGTCTAGTACCCAACCAACTAAGGCAGTGCTCACTAGTCCGCGAGTCTCATTGGATTTTGTCTGCCGTGTAGGCGATATAGAGCATGGGACTATACTCCGTGTTGATAGAATCCAGCGATAATAGCTACAAACCGTAGCACCCTAGCTCGTAAAGGTCCAGCCGGCATTGCGAGCCTGGGTGACGGCGAGTCCCACATCGAAAAGCCGTGATGACCAGGGATGCTCGTTGAAGGGGCTCCCACTGCATCCTTGAGACATGTTGCACTAGCTCAGCTTAAGTCTCCCGAACCCCAAGTAGGGGACCTCCTCCTTAGATCTGATACGCCTTTGCATCTGCACTTTCTTCTCTCATTACTTGGTACTACCTACATTCTTGGCTTGTTTTCTTTCTTTCTTTTCTTCTTTTCCCTCTCTTTTCCCTTCAAGGCGGGCCTTCTTGTATTCCATTCGTCATATCCCCAGGCTTGGGTTCTTGGTATTCGATTCTTTTCCGTCCTGTCGCTCCCGGTCCATGCAGCCAAATACACTTTTTGGCTGATTTTAATGATAATTCTCATTCGTTTGTGCTGTCCATCTGCTGGTCATGTTATGAGGAAATCAAGACAGGTGCTTGGATGCAGAGCATTTCGGCGCACAGCGATAGTTTAAAGTAATAACATGCCGCCACACAACAATAGACGGCAGCCACTGGACACCCGACTATGGAAAAGGTCACCAAATATGGATCGGCCGTCGACGCTTCAGCCACGCGGTAGTCCGGGATATAGATACATCGAGGGGGACTCTTTGAGCGGCAGAGGTTTGAGGACACGGCTGGTCGTTACTAGAGACCGAGATGGAGGAAATGGTGGTCCTGGCAGGCACGGAGACAATGATGGGGGGCATGATAACAACCGCGATTTTCACGAATTTAATGGAGGTCTTGGATTTCTAGACGGCGGAGGGCAACCCCATGAGCCTGGGAGGCCTGATCATGGACCTGGAGACTCTAGCGACGACGCCAGCGGCAGCGATCATGATGGCAGTGACGGAGACGATAGTGATGACGATAGCGACGATGTTCCGCAAGCAACACAGCCATCTACAACTATAGCAAGCTCTTCGGGGTCCATCACTACTTTAACCCCCCTTGTCACAAGTCTACCTACTGTTCAGCCGACGATCACGACTACTTCCCTACCGGCCCCATCCGTTGCTATACCTGTTCAAGTACGCGCAGGCACCATTCCAAGAAGGAACATAGACTAATTAGTTGGTAAACAGAATCCCGCATCCGGCGAAGCAACCGGCCAAGCAAACTTGAACTCAGGGGTGTATCCAACCACTGATAGGAAAGAGGAAGGCGATATGAATACTATATTACCCTCGTCTATTACCACATCTACTGAGTCGAGCCCAACATCGATCTCTACACCGGAGATTACGGCAACAACCTCATCATTCGGAAAGCCACAAGCTGAAATGGATGGTGGTGGTAATAATGATGGGGGCAAGCATAGATTTCACGGCGGGAATAAAGACTCTTCTCGGGGTGGATTAGATTCTACGGCAGAGCACCTGCTCATCGCTGCGGGCGCAATAGGTAAGTGAAGCCCGCCTCTCCAAGGTGATCGACAACTAACTTTTCCAAGGCGCTTTCATTCTGTTCTGCTTCATTGGTTGGATCATCTACAGAGTCTTGAAGAGAACAAAGGGCCAGGGCGTTGGCATCAGCGGCGGCATGGGATTCAAATTCAACAAGAGACGAAAGGGGCCTATGGAGGGGGCTTGGGATAGCGGTAGCGGCACGATGTACATGGCTAACGAGGCACCTCCCCTCTATGAGAAGGGCGAATACGGCATTATGCAATCAGGCGTTTTATACGGTCCAACAAAGGCGTGTCCACCAGGCCCTGGAAGTATCGTCCATCCAGTTGCGTCAAACTCAGAGACAGGGACACTTAGACAACTACCTAACAACAACAGCCTGGCACTCGCCAGCATCATAGACCAGTACCCACCAGGAAATGAAAACGGCACTTTGAGATCGCAGGTGCCTCAACCATATTACAACGAATCAGACCTTCCTCGCCAGCCGCCAGATGGGTACAACCCGCCGCAACGGGTTAGCAATCGAGCTAGCGTTCTATCGTCGATATCCTCTGGTTTCGGAGACGGCGACATAATTATACCACAACCTTTGACAGCAAACAATACTATGCCTGTTAAAATTCCAGATGATCAGGCTAATAACCGGGTTGACAACCGGGTCGCTAGAGAATCATGGATAGGCCGTGAAGACGGTAGAAGGGAAACAGTATATACGACGACGAGCGAAGATCGTCCCGCCCGATTTCGTTCTATCACCAGCTGGGTTAATCAGCAGGCAGGCCGGGCGAAGAGGGCGGGTTCGAGAGCACGAGAACGTGGAGAGATACCGGTCATGCCGGCCATTCCAGGCGAAATAAGCACAATACGGCAGACAGCCTACCGGTGATGGATCATGCAATTTAATACCAAGTAGTCCGAAGCGATACTTTACCCAATTTTAAAACCTACCCCGGTTCCTAGGGGATTTTCTTTAGAATCTCGATCTACGAAGCTTACAGGAAAATAGCTCCCACCATAGGGTCATGACGGAGATTACCATAATTTCAACATTTAAAACGAACCGCAAGGCTTTGTGTCCCGTATGTGTACCATATAAGCTGACCGTCTCATCACCAGGTTGATGAAGGATGTATTCTATACCACCTAGTATCTTGTGTGGGTGGAGTTCATATCCCGTCTGGCGTTGGAGGTCAATCTTCTTAGCATTTATACCATGCATTTTCCATGTCAGGGGGATTGGAAGGGAGGGGGGGGAATTATGTTAATATAGAGGAGTGGATGATAACGACTATGTATCACATAGATTTGATTCAATTCAATCCAAGCCCATACCGAGCCATTGAAAATTTGAAGAGCGGCTAGGAAGACGACCGAGGCATCCATATATCGCTCACGTCACTGGAGAATGACGATACTTGCTTGGATGTTCCCTCCTACCTCGAAAGAGAATCGGGATCGCTTAGACCAACCCCAGTTTTTGGGTTTCGTCTTATGCAGAGCAAACTCGCAGCATGAGGCTATAACTAAAATGCCGCAATGAGCTTGAGGGTATTGGAAAAGCTGAAGTTGATCTGCTCACGCGGCTGTGGGTACGATGGACGGTCATGTGGAGAGTTCGCCGTCGGTGACCTGTAGCTTGACAAACCACACTACTCATTAGTCTTGTTGAACCATGAAGTAGGAAAGGGATTGTTGATCTAGAGGTGCCTACGTTAGGCACATACATATATGTCATGGACAACAACTTATTTAGTAGCAAATCAAAATGGACGCGTGTCGATTATGTTGAAGCTGAGTTGGCCGTGTGAACTTGAAGCTTACCTCAGGATGTACCTACCAATGAGGTACTTACTAATCAGCGGAAAGCGGTTGGATTGGTGGCTGGTAGTGATTTCCGAGCTGAGACACACAGCCTCAAGCCTCGTGGCTCGGCGTTCCTTCAGTTCCGCTACCCGCTATTAGCAGCGGGGAGGTGCCCTGTATATTGAACACTAATAGTAACAGGTCCACCGGGAAGTAACGGCCGACAATGGAGAGTCGCAAACAAGAAGAAAGCACATGACGACAATGAGACACCGGGTCGCAGGTCGCAAACTGACTTTCTTCGCGATAGTCGCTTAGTTCCGTCACCTGCAGACCTTAGTTCTTCCAACTTCCGTGTATACATATACCTAATGTATGCCTAATTATAGGCGCCTTCCCTCTTTGTTTCTATCCTTCAATGTTCCTAATCGCGGTCGCTTACTTGGAAATTGGTACATCGTCATCATCTTGGCCCTTTTTGAGTCTTATCAGTCTAAACCTTGGCGTGCCTCCATTCTTTTTGCGAACTCAGCCTCGATCATCGTCGCCATTACCCATGGTGCAGACCCGCGCCTAGCTTTTCGCTTTCGTCACCCCTACTTCCCCTATGTACCTTTACCCACTGCAAAACCTACAGAGTCCGGGTCACCTGCTCCCTTCGAGTGACATTTATTTAGAAACCGAACCAACTTCCTTCTTTTTCTCGTCCAGGCATATTGTATTTCGTCCATCTTGAACAACTTGTCTTCGTGTACCCAGTTGCGATCTTACAGTGTACATATAAATGAACAGATGAACCGGTTCTAGGCGCAACATCTTCGAAAATGCTCGACGAGAACCTACCAACTTTCTTCTTCAGGCGCTCGTCTGATAATGCGCTCCTAAGAATTCTCTATTTCACCCAAAACGGCTCCGAACCCGCACCTGAATACTCCCTTCAGAAAATAGACCCGGACTTACCCCAATCAAAAAATAAGTATGCCGTGGCCTTGGGGGATGCCAATTTCCAGGACGTCATCTTTGGCGAGGTCTGTATCGAGCCCGAGTTCCAGCAACCTAATCTTTCCGCCGCCGAAGCTAGACAGGCAAATGGCTCTCCACCGCTTCCCGTACCTCTAATACCCGATGGTTTCACAATACAACTCTACAACCCGGAACAGCAGGTAGCTGTGAAGGGCGAGAAGAGCACCTGGACCGGGAAGGAATCATGGGAGTTCGAGATACCTCAGCACAGCTTTCCCTTGCCGTCCGCGTCCAAAATCGATCGCGAACAGACAAACTCGGTAGCGAGTAGCCTCTCACCCAAGATTTTGTTCAAGTGGAAGCGCGACAGCAAGTTCTCGAAGGATATGACATGTTACATGATAGGCACATCAGTGGGTGGCAGGAAGAGCAAGGATCCAGACATTACCATAGCGATGTATAAGCATGGCCGAGAACCTTACGTTACCATCTACGAGCCGAATCTGCGAAGGTTGGATATAGAAGATCGCAAAGGTCTCGAGGTCGTGCTGTTGCTAGGCGCCGAGGTCATTCGCGAAATATACCTCTATCCCAACCGGGACTCCTTCAACATCGCCGGTGCGCCAAACAGGCGCAAGAACTCACGTCCTTCTCCAACCGCATCCACATCTCCAACACAGACGCACTACATGACAAGCGCACTGGGAAACATGCCTCCAGCAAAGGCTACCTCGCCTATAACACAACAACCCACACCCCCCATTGACGCCGAGACCAAGCGTCTCCAGGCCTTAGTCCAGCAAGAAGAGCGCGAGCGCGAGAAGCGGGACCGCGAAGAGCAGAAGCGCATCAAGAGGATGCTTGAAGAAGAAGAGAAGGAGCGCAAGCGTCGAGATGCGGAAGTCGCGAAGGAGACGGAAAGACTAAGGAAACAGTTCGGCATGGAGGGGCAGGACTTCGGTCCGAGACCGAACCTGCCTCCGAGGCCATATGCGGGGGCGGGTCCCGGCTCCCAACTGCAACCTCCGGTCCCACCTCCGAGACCGCTAAGTGCCGAGCCAAGGCCGCATCATGGCGGCGGCGGGCTCGGCGGCTGGTTTCATGGGTTGGGGACGAGTCCCGGTGCACCTATGGGGCCGGGGTACGGGTACGGAAACGGCAGTGCACAGGCTGGGCCCAGTTCGGGAAGGAGGCGGGTTGGGAGCGCGGATAGCGGGAAGCCGCAGAAGAAGAAGAGTACTTTCTTTTGAGGGGGCGTGAAAGCGGTGGGAGTGAAATAAAACTTGAAAGGTGCATAAATTTTGATGGCATTTGAGGTAGGCGCACGGTGTGAGTTCCGAGATGTTAATGCCGGAATAGGGAAGGAAGGGAAAGGGAAAGGCAAACTGTGCTAGACATGATTTCGATGATACCCATGAATGAAACGTTCGTATTTATATTTCCTTTTTTCCCCCATAGGTGGTGATGCGTTGTATTTATATCCTGAGCAATTGTTGGACGATCTGACTGCGGTTTGAATACGCGTATAGAGTCATGACATTTTTATTTTGTTCCGGCTTAGGACATCCCCCTACCCTTACCCCCTGGCCGTCTAGACATTCATACTTGAGAACATGAAAATCTTATCGTGAGCTCATTGTTGGAATTTCGTTTGTCACTACGACATTTCATGGTGCTTGAACAGAGGGCTATCTGTTGGGCTTTTCAGATTGTCAGAATCTCACATCTTCACTTCCTCGTTAAAACGACAATTCTACATCTCGTCACTTGGTTCCTTTTGAGATTGAGAGTCTCATCATCAAGAATGAGACATGGTTAACAGGAAGTGTTGACGATTCCGTCAGTCACGTAGTTTAGTCTATATAACTCTACTCGTTGTCTATAGTCTCATGTTAGCACAACTTTTCAAAATAGGAAATTCTCCAGACATATTATATTAGTTATAACCTAGTTTACTACTATCTATATACAAGTACGACTCATTGAGGACTAATATTCAGGCATCACGGTTTCAAGCAGAAGTTGGCAGCCGGTCACGTCCTGACCCCCTATTCCCTTACTCCGGTCAGTGCAACACCCCAGGTCTAGACTCGTCAAACTGCTTTGCGCTTTCTCCGTTGCATTTCTAACATCAAGGTGGTCTCGGCACTGATTTAACAAGTAAAGCCATTGATTGAGGGCTGTCCTTCTCCATATGACATCGCCCAATTCAGGAGACTCGGCGGGCTAGCACCAACCCGTAAGGAAGGACTTGCTTCAAGCCTTCCCAACTTCAAGCACTCTCAACTCCAAGCCCGGCCCAAGCAATCACTGCGGTCCTTGCACACGCAACTTGACTGATCCGTAACAATTCCGCCGCCAGCCTCTACCTACCTACTTCGAACATCTCACTCTTCGTTGGCATTCGCCTGATCCGTAATAATTCTACCTTCAGTTTCTACCTACTACTTGGAACATCTTACTCGCGTTGGCGTTTGCCTGATCCGTGATAATTCTACCGCCAGCCCTTACCTACCTACTTACAACATTTCATTATCGTTGGCACTCGCCCGAGTTCCAACTTGTTGATAGCAGAGTGATTACCCTTTACTTATTATTTCCTCTCAACATCATCCTCCACCGGCTCTTCAACCAGAAACGCGCCCCAAATATTACCTACCTCTACGCGTCCGAAATAGAGAGTGGCCTTGAAACTCCATTAGGTGAGCAATTACTATCCTTCCCCATTCCACAAACTCCTATACCCTCGAGATGATTCTTGTTATCTACAATAGAACGATTATTCAACGCCTCGGAAAGCTGACAACTCCCAAAATACATTGAAGCATCTATCTAGCAAGATGTCCCCAGACAAGAGCGGAAAGGCCGTGAAGGCTGCTGCTCGAACACTTAATGGTTGTGTTGTCGCCATGACCGGTAGTCTAGGCGATGAGTGGAACGAAGTCAACGTCTCTCGATGGGTCACTCTAAACGGTGGCGTGTTCAGCAGAGATGTAGATGCTTCCGTCACACATGTCCTTACTACAGCAGAGGAGTTCAAGAAGAAGGACTCGATGATCAAGAAAGCCCTTGATCTCAAGGCACACATTGTGACTAGAGACTGGCTGGAGGATTCTCTTACCCAGAAGCGCAAGCGTAAGTATACTCCAATTTCGTTATATTGACAGCCCCCTAGCCCATTATTTCGCTTATGTTGTTTCCTTGTGAGCTTCGAGCTATTTTCTCAAGTCTGAATCTACAGTTCGGAGTGATTCAGGAGATTTTATTATACATTGTGATGATCTGCTGTGCTAACACATCACCGCTATAGTCAAGGAGGCCGAGTACTCCCTCAATGAAGCTGAGAAGCAGGCCATCGCCAAGAAGAAGCTCCAGGAGGCAGCTCAGAAGGGCCTTGAGCTGGGGGAGACGTTCATCAACCCGAGTAAGTCCCCTTTACAGCATCCCGATATTCTGTCAGGAAATTTAGAATCTACCTGGATAGACATGACTAATATTACTAGACGTAAACCGCATCTACTACGATGAGACATTCTTCCGTTACGAAGTCACCCTGACTCGTGACGACGAGGAGGCTGGCGAGATTGGCCAGAAGTACGTTCTCTACGTAAGTTGACCATCGACCCCTATTTCACCCCCTTTTAATTTCACTGTGTGAAAGATTCTTTGACATGCTGACATCACCCCTTAACCGGCAGCTCTGGGAATCGATCGCCAGACCTCACCTATATCACTTCATGGCGAAGTTCTACAAGAAGCGTCACGACACCCACCCTATCATCCACCGCCCCAATGACACAGCGGGCAGCCTCGCACGAGAGCTAGCCGAGTTCAAGTACTTCTTCCTCAAGAAGTGCGGGATCGACTGGGACGACCGCGTCTCGAAGGCGGGTACTACACCCAAGACCAATTTCCAGTACCAACCTCCGGTAAGTCCCACCCTGATATCACAATGACTTCGACGGAGCTTGCTAACAATGCTGTATAGACCGGCGGAAAGCCCGTGGGCGTCTTCAAGACCCCAGCCCCTCATAGCTGGCCCACCTTCGGCAGCGGCAATGCTGTAGCACCCGCCGCTAACCAGGCGCCAGCCTTGGGTGCTACACAGAAGGGCACTCAGGAAGGCCTCAACCTCAAGCGCAAGCACGAGGACGACAACACTGACGTGGCTGGGGACGAGAAGCGTCAGCGCAAGGAGGAACCGGCTTACCCCACCCTCGTTCCTCCCTCAAGCCTTTTCCAGCAACACGCAGCCAGCGATGGCGGTGCTATCTTCGACTCGGAGTTCGACTCCAACCGTCCTCGCTATAGCTTCAGTGCCGGCACGGCCGAAAGCGCACTCACCGAGATCCGACGAGCCATGACGGCCCAGCGAGCCATGGCGGGCGAGCGAACTGCGAGCATGTACATAGGTCTGCAGGAACGCAACCGCGCGCTGGACAAGCACCAGCAGACAGAGGCGTGGGTCGCTTCTGCCGCCTCTTCCGCGCAGGACATGCTCAATCCTGAACCACAGGAGGAGGAGGACAAGGATGAGGCCATGCCGGATGCTGACGAGGAGTAAACGTCTCGACCTACGCGGTTCATTAGTAACTACAACTTTCCCCCCCTTGCTGTTTCGATTAGTTTTCCCCATAAGATAGAATTATTTATTACCCAATACCCCTTCGCCGCCTTTTAGAAGCGTGGCGACGTTATTCATCACTATCACTACGCGACGCATATTCCTAATTACCCTCACGCGTCCCTACTTAGTTTAAGTACATTACACAGAGTGCGCCCGCCTTATTGTAGCTTTTACCATGCTGATATAGTTAGTTATCAACCTCTCACCTCGAGAGGCATCAACAATGGACACGATCTGTATTCCTGTAACAACCTGACCTAACCTACTAAGGTATCTAACGTAACGCCTAACTTGCCAAGCGACCCGTCCCCGTAGCTATGCAAATGTGTTAACCGACAACGCAGTTCGTAAAATCATGGAGTCATCGTATCTCGAGGGTCGTCCCTAAGATCTTCTCCCCCTTGGGATATCACCCGTGAGCATCTATTTTTCTGCCACCTTACTCATAACTCCCGTTTCCGTCTACTCAAACCTAGGCTGCCTTTTCCTTCCTTCCTCTCCCTCTCCTCGTACACACTACACACTACGCAATACACACATCACCTCCGTGCTCTCAGCCCTAAAACCTCAACTTCGGAAACACAAAAACCAACAAGACCGCGAACACCGCAAGCCCAGCAATCCACACATACAGCAGTATCCTCCCCCACCAGCCCTTGCCCTCGGTGGCGCGGCGCAGCAAGCCCATGCGGCCGGCCACGGCGCCCAGGCCGCGCTCGTTGCGCTCGAGGTTTGTGGTCGCTGCGCCCAGCACTTCCTGGTCCTCCTGCAGCGACGACGCGAAGCGGTGCGACGACTCCTTGAGCGCGCGCGCCATCGCTACCATCGACTCCGTCAGCTTGTCTTGCTCGGCGCGGTGGTGGTCCATGATGGCTTCTGCGGTTGCTGTGGCCGTGGCTGTGGTAGATGGCGAGGAGGCGGTGTTGGTGGTGTCGGTGCGGTTGCCGAAGAGCTCGGTTCGGAGGGCTGTGGTTTCTGCTTTGTCTGTTTGGGGGGTTGGTTGGGAGGCGCCGGCGCGTGGGCGGAGGGTCTGGGACGTGGATGTTCCTGTGGCTGTGGGTTGTGGTGCTGCTTCTGTTGTCGTAGTCGCCGTTCGCGGTGATGTTGCGCTCTCTGTACGACGGAGCTTATCTGGTATTCGGGGCTCGGGGAGTACGGTCGACTCGTCTGCTTCCTCTTGCTCCTGCTCTCCAGCGTCACCGCCATCATCGTTTCCTCCTTGCCGGTCTGCGGCCGAGCCCGACTCAACGCTTTCGCTCGGCGTCTCGATAATATCACCCAGTAAGTCCTCTCCTTCGGAGCTATCCTCATCGCTGTCCACGCCGACCTCGTCCAGCTCCTGGAACCGTTCCGTGACCTGCTCGAGGACCTCTCGTTTCTGGTTCAGGTCTGCCTGCAGCTCCTGGCGTCGGGAGTGGACTTTGACGGCGAGCGCATCCTGCTCCAGCTTCGTCAGGAGTGATCGGGCGTAATCGATGTTCTAATGATGAGACGATCTACAAGTTAGCTCTTCTAATCCTTGTTCGGCCGGGGAGAGCAGAAATATAAAGGTACGCAAGCACATACCACCCTAGCTTTGCTACGCTCATACTCGCTCGTCCGTAGCCGTCTCTCGCGCTCGGCATCGGCGTGGAGTATATTCTCCTGCAAGCGGGCGAGTAGGCGGTTTAGGTCCGGCAGGGAATCCGGGTTGGATATGGTCCGCCTCGGGGTCATAGGCGCCTGAGCTAGTCGCGCCATGTTCTGCAATGTCGACAGTGGTTCTTCGTTCCGTAGATGAGGAAGTATTATTCGGCTAAAAGCGAGAGGTGATTATCATCAAAACAAGTCCAAATTGTTTGTTTTCATAAACTTCGCATTAAAGTTGCTAGGTTGGGGACACGGAGCACGCGTCTGGAGGGCTACATGTACCCTATGATGTATGAGGTATGACTGATTCCGTTGGTGGGGCACCGGGGCCGCATGTAAACTGTCAAGTACCTGGTACCTCCTTGTATGCATAACGGCCGCGTTTCACCTTCGCCTAGGTACGTACCTTGTGGACCCTCTCCCTCCAGCAGATTGAAGCATGTAACAAACAATTTGTATGAGCCTATACTAATGTACCTAATGCAAGTAATAAAGACTACCACATGAGGGAAAGCAGGCCGTATCACCGAGTGACCCAAGTGAAAATAAAGAAGTATCAGTCGGCAATGCCTCTCAATGTGAAGTCCCAGCCTAAGATACAAGTGTCGGCGATCACAAAACCCCAAGCAGTGCTAACCCCTTGCATGGGGTAACTGCCTACCTAGGTACATAAGGTAAACAGACGAGCGCATTCGCACATGTCACGTAGAACCTGCACATCCGGAAGCAACGGAATCAAGCAGTATTATGCGATGCAATCTCCTATGAGCATCGAGGGTATACTAGCAACTACCGCCCATCGCATCACCACCAGGTAACCTAGGTATCCGCCCACCCATTATGCGTCTCCATTCCAAGAATCGTCTTCCTCTCCTCCTTCTGAGGATTGTAACACCGCTTCTGTAACCTGTCCTCCTATCCGTCTTCCCTTTCTTCTTAAGCCGTATATGTTTAACAACCCATCCTGGGTCCACATACGCCATTAACGCCTCACACCGCTAGACGTCTCCTGCAAGAAGTTCAATAGGAAATTCCGGTCCGCAGGAGACAGAGGAGTCTGGCTCCCGCGTCTCGATGTGTTTCCTCGCAACGACTGTCTTCCTTCGCCTGCACTAGAAGCGACTGAAGGCAAACGGGATCGTGGAGTCGCGCCAGATGCGAATTGATCTGGCATCGCAACTTCCTTGCCCTTGCCCTGTTCAAAATTCGACTTGGGCTTACCGAAAAGGGATAGCAGAGTATTTCTCTGCTCAGCAGTCGAGTCCTGGCGGAACTGGGCGTTGCCGGGAATCGGTAGTGCCGAAGCAGAGGGAGGGCTGGGGAAAAGGAGCGGATTGGGCTGGCTGCCCTGACTCGACCCGTAAGGATAAGATTGTGTTGAGGCAGCGTAAGTTCCGGGTGATAAGTGACCTAGCTGCTGGGTCTTTGGTGGTGGCATCTGTCTTGGCGAAGAATTCGTGTAGGAGGGTGAAGCCGTCTTGTATGAAGATCGAGGGCTAGCTTGCGATCCCACAGCTGAATATCGAGCCCCCTCCGTGGCATTTCTCGCCGAGACAGTCGTGTTCTCGCTTGGAGACTGGCCCGGCTTAGGACGAGATAATATGCTCAGCGCACGGAAAGGAAGGTTCGCTTCGGGATGCACCTGCATTGGACGGCCGGTTTCCTGAGCGGCAGCTTGAAGAGCACTGGCAGTTGATTGGAATTGATTAGGCCATTGTTGCTTCTTCTCGCGGTCGCTTAGTTGAGAAGGATGACGGTTCACGCCCTCACCATCGAGTTGGTTCTCTAATGCTGTTGGTTCCGTCCTCTTGAACATATCGAGCAAACCAGCGCGATGTTTGTCAGTCGGGCGCGGGGGCCGCACATCAGAGCTTAACGGGACCGCATGATTGCCGTTCACTGCCGAGGTATTGAAAGCAGAAGGCATGGTTGGAGCACCGTACGTGCTAACAAATCCGTTGCCCTGTGGAGGAAACTGGTTTTGATGGTTGTGCTCAGTTGGCACATTCATGGGCTGTCGTAATGGCTCTGGCCCGACGCGTTGACCTACACCCGCCTGTCCTACATTTCCCTTGAGAACGTTCAACAGGTTTGAAGAATGCGCGGGTAGCTGAGGAGGTAATTGAGAAGGCAATTGCTTCTCAGGTTGGGAATTTTGCATGCTGTGATGATAGGCCCGCTGCTCTTGTGGGCCATACTGGTTGTCTTGTGGCAATCCGGAAGGACCCTGTCGTTGAGTAGAAGGGTCTACGATCTGGGGTGATGAAGCCATGCCACGTAAAAGCATCGCTTTTTGGACTTGGGGTGGTAGTGGTTGAGGATGAACAAGTTGGACCGGTTGGTTTCGGGACTGACGAGGCTGCTCCGAGTATGCTGGTGGGTTAGGTACTTCGGTGCTGACGTTAACATATGGTCGAGCTCGGTGTTGCGATGCGTAGTTTACGTTCGAGATCGCTTCCGTTGGGAACCGAGGCGGTGCCCCATAACTGGAGACAGGCACTTGTTGTTCAGGGTGACGATGTTGATGGTTAATCAGTCGGGCGTTAGGAGTTTGAACATCATCATCTTCTGCCTGTACGGGCATCTCTTTGTCGTTTGCTCTTCCGGTCTGCAAGAGGGACATGAGGGCCTGTCCTGCATTCTCATCCGAGTTTTGGGATAGAATTTGTAGGCCCTGGGTCGGAGGCTTCACCTTAAGAAGCCGTCGTAGTTCCCTCGTTGCGCTGTCGATAAACTCGGGGTGTGTGCCCAAAGGAGCTGGTTGCTGAACTGGTTCGTGGACGACGTTGTCATCCGTCAAGTTGTCGTCGTAGACCGGCTGAGGGTGGTGGTGGGTAATCGAGTCGCTAACCTTCCGCTGGTCAAGCTTTCTCTGCTTCACCACCCATTGGCGTAATTGAACCATGAAAGGAGCGACCATGTAGAACTTGTCATGAGAAGGGCCACTAGCACCGTTGTTCTTTCCAGCACCTTTCTTCTTGCGATAAGCAGGGAGCTCTTCGACCTTGTACCATTTGATGCCTCCGATTTCCTTCCTTGTCCTCGTCTCGAAGACTGTGTCCTCCGGTATACCGCGAAAAACGTAGAGCCGTACCTGTTGGTCATGCATAGTAACCTCGAGGGGGTGGACCGGTTCGTTCTTGTCTACAAGACCGGATTCGCGGAGGTCATAACCTGTCTCCTCATAAACTTCACGGATGGCACAATCGAGGTCGTCTTCGTCCTTGTTGATCTTCCCTCGTGGGAAGCTCCAACTCGCCCCCTTCTTGTATCCCCGAACAAGAACCGCAGCATCCATATTATCATTAAGCATGATTGCTCCTCTAACGGGGACTCTGGTCTTGTATTGCATGAATTCTTCGAAGGCTTTGATATGACTTTCGGTGGAGAACGACGCGAGGAGTGGGCAGTGTTGGAACATCTTCAAGCTGAAGTTCCGAAGCGACATGGACGGCAAGGCTGGGTCTAGAGGTCGAATGAAATCCTCGTAGAACCATTGTGCTTCCTCAATCTGGAAGCAGATGCGTGCTACCGACTCGAGGTCTTCACGAGGGAGGTTTATGATGAATCGGACGCAGAGGTCGTCCAACCCTAAGGAGAAGTGTCAGCTCCGATCACATCATGACGCGCCCAACCTTGCGCCGTATTTGACGCCCAAACAGGAAGTAGACGATAATTGTCCCGGGAAGAAATTAATAGGTTAGGTTATACTTACAATCTTCTAAGGTCATCTTGTCTTGAGCCATACCGAACTCGACTGTCTTGCATGACCACAAGTATGTAAAATGGTGGAAGGTATTGAACTCGGAAGCCCGACCAATTACGGGGCCGCGCGACAAGTGAGCGACGAGTGAAGAGGGGTGGCGCCGATCAGCGGTTCTCGGAGCTCGAAAATGGTCGTGACTGGGTTGAGAGGGGTTGTTTTCGATGTAGTGGTAGGGTTTTCTATTGAAGGTGAGATCGTCGTTAGTACAGACGGTCGGGCGTTGTTGCGCATTAGAATGAATGAATGGTGGATTGGGAGTGAATGGGAATGTATGTAGATGGAAGCTTTGGGTAGGTATTTGGAAGTTGACAGGTAGGATCTGCCGATGTGGGGATTTGTAGAACGATTATGAGGCGGCGTGGCTGATAAGCTTGCAGCTTTGGGCGGGTGTAGAACGTGGCCTGTGCTGATTTGTACTGCCAAGCAAACCAAGGTACCTCGGTACTTATCTATATAGTGGGAGTCATAAGCTCCTTTTTGGGAAAAGACTGAAAAAATTCGACTCTTCTTGCGGACTCGTTCTGCAGTGTCTTGGACTTAAACTGTTCCGCGTTTTATAGAATTTGCCTATTTTGTAAAACAGCATCTGTTTTAGGTATAACCACCACATAGCTTGCAGCGTCGCAAACACCGTACCCGTCAAAACACTATGCCCGTCATCGCAAGGTGTACGTTAATAATCAACACTGTAACCCAGCCTCGGGCATAATTCTATTATCTTGCGAGTAGGCAAGGTGGCCATTTAAGTAACCTAGCCTGTAGCACGGTTCTAGAATTTCATGGAGCTACATATCGGCATATTGAAATGTAGAGTTACTCCCTCGTTATCATATTTAATATCCACGCATATCAATAGAAATATGCTGGGTACTGTGAGAATTTTAATACGAGAAACGCCAATACAGCAATCTCCCGAGATACCTACCTAATCGTCTCTTGAGCTCTGGTTTGCCCTGTGTAATTATTAATTACCTAGATAGCCATCCAATAACCCCTTTCTCTGCAGCCCGCTGTGTATGGATGAATTGAAGATCTAACATCACCTGCACTCCAGATTACGGTCCATTGCTTAAAGCAGCCAGATCTTCCAGAGCCCGAGCTTCTTCCCGCAATCTAATAATAGACTGCCGAAATTAGCGCCTTTGCCTTTTAAGCGAAACCCAAGCCCGCGGCACCGGGCTCGATCGAGCGTGGGGGTTACAGATGCAGGGGTATTCTACAAGGATTGTCAATTCTAATAGTCGAGCTTGAGATATTAGCATGTGATGGATAATGCCTCAAGGACTCACTGCAATAATAACTACGATATTGCAGTTCTAGATGTTCCTAGTGCCTACGAATGAGTCTGACCAAAAGTTGTCAATCAATTAGCTACTGGTGGTGGGTATCGTGAAGGGAAAAACCGTTGCATATTGTCATAGGGTATGGGACCCTTTCTACAATCAAAACAAAGAAAGAAAGAAAAAAGGAAAAAAAGAAAGCAAACGCAAACTGGGTATCATTGACTCCAACCAATGCCCTATGAGAGGAGTATCTGGTTGACGAAGCTCAACCTTAAAAAAAAAGAAAAGAAAAAACCCCGACAATGGCGCGCAATTCATCTGCGACTAGTGCAAATATCCGAACTAAGGAGAAATGACGCGCGGTGCGTCTCCAACTAATGCAACACCGCATGCGTACAAAGAAAGGGGAGAGTGCATGGACCACCAACAACTTTAGGTAGCGGGACCCTTCTCGTCTGACATGTCGCCATCGCCACTCTCGCTGAAGTTGAGCGAGGCGAATCGATTCTGCATGCTGAAAAGGGGCTTCTTCGGCAGGGTGGGCTGCTGGCCGGTCGGCTGCGCCATCTGCTTGGCTTGCGTCTCCTGCGTGGTCTCAAGCGGTTGGTCACACTCATCTACGTCCCAGATGATGTGTGAGCTCTTGTACATACTGTATAAAATCTGTTAGACCAACACTTTAAGTAGGGGCGCTAGGAGGGTAACTTACAGACGACTCTGCATGCATGATTTGGCGAACAAGGCATGATGGATAGAGTTGGTCTTGATGTGGTAATCATTACCGTCGACGTCGATCTTGATGACGGTGAGACCGTGAATGTGTTCGAGGTCAGCTCGAATCATACTTGCGGACAGTCCCGAATGGCAGTTACGGATAATCAGGTTTCTGGTCGCGCCATCGGCAGCTCGTTGCGCAATATGTGGAGTAAGGGAGAACTGGCGTAGAGCCCAGGTGACCACAATCTATTTTATGATGTTAGGCAGGTCACTTGAAGTAAGAAGATGTCTGGATCAACTAACCTTGTGGTTCTTGATGTAGAGCCCGTTCTTCTCCGCGTACTCGAAGAACGCCTTCGCATCTTCATCACTGAGGAATGATATAATGGCATAGCGGTTCATGTTTCGCAGGAAGACATCTGCCAGCGGACCGCCACGAATGACACTAGTAACATCCCAGAAAGTTACTCCAAGGGGTACATTCGCGAGGAAAAGGGTTCTCTTGGCAACCAAAGGATATTTCTTCTTCACCACGCGGCTACCAGGGACTTCGGGTCCTGGAGCATCAGCTGAATGGCAGGAGATTTCAAAAATAGGCGAGTCAGGGCTGGCGAGCTGGGCGCGCATTCCTTCGGATCCGGGCTGAAAGTCCGAACCACTGTTACGCGCGGCTCCGGGACCCATAGGAGAACCGCCAGTGGCCTGTGTTGTGGGTTGTGGCAGCGGAGTATGCTGCGGGAGCTTCGGGTTAGGGGTCCACGGTGTCTGGTTCAACTTAGCTCCTCCGATTGTCTCCTTGCGCTGAGGAGTAACCATGTATCCCTCATGCTGGGGGGCGAACGCAGCCTGGCTGGGGGGAGGAGCAGGGTTGGTAGTTGCTCTAGCTTGCGCCTCAGCGGTAATGTCTTCCTCACATAGAACCTATAACTAGTTAGCCACTGCTAATCTATGGATCTTCAGAGAAAATAATGGGGAAATATTCCCGTCAAAGGATCAGGTTACTACTTACTGCAAGGTTCTCGGCGGTCATGCCCGAAACCATCAGATTACGTTTCAGGGTTTCTACAGGGGAGTTAGAATAGGTCAATGCTAAATCGAGAAAATTATATGAAGCACCATACCATGTTGATCCTGGCACTTGGTCAAGGCTTCGTAGTCGACCAAGGGAATACAGACCACGGATTCCTCTGCTGGGAAGAAGTTGAGGTATTCCTAAATGGTTGAGTCAGAATATCCAGTGTCTAGTTCGATCTGGACCAGCAAACTTACAACATTGGCTCTGTTGAGAAAATGTGTTAGCTTGGCAATTCGGATACATGGATGAGCTTCTGGGTGATGATGCCCCTGATATAATGGATGGAAACGGCTTCTATCTTGACTTACCTTCGCAAGAGGACTTCGAAGTGCTCGCGGCTGACAACCACAGAAGGACCTGAAGAAGTTGCCATTTTTGCGGCGGTACCAATGGATCGGCAAACTTGGTTGGTCGATTGATGGACTTGGTGGATCGACGGCCGTGGTAAATATATCGACGAACCGGGGTTGAAATAATGGCGACCTTGGAACGCTTAGCAACAAACCTGACAGAGGTAGTAATGAGCCTTTGGTGCGGGTCTCAACAAACTTGGGATATACCTGTGGCGAAGGAGGAAAAGAAATCAACGGGCGGACCAGGAATTAGAGATTAAGGTCGCAAATAGAAAACGTGGCGGGCGCGGATTGTTATGGTAATCGCAAACTTGCACAGCAACCGCACACTGCGCACTCCACCGACAACTGATAAACTGGCAATTACGCATTAGACACACGCCAAATAATTAGGCGACTGCATTCAATCGAACTAGGTGTACCTGGGCGTTTCCCAGGTGATTAATGAATTACTGAACCTGCAGCGCATTTCTATGCGTTGAAAGCACACACCATATCCAAAGACGTCGGCGCCAAGATGCTATTTCTAGGGTTGACGCTACATTGGTACGCTAAGATGTTAGCGCACCCAAACGACTGGAATCCAAGGTCGCCCGCTGGCCACCCCACCCACTGATGGATAAGTTTAGAAAAGGCGTGGGGTATGTACATATACGTCTTGGCGTACCATGGCTGCTAAAACGCATGTATGTATGTAAGTACGTCACTTTAATACCCAGGTACGTCACAATCCTCACGTTCATATGATGTAGGTGTGTACCTACAATAGGTACTCAGGTATTTGACAGTTGGTACAGAAAGGAGATGCTAGTAGGAACGGCATCTAGGTATGCCTCTTTATAGCTACACTTGTTGCTACGTACTTAAACAGCTGGCAACTATGGTATTAACAACATAACATATAAAATACCTACCTATACAAACCCTCACCATAGGTACCCGTGGCTTCACCACAATAATCGATCGACATATAAAGCTAGGTTAGGTAACCCGATATGAGACCCTTACTTTGATTTTAGTTAGTGATTCCAACCTCGTTTCGTAAATTGTTGATTGCCAATAACCCCGGAGAGTCATTCACTCATTGTTCATAAAGGACAGACTGAGCGGTGTACTTATAGCTCCGGGAGAAAGCTTCTGAATTAGTCTATCTCAGGTTATGGTTATGGTCGGGATGATCAACATTAAGAGACTTGGGCCGTGAATCTTGTAACGCCCTGGTAAGATATCAACTACCTATCTTGAAAGTAAAGAATTCCGGAACTAGAGAAATATACTGCTGAAAGTATGTCATTCAGTCTCTTTGTCAACCTAAACTAACAGATACTAAAGTTGCTTCTTCTACATGAAGATGACTGGCTCTTCTACCTGTCAATACTCGATCGTGAACTAGAGTGAACCATATTAGCATGAGGAACATGTATGGTAGTGGTTGTATATCATATGCGATTTAAATGAACTAAGAATATAGAGACCAACAGACCTGATTAGTTTAATCGGGCAGGAGTCGGGACTAGAAATTGTATGATTCAATATCTACGTAGGTAAATGCCCGCCTAGATCCCTTTCCAATGTCTTCTTTTACAACAACCCATCTTACATTTCTTAGTAATAAAGGCAGATAGGCCTCAGGCGATTGTTTAATGCACTCTGTAAATGTTAGTTGCAGTTGTAAAATTTTAAAAATAGAATATAATAGTTGCAGTTGTGGTAGTGGCATGCTTCGGGGCTAAAGACTCCCTCGGAAGTTCAATATATCTGCCACCTAGTATAGCCACCTAATTCGTAATCGAGAGCATTGTGTGCAATCTTTGTCATGCAGAATGATGGAGTTTACTCCTGACTCAAGAAAGTAAGTAATGGCAGTCTCCCAAATGTTCCACAGGAATAATGGTACACGTTTATAAGCTATTGAATTCTAGGCCTCTGAAAGTTGAGGCTGAGGCTGATGCTGATGCTGATACTACCTTATCTGGCCCAATCCTGGACTGCGGAGGGTATGCCAATAGCTCGAAAGTGCTAAGGGTGCACCAAAAATGTTGATTGGCTATTTGAACGCCTTCAAGTTCATGCAATAGTGCATATTCCGAGTACCTTACCTACGTACGTGTGCCTATGTGAGTTTCGGCGAACCCGTTGGATCAAGGTTCATCATACACGCGTTCGGGAAAATGGCTCATGTGATCCTAGGCGTTGTGCTATTGTTTTATACGCCCGGTTTGAGATAACATGGGAAATCTCAAGTAGATAACATATGAGCTAATCGAAGGAGTTGTGAGGGTATATTGTTAATTGACATCGCCCCCTCCCTCTCCTTCGCGGGTATTTAAGCAAGACAGAAAGCCGTCCTATTTTTAGGGTTGGTAGGCAATTACGAAGTCGGCGGAAAAGCACATGCATTTAACGTTGCTTGTGGGTCTTGGACTGGTGCTGGGTACGTACCTCATAGGTTTATGTAGATGGAGGATGTCATGTCACCCGATCTAGAATTTGACGGTGAAGTGAAAGGTGTTATGCACTCCCGCGATGGTAAATATGTGTGTTTCTTGCAGTTGCTGAAGATACCAATCGACGTTTAATTCCATCATGAGGTCCAATATAAATAAACAGGGCTGGCCAGTATCGTCCAGATCTACAAATGATCCATAACAAAAGAGAAAAACAATGCCGTCAGCTTTCAGGGCACGACAGCGCTCGATTTGGGCATTGCAGCGGTAATCACCTCAGATTCAGGTTCTGGACCAGTTGCAGTTTCCGGGTACTTCCCCCCTACAAGCCACCATTACGGATCTCACTGGCAACCGCTGACTTGCCCACTGCAGGCGCTGAAATGTAACCCGATTACCGCACCTGCCGAGCCCGCCAAACCCTTTCTGGCACAGCGTTCCGTAACATGGTGCCTATCGCTGCTGCCAACACTTCGTGTTCATGGCTTACCCCTGGCCAATCGAATCTTCTACTCCAAGGCCTTAGCGGAAAATGCTAAAGTACCCAAGTAGCGAGCCCATCATCCCATCTTTTCTCGTAACTCTCTTCTTTCACCCCGTTCTCTTCCAGCCATCTCCCTCCCCCGATGAATCGATAGCACACTCATCGTTTAATCTGTCATTCGCTTGAATACTGCCGCCTACTAACTCACAACACTCGCTTAGTTCTGCAATAGCTGCCCTGTCTATTACCTAGTTGGGGGAGTCCGAGTTCAACTGCGTCTGGTTTTTGTTGCTTTTCTCGGCATCCACACGTCGCATCAACAAGAGGAGAAAATAGGGGGAATCGAGTATACGAGGCGAGAACGAGTCATCGAGCAGCAACGCCGTGAACGGCCGCAATCAATCTGCAAGGAAGGAAATAATTGCTGTCGTCGCCGTTGGTCTTTAGAGTGTTTATTTGTTTGTGGCGTTGTGTTCCACTGCATTTACCCCAAGTCAATCGACCGGCAAACATCCTTCACCCGCATTCCATCACTTGAAACCACAACGATGAAGGGAACACGGAGCCTTGGTCACGTCTTGACCGTTGCCCTCGCTTTGGCTCCTCTAGCATCTGCATGGCCAGGCTGGCTTCCAGATGTAGACACGCTCGTAGTCAGACAAGATGACAGCTCGTCATGTATGTGTTACAAATCCATGGGAAATACAGTTGTCGTTGTAAAAGGTTAGGACGAACAGTCAATGCTAACAACGTTCATAGCGCCCGAAGCCACACCAACGCAGAGCGCCGCCCAGTCGTCAGAAACTCCGACGGATAACCAAGCTAGCAGCACCGCTGACAGCAACGAACCTCAGAGTACAAACCTTAATACAGGCAAGGTATCGGATCCAACAAATACATCGGGCGGGGATAGCAGCACGCCTACCGGTAATAGCACCACCAAAGCCACCACGCATTCAACGTTTGATCCTCAAGATGGAGCCGGCGGTGTTGCTATGATTACACCGGCCACTACCGCGGGAACTACACTTTACAGAATCGGAGACCCGACCCCGATCACCTGGGTCTGGAACTACACGTCCCTGCAAGGAACACCGAGCGCTATTGACGTCCTAGTGTCGTGCTCCACGGCTACCGCAACATGGACCCTGACTCAGAACATGACTTTTGAGCCGACCGCTACCTTCACCTGGGACACACTCAAGTACTCCGAGAGTGCCATAGCTAGCCCGCTGCTAGTCGCCCAGTACACCCTGCTAATCCATGATTCCGACTCTTCCGTCGATGCGACCGCCGAAGCCGGATATCTTGCCCCGTTTGATGGCTTCCAGTTCGGTCTGTACACGTCCAGGCCGTACCAGGACCTTGGTGAGTGGAAGTGCGCCACATGCAGCGGTGCCTTGGGAGCCGCCGACCGCCAAGCACTGGGTTTCGTCATCTCGATGAGCATCATAACGATCCTCAGTTTCACGTGGTACGTGACGGGATTCGCTGCATTACTGTAGTCAACCCAGCTGCTTTCCCCTCCGTGGGTGAGGGTAACGGACGAGGAGATGTTAATTTATTGACTGCACATATTTTGGAGATACGAGAGCAGCGCCATATTAATGCAAACCTTTTAAATACGGTAATCTGGGATTAGGATATATACATCATGTATTGGCGTTTTTTGACATGTGCTTGCAAGGGCCGAGGGGGATACTTCTGGCAACGGATTGAAAATGGCGAGACATCTGTTTAGAAATCTACGGCATCGGAAGGACTATTTATCATCAACTACATAGCTCTTAATGACACACTTAGTCAGGTTACTTCATGATTGTTCTTAGCTCAAGGCTCTATCGTACTGCTCAGCATGACTTTTGTTTCTGTGATCATGGGGTATTATCAGATCATCCTCAGCGAGAAGCCACCGCCTCGCTCTTCCTTTTCTCTGGCAGCAAATATGCCACTGAGATCTACTGTCCCTAGGTCTGCTGCCTTCTGGCCCCTACCTGGAGCGTTCGGTGTTGATCTCCTGCGTCTCCGTTCTTGGCCTGCTTTACTAGGGAACGTAGGGAACATAGCCTCATGCTTGGGCTTTGGATCTTGTTTGAAGAATTCATGTTGCAGCATCTCCTTAGCCGTAGGTCTCTGATCCGGGTTCAGAGATAGTAAACTAGTTAGCAGCGCGCAGCCCGCCGTCGTGAGCAGCGGAAACCGAGCGCGTATAACAGGTCCCGTATTCGTGGTTGAGCTCTTCGGCAACCGCAAGTGGCGCGCATTAGGCAACCGCCGGAAGCCAGGCCACGACTCATCCGTCGGGATGCCGCATAGCTCGAAAATCTTGCTTAGCTCGTCGACCTCCGTCTTGCCCTGCAGCAGCGGCTCGCGCGTCAACAGCTCCCCGAAGATGCACCCCACGCTCCACATGTCGATGGCGGCGCCGTACGTCTTGGCCCCGAGGAGCAGCTCGGGCGCGCGGTACCACAGCGTGACGACGAGCTGCGTCAGCTTCGGCGGCGGCGGGTCGCCGACGTACCGCGCCATGCCGAAGTCGGCAATCTTGAGCTGGCCGCGGTTATTCAGGAGCAGGTTCGAGGTCTTGAGGTCGCGGTGCAGGACCCAGTGGTCGTGCAGGTACGCCACGCCGCCCGCGAGCTGCAGGAGCAGCGTCTTGACCTCGGACGCCAGGAACGGCTCCGGCATGTCGCCGAGGATCGACATCAGGTCGTGCTCCAGGAACTCGAGCACCAGGAACACGTTCTCGATCCGCGACGTGTCGTCCCCGACCACCACCTCCCGCAGCTCCACGATGTTGCGGTGCGCGCAGTCCTTCAGGATCTGGATCTCGCGCAGCCCGGTCTCCGGCAGCCCTGCGGTGTCGTTCGGGTCGATCTTGAGGCGCTTCAGCGCGACCACTTTGCCGGTTTTTATTTCTTTCGCTCGCGCTACCCACCCGTAGGCCCCTTCCTCGATGTCGTTCAGCTTGTCGTAGTTCTCGACGCTGCGCGACTTGCCCCAGCCGCCGGCCTCGAAGCGTAGGAGTTTCGCATTGCTCTCGTTATCTGTTGTTGCCGTCCCTCCTCTTTCTTGTTGGCCTGGTTCGGGCGTAAGTTTCCGTCGCTTGGCGGGTGGTCTGTCTTGCTGATTTTGTTGCTGCTGCTCTTGTGCCGCTCGTTGCCTGGCGGCTTCTGCTTCGGCTGCGGCTTGGGCGCGCCGCTCTTCTTCTGCTTTTCGTGCTTTCTCTGCCTTTAGGCGCTTCTTCTCTTCCTTCTCGCGCTTTAGCTTCGCTTCGGCAGCGGCGTCCTCTTCGGTGTCCGCCCAGCGTGATTTGCTCGCCATGGTCGTTGTGGTTTCTCGAGGTAGGTAGGGGATCAGTGCGATAGTGGGATAACAGATGCAGGCTACGACTTCATGCTAGTGCAGATCTGGGGAAATGATACAATAAAGATGAAACGAAGAAACTGGGTATCTATAAACTGAGAAGACTGAACCCTCTTCTATTTATCAATTGAATAAGAAGGGTTGTTTAAGATAGTTATGACAACATTGAATGGAAGAGGGTTGCAACTACGTAATTTTGATGGTCGGTGAATAGTCGGGGCTAAAATTTAGAGCTCCAGAGCTCCGGGACCCTCTATCTTAATTGGAGAAACAGCTTGGAATTCGATCCGGTCCTTCTCAGTGTTAGATATAACATTCAGCTTATTACGATTACGAATCTTATATCCTTACACAATGCATTGGCGATTTACTTCTATATCGACCTAGAATGAGGTCCTACGTGTTGAGGACGGCCCAAGGCGGGCTCAGAGGCCTTTCACGACGGCCATTATCTCACAACTCGAAAGTTGCATATCAAAGCTGTAGAAGCTTCATAACGACACCAATATGCAGAGAAGAGGAAAGAAAATGGTCAACGCCCTTGGCAAAACAGTTGACCGAAGCTATAAACGTGAGATTGTGAACATATTATAAGAAAATATTATACTCATGATATATAGACAACAGGCCCAATTCCCCTGGCCAGTTATATGCGCATGTGTCTCACATCGGATATAGGCGGATACTACACGGGAGCCATCGAGGCGGGGCGCGATCAGTTTGGCCGAAAAGGAGATTTCATAACGTCTCCAGAAATATCACAGATTTTCGGCGAGCTTATCGGCATATGGTTCGTGGCAGAATGGATGTCTCAAGGGCGGCCGAAACAAGGGGTAGAGCTCATCGAAGTTGGCCCTGGTAGGGGGACATTGATGGACGACATGTTACGAGTGAGTATATTGACCTATACTAATACGTTGAAGTTCACGTCACGCTAAGTTCTTCACAGGCTATGAGAAACTTCAAAGACATGGCTTCCAGCATAGAGACCGTCTACATGGTCGAAGCCAGCAAGGAGCTGCGCACCGCGCAGAAGAACCTTCTCTGCGGAGAAGACGCCGTAATGACGGAGTCGAAAATAGGTTGGCACAGTACGTCCAAGTACTCGGGTCTCCCTATCGTGTGGACGGACTCCATCAAGGCCATTCCGCAGGACCCTAGCAAGACGCCTTTCATCGTGGCGCATGAGTTCTTCGACGCTCTGCCCATCCACGCCTTCCAAGTAGTCGAAGTGCCGCCAAACCAGCAACCTGCGCCGGCAAATAGCAAAGGCTCGCCATCCGCTACCCCTTCGCCCACATACCAATGGCGAGAAATGGTCGTCTCTCCCACACCGCAGGGCACAACCCACGCCGACCTCGGGATCCCTAAATCGCAACACCACGACCCGGTCCCCGAATTCCAACTAACCCTCAGCCCATCCACAACGCGGCACGCGCAATACCTTCCCGAATCATCCCCTCGCTATCGGGCCCTAAAATCCACCCCGGGTGCCCTCATCGAAATCTGCCCTGACGCCTCGCTCTACGCGTCCGACTTCGCCTCGCGCATCGGGGGGTCCACGCCCTCCGCCAAAAACCCCAGCGCGGTCCCCAAACGCCGTCCCTCCGGCGCAGCCCTGATCCTGGACTACGGGCCAGCCGACACGATCCCAGCGAACTCGCTGCGCGGGATCCGGCAGCACGGGCGGGTGTCGCCGTTCAGCGCGCCGGGCCTCGTGGATCTGAGCGCGGACGTGGACTTCGGGGCCGTGGCCGAGGCGGCGCTGCTGGCGAGCGCCGGCGTCGAGGTCCACGGCCCCGTCGACCAGGCGTATTTCCTCGAGTCCATGGGCGTGCGGCAGCGGGCTGAGATGCTAGTTCGGAAGCTGGGTTCCGGGGCCGGGAGCGAGGAGAAAAAGAAGGAGATTGAGCGCTCTTGGAAGAGGCTTGTTGATCGTGGACCGGGCGGCATGGGAAAGGTGTATAAGGTCCTTGCTATCTTGCCAGAGAATGGGGGTAGGAGGAGGCCTGTTGGGTTTGGTGGGGATGTGAGTGCTTGATTGAAGCGTTTAAAGAGAGGATGAAAGTCATGAATGACCTGTATAGTGAAAGACGAGGATATTCAGGCGGACGTATACTCTGAATCGCCAATCTGTAAGCACCCAACGAAAATAATAGACCTCGCTTATAGTCCATGGCATCAAGATTCCAAATACCAGTTACGAGTCGCAGTTCTTTTCATACCTTACGCTACCTCGTAATGTGCCGCAAATAAAACAATACAGGACCGGCGCCTCTTTCAAACGAGCCTATTCATGCCGATCTATTCCCTACTTCGATAGGCATGCCTAGAAAGGTTCAGCATCCAACGCCGTGCATAGAGCGTCTATAATAGTACAGTAACGAAAGCGCGTAGCCCAAATACAATTGATACCACCCTCGCCTCGCCGCTTTCTCAAGGTTCGACAGAGTTACAATTTTACTATTTTCTTTTGTTGACCAGCTTCGATCCCTCACCACGATCTGTCTCGTCGTCGTCCTCATCCTCATCGTCGTCGCTATCATCATCGCTGAGCTTATCGCCGTCTTCGCCGACGGCAAATATCGTCTCGCCATCAAATGAATCCCGCGGCGTCTCCGGCTTAGCTGGGGTTCTGCCCTGTGACGGCTGCGATGCTGCGGCAGCGCTCGACGTTGGCGCCGAACGCGTGTTTGTGACCTTGGTGCCAATGTTTGCTTCCTCATCATCATCCGAGTCATCCGGAGCGCCGACGTCCGCAAATTCAAATCCTCCATCTTCGTCTTGGGCGATTTCATCACTCATCGCGAACCGTCTGTTGTTCGCCGTAGGTCTCCACACATACGCAACCCAGGCTACGTCGGCCAAGTAGACCAAGTTCGGCCATCCGTCAATAACGAACCATCGTGACTTCCAGTGGAAAGGTACGTAATCCGGGTCAGACGCCGAGGCGAACGAGAAGGAGTTGAAAAAGAAGAAGCCGAAGGTGACGAGAATGCTGATCAAGATGCACCACCATAGCTTTTTGTACATGGCTTCCTTAACAGATTGTTTGCGTTCGCGCAAATCCTTGAGCGTAAAGTTGAGCGAGTTGAGCGTCCATACGTAGAAGGCAGTCAAGGTACCCGCCAACGGAAGCACGATGAGGAGGAGCCAGGGACCTAGGATTATAGGGTTAGTAAGATGTGATCTGAATCTCTGAATGGAAGGTTCATACTAGCTGTGTCCGGCGAGATAAGCAGACTGGTAATGGCATAGCCCAGTCCAAAAACAAAGTGAGCAATAGCCAACCATCTGACATAAACCATTGTCTTGCCTAGAGAAGGCTTCACAACTCCGTAGCCCATACACACAATAAGCAGTAGGAAGAAGGAGAACGAGTTCCGGAAAGCATTGAGGATGGCGACCAGGACTAGGAGAACCTTAGCTCCGACGTTGGAACCGTTTCTATTAAGGTAGTCTGTAACACGGTAAGTAGCTGTACCATTATGAAACTACAATAATTAGCTTACCATAGAATCCCCAGGTCATCAACATTTCTACAACTAGGAAGACAAGAATAGCCGTGATGTAGTTCTGCACGGGTACTGCGGATGGGTCAGAATTAGGACAAGAAGGTCGAGCTGAGGCAGCTTACAGATGTCATATCTATGCTGATAGTAGAGGAAACCCCAGAAACTGGTCATCATTAGCATGTAGCCGAACATGACAGAGCCTTGAGACGTACACGGCAACTAGCGCATAGACGATAGTGATTCCTCCGTAGAATGGAAGCTTCGGGATCTGGGTAGCGGGAAGCTCGCCGTAGGCCTCCCGGAACTCGACAACACCCATAAAATCCTTAGTATTGAATCCATAGGCGGCGACACAGTAGTAACCTGTTTTCTTAATAGGGTATTTGATGGGTGCCGCGGATTTGAGGTGTATGGCTTCAGAGACGATCAAATTCTCGGATTTCTCTGTCGCATTAGGCGACAGAATCCATTTGCCGATATTCGTGTCATTACACAAGCCACTCCGGACGTTTTCTTCGTCGCAGATCAACTCTTTCTGGAGCGCGTCGGGGTTTGGGTAGACTCCGATCAAATCTTGGTCTTTCCATTCGAATATGATAAAACTAACGATCGGGTCCTCGTCGCCTTCAACAGTCTTATTCGGGAATACGGTTTCGATGTAAGGCTCTACAGGGCCGCCCCAGGCGCTTCTGCTATACATGCCTAAATACGACGAATCAGTAAGGCTCGTGCGGGCGACTTGTATGATCGTAGGCAGAACATACCAGCACATTTCTGCTGATTCTCCTCGGTAGCATCCTTCGCAAACAAGTATTAGCCCAGGACCACAGCGGATAGACGGCAGCAATATCGTACTATCTTCTCTTCTAACGCCTGGACCGCCCCCAGGGACAAGCCCAGAAGGATCGAGGCAGATAACCAGCTCTTCATCTTCGTTTCGTTGGCTTGGGTTGTCGCCGCGCGAGGCAGCCTCGGCAAGTAGATCTGTCCTCGCTATTCCGAATGCTGGATGCGGTAGCGTTACGACACGCACACAAACGCAAATAGGGCCGGATGTCAAGGCTCAGATAAAGCAAATAGAAAGTTCAACGAAGCATTAGGAGGATCGTGGGCAAGGCTGGACGTGGTTGAAGACAATTCGTAGATAGAAACTGAGTTGCCCCCAAGGAACCTTTAAAGCTATGGCTGTTTGTTCCCTAAGAACCGAGCCACTTTTCGATTGCGCAGCTAATGTGTTAGGCGCATACAGGTAGGTAGCAGGTAGGCTGACACGGAGCATCGGGAAGTGCAGGTGGTCGGACCAGGATTATGATAAGATAAGAACAGCGAGCAACCTATCACCTATTCCGTACAGCTTCGAACCTTGCCAATTCCATTATTTGAAGCTTCGCTTTCCCCGTTTTACCTTTTATCTCCCTAGTCCCATTACGAATTGCAGATGAGCCATGGGGAAAGGCACGGATAAGCTATACATCACACATTCCGAGTGGTCTTCGTCAGACGCCTACTCAGCAAGCACAGGGTCACGAACTGGTCCAAACGGCGCATCATTCAAACGACTACCCTTCAACTTTTGCGCCGCAAGTCTCCAGCCCTTCAAGAACCCTGTTTGCACTCCAGATGGGACCATATTTGATATCGAGTTCATTTCGAAATGGCTCGAAAACCACAAGACGAACCCCGTGAATGGGGAACCATTATCGGCACGCGATCTCATCAAGCTTAACTTTGCGCGCAATGCGGACGTCGATACGAAGGGCGCAGATGGGCTGGGTAGCGACGGAAAAGGGGATTTAATCGACCCTGTCACCTTCAAGGTGTTAACCGACAATACCCATATCGTCGCGATCCGGCACGGGACCTATGCGAACGTTTTCGCCTGGGAGACGGTCGAGAGGATGAACATCAAAGCGAAGATGTGGCGAGACCTAGTGGATGATGTAGAGTTTGGTCGCTCGGACATCATTACGCTCCAAGACCCGCAGAATGCCGCGAGTAGGGATTTAAGTCAGTTCCAGCACTTAAAAGATGGCGGGGATGCGCTCTTGACAAAGGAGCAAGAGGAAGAGAGGAAAGAAGGAAATGTCAATATTAACGCCCTGGGCAGGGTGGGCGACAAAGTCCTGAGAGCAAAAGAGGCTGTTGAGAAGGCAAGGAGAGAACGCGAAGCTAATGGGGATATCAACCGCTCCTCAAAAGCTGTCACGAAGGCGGCGGGGGGCAACAATGTCCGACCTTCCATGATTCAAGACAAGAAACAAGCCTACAATGCGGCGGCATATACCACAGGCAGAGCTGCGGCCAGTTTCACGAGTACGGGATTGACCCCTGAAACCAGTGGGGAACGAGCCACTCTCACCGACGAAGAGTACATGTTAAAGCCAAAGAGGGTCAAGATAAAAGGCTACGCACGGATTGAAACAAATCTAGGCGATTTGAATATTGAGTTACAGACCGAGTATGCGCCAAAGGCAGTCTGGAATTTCACTCGGTTGGCCCAGAAGGGCTACTACAAGGGCGTCACTTTTCACCGCAACATCAAGAATTTCATGATTCAGGGGGGCGACCCATCAGGCACAGGGCGAGGCGGCACGAGCATATGGGGCAAGAACTTCCAGGACGAATTCGACGGGCCGCTAACGCACGACGCGCGAGGCATACTCAGCATGGCCAACAAAGGGAAGAACACGAATTCCAGCCAGTTTTTCATCACCTACCGGCCCGTCAAGCACCTTGACAGGAAGCACACCATCTTCGGGAAGGTTGTCGGCGGCGCGGATGTGTTGGGCAAGATGGAGGCTGTGCCTACAGATGGCTCAGACAGGCCCCTAAATAAGATTTTCATCAAGGATGTTGTCGTCTACCTCGACCCGTTCGCGGAATTCCTGAAGCAGAAAGCCGAGCGCGACAAGGTCGCCGAGGCAAAGGCGGAGATCGAGAGAAGCGGCGGAACGGAAGACGACCGGATAACGTGGACCGGAAAGCGGGTCAGGCAAGACGGCACGGTCGATCAGGGCAGTGGCGGTGGGAGCGTAGGCAAGTACCTCCAGGCCGCGATGAGGCAGCAGAGTGCCGAAGATGAGATCATCGAGGAGGACGTCGATACGTGGGAAGAACCTGTTAAGAAGAAGGCAAAGGTTGGCGGGTTCGGTAACTTTGATAATTGGTAAAAGGGATTGCATTGCGTGGCGTTCGGCGATACCCAGAAAAGCTATGGGGTTCTGTTCAGCACCTTCTTCTGTGAAAATACATGACAGCAATTTAGTCCACCCGAAGGTTATAGGCAGCACTGTATTTGTGAAATTACTTTTTTACCTCCTTAGTACTGTTATTGATGGCTTGCTGAGTGAATTCCAAAGCCAGTGAAAAACCTATGCCGGTCAGCCTCAAATAGGTAGCCAGTTGACTTCGAGTTGACACTGGTGCGATTAGAGACTAAGGCAGCGTGATTTACTGTAGTCGTATCTCCTAAAGGAAAGGGAGGTGGACAATGGAATACCATCACTAGCGTGCGGGTAATATCTACCCTCTTTAGTTGAGATATGATCCTTAGAGGTAGAATGGAAGGTAAACGGTCTTAAGGAGAGCTGTATACAATAATGTGAGGACTATATAATATCGAAATATGTCAAGTCAACACCATGCTCCCGCAATATCTCCGGCTCTACATGTATCACAGCACCTGGTTTTTGTGATAAATGCCGGTGAAAGTCAGTAAGGTCTACTGGTAATGATTTCAACCGCGGATCTTCGCGGGAAATCTCGCCTGAGAGCACATCCTTATAACCAAGATAGACCACTTGGATGTTCTCAGGGAGAGGACCGAGAAGGGCCTCGCCATGGTTGAGACTAGGTACAAAACATGGACCCACCAACTTGAATTTGTCGTTGCCTAACGGACGCAGCAATAAGGGTAAGTCACAGCCAAGGATAACACAAACCATATCGCCAGGCTCAGTCGATGCTGGAGCAATTCCCAGATAACCATTTGTGGTAAGAACGAGTCGCGTCCCGCTTATTACCCAAGCGCCATTCAAGACGCTGATGTAGGCTGAGGATGCGAGAAAGTCGTCCCAAGTGAATTGATACCTGTCAGATATCATTAATTTCACGACTCGCTTTACCGCATATATATCTGGCCATCCGTAGTCGGGTGGATCATACGACTCGGCGAAATCACCGAGCGTGATTATCCTAGCATAGTCTTCCACCGTGTACCGCTCTTCTGAGTGCATATTCAATAGCACCCGCCGTATCTCTTCAAATATAGACCTACTATCTAGATTTTCGAAATGCGGAAATTGACAATACTTCTCAACTTTCGTTTCAGGCACTCCCACAGCTTTTAGCACTCCACGCTCTGGAAAATCATACCAGGCACCAAGTTGAGAAGAAGCTGACTGCAATCGGATTGCAGTTGCAAAAGCGGCAGGTTTTGACCAATTGGGAACCCAGCTTGGACAGGACGTACTGTCCTGAGGCTCACACTGGCACAGGATATTTAGGCCGCCATAACACTTGATATACTGAATTGTGACTTGTTCGTAGAGATCATTATAGGGGCGACTATAGTCTGGCCGTGGAATGAGAGCCATTTCCCACTCTGGCAGAAAAGACAAAATCGCATAGATCCGGTCTCGTGGGTCTGCGCAATGTGAATAATCATACTGCCTTCGTAGGTTACGCAGTCCAGTAGTTCCGGACTGGAAAATGAGTCCCCTAAGGGCTCGTCGCCTACTATTTATTTGTGAGACTGTTATTCCAACTGACAAGACACCGGATTTCCTATATAGACAAGCTAACCCTCGTCGAAAGCTTGTCCATTTGACTCGGCGGAAGCCGCACATAATGATTGCTTCCGAGTTGGCTAAATATATCTCTTGTCGAATCCACAATCTGTCAAACCAATGCCGCGATATCAAGTGGTGGATTGAGAAAAAATATCTCTCATCGAAAGGGAGGTCAATCTTCTGGTCGCCCAAGCTAGGATCTGTGCACCCCTCCGCGGGACTCAGAGAGCCTGTTGCAAAATCGACATCAACCTCAGCTCCGAGATAGTCCGTCAGTTCCATAGCATGATTACTATCATTTTCCTCTGGCCCAAGCCAAGCCACTACCCGGTGAGCGAGCCGGAAGATCTCGCCCATCATCGCGACCTGCGGGCCTTTCTCAGCATCGTCTGCTTGGTGGATGCAGAGCGCATCAACCCATACGAGACGCGGCTTGTCGACGTAACGCAAGTGTCTCAGAGCGATTACTAGATTTTTCGTGGCTAAGATTTGCGGAAGCGTGGTTCGGCAAGAGTTTTGCAACGGTCCGGTTGTAGTGATACGCCGCATGTTGACGTAGACTGGTAGAGGATCTTTCTTTGAACCCCATGCATATGACAGGGCCTCGTAGCGAAGTGAACCATCCCCCGGGAATGGCAAGGTATCGAACGAGACAACGATATCATCGTCGAATTCCCCGGGATGGAGAGTAGCGACCCTGATGTAGTCCCTCCCGGGGAGAGGGGAGTACCGGTATCGCACCATGAGACGAGGCTGTGACTAGGTATGGGGTAGAGCTGCGAGTTTCCCGGGTTTAAAACAGGTAAACACGAATATTTGTTTAGTGTCGCCTTTCACGTTCCAGAAAGTATTCGTAGATAGTTGACTAGATGATTCTGATGAGATAGCTTTGATATTTCGTAATGGGGGGAGACTGGGACGAAATCTCAACCTGGTGGCTGCCTGGGGAGGATAAGATTCGAACCGGTTTACCAAAGTAGTTGGGGGTTACACAGAAGCCACCAAGCCACGCTGCTTGAACGCCCGAGCCTGACCTGCCCAAAGATGGTGTTATTTTGTGCGCCGAACTTTTCCCAGTATCAAACGGTTGTATTTTCCATTCACAGCTCCGTAGCTCGGTAACACAACGACTTCCTAGGAAGTCGTTCTTACCAGCCAGCCCACTGCATCGTCCCCTTTCAACTCCCAGAACTCAGGCTCCATCTCGGGACCTATGAGTTGTGGCATTAGCGCGGCACTTGGAAAGTCTTGAAGAGCGACTGGATGGATTATCGCGATGACAGAAGTGTTGTGATGTATCGTTTAGCTGTGGATATTTGATTCAAAGGATGCCTTAAGTACCTACCTGTATACTGTGAAAGAAACTTTATAGCAGCCCAAAATTGAAGCACCGACAACCGTACATGTAGCTTTGCAGCAATGGCTGTGTTCATACAAAATGATGCCCAAAAGGGTATATCGAAGGATACCGCAGCCCACTTGCGGTATGTCGAAGTCATGCTTCGCATATTCATCGCCTGTATCCTGCGACGTCGCTGTGCGTTATTCAAGCCGAGGCATCTTCGGTCGCGGCTAGCCACCGAGGTGCAGATGCTTCTTTTGGCTCATATGACTTCTGCCTTCTTCTGCCTTCTACCGTAGCCTCGCTTGGTGCAGGTTCGTATATCTACGGCACGAAGGAGCGTGTGAAAGAGAGCACCGCCATCAACGGCAACACCATTACGCTAAACCAACAGTACAATGCCGCACCTGACCGTTCCTTTTTACGACTGACTCCGCGGCACTTCGGCGATCATGCATCCTGATCATTCGCCTTCGCTTTTTCAATTGACTCTTGGACTCCGGCCTCTTTGTGTACGTCAAGACGGAGTATGTAGCCGAGGACTTGTGCCGTCACCCGGCCAATCTGTGCCACATATAAATGACTCCGCTGGTATGGCTCGTGACAGAGAGGAGGGCAATACTCTTTCCCGGATATTCCATTTCCAGCTCGATTCGGACGGCAAAATCTTGGTTAGTCTAGGCGCAAAAAGCAAGACTGGGCAGCACCAGAATATTAGGAACAAATTGTTGTGGATAGCCGAGGACGAACGTCGAGTTCTCAATGTTGCTCTATCTTTACCTAAGAGCGAATTGGGGAAATCTGATGACGACCGAGGACTTATTGATGCGATGATGCTATTCATTGATGCCACGGACTTGTAGAGACATGTTTACCTGATTAAAGATGTAAAACTCCGTATCAAGTAATAATAAGCCACGCTCATCACACTATACTAGTCAAGTTCGCCGTTTTCCCTTTTGGGGACCGTTTTCTTTGCGTACGGTTAGGTAACCCGCGTAGAGGTCGCAAGGTAGCTATGATACACCGGGCAAAAAGCGGTGAAATCGATTTTAATCATTCGGCCACATCGAACCCTGACCACAGCCACTGGGTGACTGACAGATGCAACAAATCAGACATCCAACGAAACAGCCAAGTTACAGCCACTTAAAGCCTAGGTACATGTAGATAAGCATTGGAGCAGCTTCGGAGGTCCCTTGGTGACATAAGCTCCGGTCCCGACTCATCACCAGAGAACCAGTTATATTACTTCGGATCCAGAGAGGCTGAAGCATTATGTGACAGTGGCGGCCCTTATACCAGACCGGCACAAAACCTTTAGATCTACGACGTGGTTGAATGGAGTAAACTCATTTCCTAATTAGGAATAGGAAAAAGCTACTACTACTTCGAGACAATAACCTGAGATGAACCTAAGGCATTTCTCAAGGCTGACCAGAGTTTCTCTGACTATCCTTTCCAAAGCTACACTATAGCAAATACTACTCAAGTACCTAAATAACTACTGAGTGATGATCAAGTCCATTTGAGCCATTCTAATATTATTTCCACGTTTTAGGAGCTCCAACCTCGGTTCAGCCCCCCAGGACTTGCAGCCAACTAGTACCGGCTTGGCAAAGCTTGTCGACCCCCGTCGGGGCTTAGTCGAATAGCTGAGCGTAACAGGCCAATCAAAACACAGTATACGTCACAATCTTTTCTGGGGGACCTCGCTTTCGCATTCGTTAGAAGTTGTCTCTAAGCCGGAGGGTTTCAACAAGAGCGCCATACATATTCCTACGCGATGAGGCTTCGCCTCAATGCAATTGAAGCTCTTATATATAGGTAAGCAATGAGCCAAGAAATGGCAACTAGAAATAGAGAGAATACTCGTAGCACATCGACAAGAAGCCAAGACACTATTTCCCAATAACCTTTTAGCCCGTCTTATCTTACATATTCACTTCCGTATTCGTTCGCCTGCCATTTCCCTGCAAGATGGCTTTGAACGAGCGAGACGACATCTCCATCGTACAGATTATTGTCTATGTCCCAACATTATTCCTAGCCCTATGGCTCGCCATACGCCATGGCTTTGGCCGTAACGCAGGATGGTATTATCTCATTGTCTTCTCGCTCGCCCGTATCATCGGAGCATCGTTACAACTGGCCACCATCTCGGACCCCACAAACACTAGTCTTCACATCGGCTCGATAACACTGCAAACTATCGGCTTGTCACCCTTGATCATGGTCCAGATCGCTCTAATCGGCCGCGCTCTTGGAAGCATCCGAAAGGCAACGACATCGTTCGTGACAGAGAAACGATTGCGCCTCGTCCAAATTGTAGCGCTCATCGGCCTGATCCTAGGTATTACCGGCGGTACCCAGTCCGGACAAGACTACAGCAAGAACGGCACATACACTATTTCGGATCTGTCCAAGTACGGCATGGGCCTCACAATTGCGGCTTACATCCTCTTGGCCCTTACGACCATCATCGTCGCAACGCAACGAGCACACATCGAACCAGGCGAGACGCGGTTGCTTCTAATCGTCAGTCTCTGTCTTCCCTTCATTCTCGTCCGGTTGATCTACTCGGTGGAGTCCGTGTTTGGAAACAACCCGTCCTTCAACCAATTGACTGGCGATGTCAACATCCAACTTGGCATGGCCGTCATCATAGAGATGATTGTTGTCTTCATCGTCGAGGGCATCGGCATGACACTGAAGAAACTCCCCAAGGCTAAGGCTGCTCCTAAAGCAGACAGCTACCCCCAAAGGAATGGCTACCAACAATCCTGGCAGCAAATGGATTCTGACCATGAAATGGGTGGATACAATGGGTATAGTGGACACAACGGATACAAATAAACCCTGTACCACGTTGTTTCAGGAGCGTGTGCATATGTAAAATAGAATTTAGACGCAGGCGGTTTTCATTAATCCAGGGTTTTCTTTCAATATTCAATATCAAGAAGATCAACATAAACATAGTACAGAAGCTGGTGCCGAGGTGACCAAACGTCGAATAAAAGAACTTTAAATGGAATTCTAAATCCCCTGGTAGCAGGGATTCCACGGTCCTGGATTCTGCCAAGACCCCTGTGCCATGCCACTAAAGTAGCGTACCGTATCTTTTCTACAGCCCTGTAGCGATGTGGGGTATCCCCGCATGTGCGGTACCCAAAAGGTACCTAAGTGATAGCGGGCAGCAGCGCGGGGTATTTCAGAAAGTCAAGAAATTTTGCCCGACTTGAAGTTGCGCTTCGTCATAATCCAACTTGGTCTTTCCCCTCCCTTCTTCCAAGCATAAAAGATGCCGGTAAGTCCTCCAAGAACAGCTTCACTTCACTGCAGAATCATATTAACGAAAAATCCCAGCTGATAATAGTCACGGGCTTCCCCACGTCCGGCAAGACCACGCGCGCAAAGCAGCTGCACAGCTATCTAGCGGAGCGCATACGAGAGACTTCCTCCTGTACCCCGCCGAAGTACCGCCTGCACCTGATATCGGACCAGACACTGTCGATCCCGCGCTCCGTGTACGACCTCTCTGCCACGCCGGCGCACGTGCGGTCCGCAAACGCATCGGAGAAGGATGCGCGCGCCAGTATATATGGCGCCGTCAAGCGCGTGCTGAGCGACCGCGACATCGTCATCCTCGACGGCCTGAATTATATCAAGGGCTGGCGGTACCAGCTCTTCTGCGAGTCCAAGGCTGTGCGCACGCCTAGTTGCGTCTTGCAGATCGGATGCTCGAAGGAGAAGGCGAAGGAGGTGAATGAGGAGAGGCTAAGGCGGCGGCAGGAACGGCAAGATTCCGGGGCTGGTAATGCCGCTGCTGATGCTGAAAATGGCGTTAGTAAAGAAGAGACGCCGGCAGAGGAGGAGGAAGGACCTTACGAGCCGGAGAACTGGGAGAACCTCGTCTTCCGCTACGAGGAGCCGAATCCCATGACGAGGTGGGATAGTCCGCTTTTCACGCTCATCTGGGAGGATGACGAGCAACAAGCGAAACAAGTTTTCGACAGCATGTGGGACACGATTGCAGGGGAGGCCAGGAAACTGGTGAGACCGAATCAGGCAACCGTGCAGCGGAGTAGAGATGCTGGTGGTGATTACCTCTACGTCCTTGACCGGGAGACACAGGAGATTGTCAAGAAGATTTTAGACCAGCAAAGCGATGAGGGTGGTGATGAGATAAGGATCCCTAACGGCGGCGGCAACGACGGAGACGAATTAATAGTGGAATTACCGGCTGGAAAGAAAGTTGGGTTACCGCAACTGCAGCGTCTACGAAGGGCCTACATGGGCTTACATAGGGGTGGGATTGGTCTAGAAGGGGTAGGGAGTATGGGACCGGAGAGGATACGAGAGACCTTTGTGGGTTATCTCAATGATGCTTTTGAAAAGGACGGCTGATGTGCCTCCCTCATAAGCCATTTTTTAGGTCTCTTCTATATCGTGATACCCCTAGAATTTAAGACAATATTGAATATATATTAAGCGCTGCGATGCTGGTGTCACGCTCTTAAAATCATAGGTCCCCAAGGGGTGCGATTTGTACGACTCGTCCTACATGTTGATCTTTACCTAGCTAGTGTAAAATATCCATCTAAAACGTAATATAACCTCGATATCTACATGCTCAGCCCACTAGATCCTCGGCTGATCCAACATAAGATAATCTTACCGGCCCACGACTCATTCATGATCGTTCGAAGACAAGTAGTAAACCAATTTAGGAGAACCCTATCTGTACTACACCGTCCGACGAAGATGGAGGAGCTATTCAAGAAAGCCGTCAAGCACAATGAAGAGATGAAGAAGTCGCCGGACTCCGTTCCGTGGAAACTAGACCAACCGCATCCGCAGCCGTACTACACGTACAACGGCTCCAAGCAGGCATGGGAGTCAGCTGAACCCAAGCCGCGGCAGCAGGCAAATAACGCACCGGGAATCGCCCGGCTTGCGCTGCTTAGCTGGAACATCGACTTCATGCTGCCATTTGCAAAAGAGCGGATGAACGCAGCTCTAGACCATCTAAATGGTCTGACAAGCAAGTTACCGTCCTCGACTGCCGCAGTCATCTTCCTACAGGAATGTCTGGTAGAAGATCTCGGCACGATTGGCGAGAAGGGGTGGGTTAGAGACAAGTTCAATATGACGGATGTTGACGACTCGAATTGGGCGTCTGGGTACTACGGTACGACCACGTTGGTGGATCGTAGACTGGACATCACGTCTTGCTTCCGTGTCCACTACGAGAAGACGGGCATGGAGCGAGATGGCCTCTTTGTCGATGTGTTACTCGGTAGTAGCCAGCCTAAGACCATTAGGCTGTGTAATACGCATCTCGAGTCTCTTGCCCTCGACCCCCCTTTCCGCCCGGCCCAGATGCAGGTTGTGGCTAAGTACCTGCATGCGGACTGTATTGGCGGCGCTCTAGCCGCTGGGGACTTCAATGCCATGCAGCCATTTGATAGGACGCTGCATTCAGACAATAACCTCAAAGACGCGTATCTCGAGCTAGGCGGCAAGGAGGACAGCGACGAGGGGTATACGTGGGGTCAGCAGGCGGCGACTAGCTTGAGGCGTATGTTCGGCTGCTCGAGGATGGACAAGGTGTACTTTACCGGAAACTTGAAACTGCACAGTTTTGAGAGGTTCGGTGCAGATATCCAGGTTACTGGAAAGAAAGAGGTAGACGAGATCATCGCTCTTGGTTTCGAAAAGCCTTGGATTACGGATCATCTGGGGATTGTGGCGGAGGTTGAGGTTGATTAATGCTATGGAGACGTTCCGAGGCGTGCCATGAGGGAACGACTATTATCAGAAATGTTATGCCTTCCATTTTAGGGAGTGGAAATTTGGATAGTATAATAGGATGATCATTAAATAGCCCCTATTCCGTAGGTACTTACCTTATATACAGTTTAGAGCCTATGCTTTCTTCCCGTCAACGTGAATTATACCCACGTATTCTCGATCATACATTCTAGAGTATGAATGATAACGGCAGCAGCTCGATAGAGTACCTATCCTCATTACGATAATACCTGGTACCTATGAATCTCAAATCACAGGTCACACGCGGGCAATGTAGACAGATTTTAAACCTGCTTCAACGCATCGAATAGAAATCTTTGGCCGTAAGGACTTCACTGTCTCTTAGACCGGGTATCTGACCACAACTTATCCACAATCTGAAAAACGGCCGTGACATCACGCATGACGGCCTGATCAACCTTCCCGCCGAGCTTCTGCTGGATCTTGTCCGGATGCCACCTAACCCGCTCCTCCTTCAGCTTCGTTAGGAACTCTGCCTCGCCCACCTCCTCGGGATCAATGCCCATGACGAAGAAGTCTCTCACCGCATCCGCATCCACGTCCTCTCTCCGCCCGCTCCTCACCGGCCACGCCATACCCTCTAGCCCACCATCCCACTCACTCCAAATCTTCATATATTCCTCAAACCTCTCCCTCCAACTCTTCCTACGCCTCCTCTCCTCGCCTCTTCTCAGACTCCTCTCCATCTCCTTCGTCAACCGTCTAGCTTCTTCCTCCTCACGCTCTTTCCTCTTCTTCCTCTCCTCCCGACGCGCACGCTCCTCGAGCAAGCCCTGGTGCGTCTTCTCCCACATCTTCTGGCGCACGAAAGCAGCGTACTCGTCGTCGTCCATGCGCTCGAGCTCGCCGTCCGGCCCTGGTTTCTCCTGGCTGTACACGTGGATCGGCTGGCCGTACACATTGTCCCAGTACGCGGCCCCTTCGTCGTCGGCCATGGCGTCGAAGAGCGACTCTCGGAACGCGGCTTCGGTGTCTAGGGGCGGGGGGTCGAAGGGGTTTGGCGGTGTGGGGGAGCGGGAGCGGGTGCGTCGCCGCTTGTGTCGGTGGTGGTGGTGATGATGGTGATGGTGATGCCTGTGTCTGTGGCTACGGTGCCGATGCGAAGAGTCATCTGCGCCTTCGCCATCTAGGTCATAGTCATAGTCACGGTCGCGGTCCCTGTCCCGAGAAGAGTGGCGATGAGATCGCGAGCTCTTCTTCTTGAAGCGGAACTTGGACGTCTTCTTTCCTTCCCTTCTTTCCGCAGCCTCCTCGGAAGTCCTCTCCGGCTCTGGATGTTCTAAGTCGGGCTGCGGTTCCTGGGGCGGGGCATCCTCCGGAGCTGTGCTGGTTCTTTCTATTTGAGGCGACGCTGAACGGCGATCGGGGTTGATGGAAGAAAGGATGTGTCGCCTCTTCGGCGACGCTGGTGCTGTGGTCATCGTGGGTGCATGTTGCGCAGCACTCCCCTTCTTTTAGAAGATAGGTAGGAAAGCTGGAATTAGATTTCGTAGGATAGATGATGTATGGATGTCAAATGATGGATGAAAGTGGGAGGGTCTGGAAATGTGATAAGATCTGAGCTCGATCTTATCAGTTAGGTTAGTTGATTTTAGTGGAGTGTCTACGCCATTTTCAGGTGACAGCGTGACAGTCACTCGGTACGGCATCATCTTAGAACAACTCAATCCTATTAGAATAGATGCAACCATTTACTGGCTTCCTCTGGTTTAAGTCTTACAGACGAATGAATGTAGACACGTATATAAGTGCTTATACCGACCCGTTAAAGTTTTGGTGTTTGAGCCCGGCTTTTTCTCTGGCTGCTGTTTTATAGTAAATTCCTACAGTAGAGGTCAACTACTCCTTGATTGTTAGTTACATGGCGGCCTTTTAACGTGATTCGTCCTGAACGTTTCCTTGCACGAAGAACATAGTACTCTGTAACATGCGTATCTCTGCAAGAGTAAGCTTAGCTATTATTTCGCAGTTGGGTATCATAATAATTAGTCTCATAAAGAAGCCTCCATCAGTCTTCTTCAAAGAATCCCCCTTCGCTATCACTCGAATCTGAAGACTCGCATGGCTCATCCCGTTTCTTCCTACCCTTCCCTTGTCGAGTATTTGTGGACTCTGACTTCGTAGAACTCTTCGTCTCCGCGTCCTTGGTTTTTGTTGAAATAGAATCTTTCGAGGATTGCTTAGCGGAGCGCTTGCCCCTCGACTCTTTCTCCGACTTTCTCTCTCTTATTTCAATTAACGCCGGGATACCCTTCCCTGATGCCTTCTCTATCTCTCCCCATAACGGCGGTCGCTCGGCGTGTAGGGCTTGTGCTGCTGTGCTAGCGTCTTCCTTCTTCTCTCCTGATGACCCTAGCGACGCCACCGGATAGAGACTGATGTATCGCTCCCTATACGGGAAATATCTGGTGTAGATGCTATCTATCTCGGCTCTATGTAGGTCCGCGTTGAGTTTCTCGATCTCTTTCTCGTCTGTGGCTGTCTTGAGCTGGGACTTTATTTGTTTCGCGAGTCGGTCTGCCTTCTTCCTCTCTATAAGTATGTTAGACAGATTAAATATCATCTTGCGACATCAAGAGATGGCCCTACCGAAGAAGCGGACCATGTGGTACTTCTTGATCATCATCTTCCTCTTCTTGTCGTCCGTGGCCTCTTCAATCTTTTGTTGGTGATGGGCTAGCTCTCTCTCTAATTCATTCTGGACGTTTGCAGGCATGTTATGTCCCGCCTTGAATCGTCGCTCAATCGTTCGCACTCGTTTCTTAAGCCAATTGAGGTTATCCGGCTTCGCTTTGGCCTTTTTTGGGTTCTTCTTATTGAGCTTCCTAGGCGGATATCCTGAGATATCGTCACGAGTCGCTCCCTTACTGTGAGGCTCGGCGTGGAACTCTGAAAATTTCCTTTTAGAACCCATTTTGCCGGATTTCTTTTGTTGTTGATCGTCGCTCCTGGATTATGCTGACTGATGCTGAAGTTCAGGTACGAGGCATGCGAAGAATAAACTTTTAGGTGGGTACTTCTATCCGCATCTCGATAAGATAGGTGCCCACAGTCCCACTTTTAGCCCAAACCAAGCACTGGATCAAGTACATCTCGGCTCTATAATTTCGTAGGCACCGCGACTTCATTAACATCAACTTGCTATAGCTAGCTACCTATGTACTAAAAGATTAAACCTACCTACTCAAGTAAATATCGTATACCATACAAAAATAATTCTTACTCACCATTCGGAATGAAATAAACACTTCTTCCTGGCCCTCCCTCGGCGGCGGCAGCTTTAAGAGCCTCTTCCCAATCCTCTAATCTAAACTTGCCAGCCACCTTCATACCCGCTCTAGAGCCAATCTTCAGCACACCCCTCTCAACTAACTTGACTAACTCCTTCGCCTGCTGGATTGTATTCATGAACGTACCCTTGATCGTGATGCCGTTGTATGAGACATGCCAATAAGGTATGTCAATATCACCTGGGATTCCTCCCATAAGACTCATTCGGCCACCCGGCCTCAGAGACATGATACCTGCTTTGATGTGCGAGCTTTTACTCGCGGGTCGCGGAGAGATATCGAAATACACGTCCAGTGGCCCAAATCTCGCCAAAGCATTTATATCTTCTTGCACATCGCCGCTGATCTTGACTGTTTCCACCCTTCCAGGCTCGGCGAGCTTCTTCAGTTCGGCGAGAGCTGTCTCGTTTCTTCCCATGGCGACGACTCTAGCTCCCATCGCAAGAGCGACATGCACGGCGGCGCTACTAAAGGACCCGGTGGCTGGGGCAATCAATACCGTCTCACCAGGTTTCAAGTCGACATCAGCAAGACCACCGTAGGGCACGACTAGCTGGCTAAGCGACCCCAACTCTTCAATCTTATACCCTAAGTTTCTAAGTAGTATATTTTCATCCAGGACGTGTGCGTTCTCCAATGGCGCTGTTGAATAAGTCGCCCAGCATCCGTTGCGCCACTCCCCACCCATCAATCTCCTGGTTCCTTCACTATAACCCTCGTGGAAACCACGCAGAATTTTGACATTGGGATCATCTCGAGCCCGCACCGTCAGCTCAACGAATACCAGTTGTCCGGGCTTTAGTTTTGTAGCGTCGGGCGGTACGGCGGCGACGCGAGCTATGCAGGCTCCGCCTGGCACGAGGGGCAGCGGATATTTGTAACCTCTTGGATTCCCATTTGTGAAGATTTCGTTGGCATACTGTACGATAATAGAGTATAGTGGCTTGACAATCACGGTCCCAGCAGTAGGAACCGGCGTAGGCAGTGCTGTGAGGGTGGGAGGTGAAGAAGCTGAGTGAAATTGGAGGCCGGTGTATGTCTCGGGAAGAGAATGCTCTGCTAGGCTTGCCATCTTTGTTGCAAGTGAGTGCTTCAGCAGAAAGTTGCTGAATAGTTTATATCTGGGTAGACTCTTTGGTAGCCTTTTACACACCGGCTGGATGGTTCGCCAGTTCTTATATGTGTTCGGTCTAATCATAGAGTCATACCTTGCGTCGACGTTTCTTGATCAATTTGCCATGGACTATCCCGTCTGCTCCTAAAGAGGTATCATTCTATGGGTTTGGTTGGAATATGATCGTTTAAAACACGGAGTTGCAGTCGCTTAACTCCATTACACCACTTCGCGCTCGGGTTTAAGAAATGGAGATTAGTAACCTAGAGGATACTTATAAGGCGGGGACTAACATCTCTGTTGATTCTCTATATAAGGCGGGTATCTATCTCTAATGTTGTGGTACAGGTGGATTTTAGACACTCGAGACAAAGGATTTCAACTCGCGAGAATCATTTTATGAAGCGCTAATACCCTGTCAATATAGTTAAGGTTAGCTGCTAGATTACTTTGATCTGTCCCTAGAAGAGACCAATACTGATGATTTTGTAGTATAATAAAGCTATAATATTGCACAAATCCTATTCTCCGGTCAGTTAATAGTGCCTAGAAGAGTATTAAAAGGTAAGAATAAGAACAGCAAAGACCTTGATACTTTGTCAATAGAGATGAGGGTCAAGACCCATGTTGCAATGCCTAGGCTCTGATTGGTCAATGGATTACAGTTAGCGGGGTCGGATGCTTATCGATAGATGTACACGGGTCGACTACGGACTCAATGGCGGACCTTCCTACTTCTAGCTATACTTTACGTGTATTGCTGGGAAGCACTCTACTGAGGTGGTCTAGCGTAGACCTGTTGAGGTCTATATTTCTTTTATTCGCACGGATTTCAACACGGGATGCTACAAATAAATTGGTTTCTCGGCTAGTCTAGGACATGCAGGATATGCCAAAGGATGGCACCCGTCAGTCCTGCTCAATTGTCGTGACGAACGTCCGCCTTGGCTATTCTTAAGAGGCCAAACCCGACTGTGACAGATCCACGGGTATTCTCCGAGCAGGGCCCTTAGATGTCCCTGGAGTAATGTCACAGTATACTACTTTGAAAATGGACAGACCGGAGCCAGGCCTAATCAAGTGGTCGCCAAACCCAGCATTCGACACATTCCTTCACGTCAACTTACAACACAGAGTTGTACAGCTCTACGAACCTACGGGCCTTGCACACCCTGGGAATTTTGAATTTGAGAAGACATCCAAGTACGATGAGATCCCTCCGTTGACCACTTACGACTGGTCACCCGCTCATCCTGGCATTGTCGCTATCGGGACTGCGAGTGGTACTGTGGATCTCATAAACCTCCATAGTGATTCGAGCTCCCATTTCGAACTTCCCATAAGGATCACTCGTACATGTCAGGCGGTAGCCTTCAATACGGGAGCTTTGCTAGCCGTTGGACTAGAACGTGTACGAAATGACCAGTGTCTCAAAATCTTCGATGTATCTCGGCTTACGGCGCTGGAGCCAGGCGCATCATGGGCATCACTTGAGGGCTCGATGAATCCGGTGATAGGCCTAGAAGCTAGTATCTCCATATCGAGCACCAAGTTCTTTGAAGACAACCCGCAGGTCCTAGTTGCCGGCATAAAAAATCAGGGCATCCGCATTTACGATCTCCGAGGTAAATATGCCCTAGGTGCTATGACCCTATAAACTCGCTGACTGGCTTCTAAGATCCCCATGGCGCCGTAATCAATTATCAGACCAAATGTAATAACAACTTGGCGATTGATTACGCAGACCAGAATTACTTCGCTTCCTCGTCTCTGGACAAGGCAGGTCTCGTGATTTGGGATCGGCGTGCGACGTCGCGGCCATCGTCCTCTCGCTTCTACCTCGATGCCGTTGATACGGATGATTTGCCATGGGGAGCGGCTCTTAGCATCGATAAGGCGATCGATGTAAAGGATGCCAATTTCCAGGATAGAGGTTCCTTAATACGGTCACTACGATTCTGCAGAGATCGTAGTGGCTTGATAGCTATCCTCTCTAGGACTGGCCAGCTCAAAGTCCTAGACACTAGGAAAGAATTCGTTCCCTCTGAAGAGCGCCCTAAGGACGGCCCCGAAATTCTCGAGGTCAGGAAATCGTTCGAGCTGGATATAGGCTACGCGAAAGATCGAAAAGACGACAGAATCGTGTCGTTTGACTGGTTGAACCTCGATGCCCCTGCTTTGACACCACGAGCAATAGTCTTACGTGCTAATGGGGCATTTGACATTCTCGAGAAGCCGTCTTATACGTCAGAACATCTATATAAAATGATACCTTGGCAGGCACCTCACCGAGGATTAGAAGGTAATATTACCCTGCTAAACAGAAGATCAGTACTGATTTGGTTAAGGGGGCGCAAGCTATCATTCATTGATGCAATTCGAAGCAGCACAATACCCTGAAATGATGGGCCCGTTTAATTTCGATGAGTCTCTCAAGTATAGACCGTTATTTGGAAAGCATAAAGAATCTACTCGAGCTGTGATACGGCAAGTTTTGCAATGTGCTCCACCTGCAGCCGACCCCATTTGTGATTTCGAGGCAAGCATTGAGCCATTACCGGAGACGTTCGTCAATGCCACAAAAACAGCAGATAAATTAGGGGCTTTAAGAAAATACTCCAAGGAGGTTCTCGAGGCCTCAAAGCAGGCGAACGAAAAGGTGCAACAGCAGCCTCCCATTAAGGAACTAGACCGATCCTTGACCGATTTGTCCTTGAAAGGCAAAGGTCTACCATCAAATCGACAGCTACATGAGACGCTACTTGTATCGACACGAGATACGAAGGGATTTCCTAAGGAGGCACAAGTGGTTTTAGATCATGTAATGCTCCTTCGTTCTAAGGAAAAATATCTATTTGACTACATCGCGAATAGGGACATAGTCGCCGACGACCCTTGGCTAAAGGAGTTATGGGACTGGGTTGCCGGTGTGTAATTTTATCTCAGCACATTCGGCATTAGGACTAACAATCTTAGGGGCTGATGAAGCTGCCTCCGATATGGGAATGGTAGCACAAGGGATCGATCTAAGCTATGTGGGAGTTTGCAATGTTTGGAACGGCGATCTAGGTTTGTTGTATTCTGAATTTCCATTCTAACTGATAATTAATGTGTTTTGTAGGGCTCAACAGCGCTGTTAGATTAGTGGATGGTACAAGATATCCAGATGCTGCGGCGTGGGAGCGTTGTCTGCAGGATATAAATAAGAATACAAGACAGCCGACGTACGATGGTATTGAGACAAAAAAGCTTGCGCACAGGCAAGTCGCTTTGACAATCTGTGGATGGGGTAGATCGCCTGATATATATTTCGGCGACTATGGGAAGCTGCCACTTTCTGAGCGAAATTCGTCGTGGTATACCAGGGCAACAGTACACGCCCTCATCAAAGGCGACTTCGATAACGCGGTCCAGATACTCAGGGGAGCTAGCGCAGAATATCCGGAATTATTATTCGTCTCTTTGGCTCTACAACTCAAAAGCCAAGGGCCAAAGCAATCCGGTAAAGCACAGCTAGATTTTGACGACGCAATAGCCTCTAAGACAGACCCGTACCTCCGAGCGATATCATCCTTCATAGCAACAGACAGCTGGGAGAATATTGCAAACCAGGAATCATTACCGCTCCGCGAGCGCACGTTTGTGGCGCTTCGGTACTTCGACGATGATAAACTCACTCATTGGCTAGAGAAGGAGCTTAAGAAGGCGATAGAAACGGGCGACGTTGAAGGAATTGTGCTCACGGGCATAACAGATAAACTCGTTGACATATTCGCGAAGTACATCGAGAAGTTCAACGATGTCCAGACGGCCACTTTGGTCTTATCGATTTGCTCGCCACGATACATCAACGACTATCGCTGCCGTGCGTGGCGCAACGCATACAGGGCTTACCTCCAGCGCCACAAAGCCTTCATGCAGCGGACCAAGTTCGAGGTCGAAAGCACAAAGAAGAGCAAGCGTGGCGGCGTGCCCACCATCACGCCGCCATCCAGGCAGATCGCCCTACGTTGCGTGTACTGCGACGCCGAGTACGAGCTCTCGAAGACGGGAGCCGGTCTCCCGGCCTCAGCAGCATCCGTCGGCGGCAAGGGGCAGACGTCGAACCCCCTCAAGGCGACCAACATCAACGCGGGCGTCAGCTGTCCCAACTGCGGCCGCAACCTGCCGCGCTGCGTCGTGTGCCTGGAGATCGTGGGCGTGCCGCGCTCCGACAAGCCCGAGGCCTCGCCCGACCCGCAGATCCGCGTCGCCGCGCGGTTCCCGACTTTCTGTCTCAAGTGCGAGCACGTCTTGCATTTGGATCATGCAAGACAGTGGTTCGCCAGACACGGCGAGTGCCCCGTGCCTGAGTGCAGGTGCAAGTGCAATTTTAGAGCGAATCCTGAGCTGAATTATCGCTGATAGGTTGGGATGAGATGGGGTAGTTTCGTCTGTGTCGCGGGAGTCGAGCTCGTTATGGGTTATAGATGTTAACTCCTGTCGGTGCTTAAGGTGGAAGGAAAATTTGGTTGTATTGATAGAACAATGTCATTCCACATATACTTGTTTCTTTTCGGCGGATTGGGATATGCTAAGCTACCTAGTATTGACCAGCCATTATGGTACAAGTGCAAGATAGATCGACCTATACCCTCTAATTTCTGGCAACCGCTCTCGGAGCGTCATTGGGCACATATGGACCAATCTCATCGCCACTATTCTCCCCGCTGCATTGTGTAGCATCGCGTACCATTTTGTTCATTCAGTTTTTATTATCATTACTTGTCATTACCATATAGTATTATACCCTTGATATACCGTGCCGTGCCGTATCCTCTCAATCTGACTAATTTACACCGGTGCATATATCATTAGGTTAGGTACCTAGCTCATGTTGCTAACTTCCAGAGCGGGACGTACGCCCGCGCCGCGGGGGTATCGTCGTCTTCGTCCTCGATCGCCTTGTTCATGCTCTCGATCCACTCGTCCTCTGCTCGCGCTGCGTCCCGCTCGATCTGCGCCATGAGTTCTAACTCGGCGAGCATGTCGTGCACTAGAGCTCGGCATCCGCTCACCATCCTCTCTAGACCGGAGCCGGAGCCAGAGTTGGTGCTTGGCTCGGAACTAGAGCCGGTTGAAGAAGCAACGGAGCTCACATCGCCTAGCTCCCGCAGCGCAGCACTCCACCCCTCGAGCTTGCGCAGCAGGCTCACGCAGTCGTGCTTCCAACCCGTGTCCAGCTCGCCCAGGAACCGCACCTCCTCGCCGTCGACGAGCACATCGAGATTCCCGCTGCGCTGCGCGGAAACAATCGACGCCATGCGCTCGGCCCAGGCCTCGAAGCCGGCCACCACCCGCTGATACCTGCCGCCAGGCTCGCCGAGCTGCCACACCCCGTTGAGGGCTTCGTCTAGGATCTGCACTTTCTCCTCGAGCCCTAATCCTCCTCCTGCTCTTCCTCCTCGCCCATTATCAGAATCGCCGCCCCATCGAGCGAGCACGCCCACGTTCCGCGCCTCGACGCCCTGCCGCTCGAGCGAGAGCAGGGCCTTGTTGTCGGCGGACAGCCGGGCGAAGCGGGCTTCCAGCTTTGCGCGCGCGCTGGCGTGCCATTCCGCGTCGACGGCGGCGGCGTCGCGGTGCAGCAGCGAGAGCTGCAGGAGCTCGGTCTGCAGCCGGCTGGTCTCGGCGGAGATGGCGACGTTGGCGGGGAGCTTGGAGGGCGAGGGCGGCGCGAGGAACGTCGATGTTAGGGGCTTCGGCGCGAGCGATTTGGCCGGGCTGTAGTGCTGCTGGTGTGTGTTGAAGGCGGGGCGCTTGGTGAGGCCTGTGGGTGGTTTGGACGGGGGTCGAGTAGTGGTAGTTGTGGTGGCAGTGGCGGTGGTGGTGGTGGTAGAGCCACTTATGGAGCGGGCCTGAGGTTGGGATTTCGTGCGTCCGTGGGTTTGCGAGCGAGTCTGATGCCTCGAGCTCGCTGCTGTGATGGTGCTTGCTGTTGGACTTGTACGGCCTCCGGACGAGGATGATGATACTTGGGATACGGGCCGTAGGGTCGTCGCGGCGGTAAGGCTTGTGACTGTGGATTTCGACCGCGAGTGGCTCGCCAATCGGTTGGAAGCTGTCGTCGGAGGCGGTCCACCGGATGATCTGGGTCGAGTAGCTGTACTTGCTGAACGAGTCACGGGGGGAGCCGCTGTCGTAGATGACGGTGCTTGACGCGTGGAGGCTGCTCTGCCTAGAGGTTTCGCTGCACCATTTCCGTAATCTGTGCGTGTGGATGGAGCTTTGCTGTAGACACCTGATAAAGGTCTCCCTGTAGTCGAGCTTGCTGCTCTGGTTCGCGAGGTAGTGGTGGTGGTTGCTGAAGTCGCTGCGCTTGCTGCTGCAGACCGTGTTGTCATTGTGGGCTTCACCGGCAGTCGGCTCGGCGAGACGGTTCGAGCGTCGCTACGCGTTGTCGGGCCATCTCGCTGGTTGACTCTGTCTCTCCCAGCCGTGGGCTGGCGAATTGAGCGGGTGCGGCTCAAGCCTGTTGTAGATGACATAGTGAAGGACGGTCAGACAGAGTCGCTTTGATGTTTAGTTTGTGTGTTTCGGTCAATTGGATCAGGGGTCTTTGTTCTTAGTTGACCCGTGCACGCGGCCAACAATTGAGAGTTACGGTGGTAACTGCAGTGGGGAGATAGAGTCGACCCCACTGAGAGGTAGCAATAAGGTTCGTTCGATAGGGCTTTACGGAGGGTACTACCTGGCAGGGTAGGGCTGAGAGTACACGAGGCGGTAGCTGATTGTAGGGATTGCCGGGGATTGCCACTTCCAATGTTCTGGTTGAGATGGATCTCGTATCGCCATATTACATAAGTTGCAAGCCACATGCATCTTCCAACTTCACCTTCCTCTGCACAAATGTAGGAGATGGCGTGTATGTACGTGGTACTTATTACGAAACTAGAATGTTTCAAGATTTGCAAACAAACCTAATAATCGGGAAGGATTTATAGGTTACCTAGGTAGGCAAACTTGACAACATTGAAGCAATTCTTCACCTCGCATTTCATACCTACCCCTACGTATGTATGTAGTGGGTAGCTGGGCTTAAGATCAGAAGTCGTCGGCAAAAGATCACTATATTCATTCATTGCAAGAGGTATCATCGTCCGGCTTCGAGCCAGGAATCCATTATGCCCTTTCCTTTTTCCTTTGCTCCTTTCCTACTCCGTGTCCCTTGCCCTCTTTGAGGTGCAAATCTACGGCTTCTGGATCCGATTCCTGCCGTATATACATCGTACAAGAGAGGTATCATCGTACCAAAAAAACGCCTATTCCAGATGCAAATCCCTTTCTTTTTCTGCTCTCCCTAACTGTGGTCTTCTACCACAAATCAACGAAAACCGATCGCCAGCCACCGGCACCTTTCGAATACTTGGAACGTTGTCCGTGCTCGAGGCATCCTGAACATCTCTAGGAGGAAAGTTGAAAACAAGTTTGGGTTAAGGTAATAAGAAGTCGAAGGAGAGGATAGGGAAGAGGTGATCATGTATATGTGTTTGGTGGTTCATGCGTATATTCATCGTTCGTGGTAATATTAGGAAATTAGGTCGTCTCTGCTTGCTTCCCCTTTTCGCGGCGCTTCTCCTCGAGTTGATCGGTCTCCATGTTCTGCATCAGCATTTGAAGGTCGGATTTGTAGGGTCCGGTGAGTCGTTCATGGCACTTGAAGCAGATGCGCAGATTGCACCACGAGCAGGTCTTGCGGGCGCTGGTGTCCTGGAGGCCACATGTCTGGCAAGCGAGAGGGTAGTTGAGGTTCTTAACCGGGACCCATTTGCTGTGGCGCACATAACAGTTGTAGTGCTTCGAGGAAATTGGCGCGGTTTGCCAGATAGTGTTGGGCATGGGAGTGGCTAGGTTGAGATTTCGAGGGAAGCGCGAGAGGGCAGCGTTAACTTGTTCAGCATGGTCTGGGGTCATATTCTCCATCGACTCGCCGATGTCGTCAAGGGCGACAGCCTCGATGTCTTTCGAGACCTTACGCATAGGCATGCGGTTGCTCGACGGATTTGGCGAGATGGTAGGCTCGTTCAGCGCTGTCACGACGTTGAAAAGCTCGGGCTTTTTCATCGGCTGATCCGAGTCTGCTGGTAACATAAGAGGCATCACGATGGATGGGGGCGGTTGCTGTTGCGGTGTAGCCCTTGGTCTCACAGCCTCTTGAACATTGTGAGGGACCGCGGGAGAGCGCAAGTTAGGGTTGCTGAGAGACGGTCGCGGGAATCGTGGTAGTCCAGGACCCTGTTTTCTTAGATCGGACGAGCTCCCCTTTTTATGGACCTCCGGCTGTGGATTGGCGCTAGGAGTTCCGACCGCGCGACGCGAAATTGTCTTTTGTGCGGACTCTTTTGGGGGAGGCTCCGACGATGTTGCCGCAGGGCTGGGCGCGTGCACGACGGTCTCGATAGAGGTCTTTGGTACACTCGAAGGGTTCTCTTGGGTTGGTTGAGTCTTTATAAGACCAACAGGGTTCGCGTCAGCCCTGCTCTCAGGTAACACCTTAGGCTCCGACCCCTGAAGGTCCTCACCCAACTCGATCGGCTCGTCCTTAGGGGCATCTGTACTATCAGGCGACTTGGCGCGCCCGCTTCGGCCAGTAAGCTCCTTGAGCTTTGTTGAAAGTTTGCGCATCTCGGCCTCTTGTTGTGGGTCTGGCTGCTTGACTGGTCGGATATTTCTTCCCGGAAGTGAGGCGCTTCTAGGAGGTAAGGGAGAAGTAGTGGTATTTTGCGTAGGCGGTGGGGGTGGAAGAAGGTCTGTGTTTGCGGGTTGTGATGTGGATGCAGTAGAACCATGTGAGTCAGCCAGCTTGAGCTGGGGCACGAGAAGGCTGCGGTCCGATTTGGACGATGCGCGCCGGCGCCAGATTTCCCGACCCTGAGGCGAGTCACCTACGAGTCTTGACGGTGACGAGGAATCTCCATCCTGAGCGGCGGGTTGGGATGTCGAGAATGGATCTCTCAGAACAGGCCGAGAACCTTGCGGCGTGCTCGGGCGAGCAAGGTCTTTCAACGGCGGTGGTGGTGGCAGGTCAGCTCCTATTATCTCATCCGTCACCGATGGCATCTCATCTAGATAAGGGTTGCTTGGAAGCACCGGCAAAGTCTTCAAAAGTGGCTGCTGGCCATCGTTTATTCCTTCTCGTTCTGGTGAATTTGAGGGCTCGCTGTCCTTTGTGAATATACTGCCCTGCGACGATCTCTGAACAGAGTCCGACGAAGTATTAGAGTATGCCGACAGTAGACTTGATATAGAAGAGACGCGCTTCATCTTCTTTGATTTGCCGCCGGCGGCTGGCGCCGGGTTCGCTGGCAATCCTACTGGCTTCCTCGGAATCGACCGAGTCTGCGTTTGCAACATAGTGGCCCCCATGTTACTATTGGGAGGCAGCGGAGGCAGAGGCGAGTTAACCAAGTCTGACTTGATGGTCGGGCTGGTGCTGGTGCTGGTGCTGGTGCTGGTCTTAACACTAACACTATCCTTCCTGGGCGGAAATGGCGAATACATCGAAGACGGAGGATCTCGAGCAGCCGTCCGGGGCCTGGCTTCATCTAGCTCGGGTGGAGGGGCAGGCAGCGCTTTTGAGAAACGTGAACGACCCGACTTAGGGGCCTGGAGGGTCGCCATTGCGGGTGCGACGTATTATCGGCACAATTAGGGGGTTTGATAGGGAGAAGGTGTGAGGAGGGCGAAACATGCGTTGTGATACCAGTATGACGGAAGATAGTCATTCAAGGTGCATGATCATTTCGTCCGATAAGGTCGAGGAAGTAGAGACGGGGGGGCGCAATCAGGGTTGCAGATGTAATAAGTGATAGTCCGTCGAATGGAGGTGGGTTCACCAAGCTTCTGCTTGTACCCTTGGCCTGATCCTGCTCTACGGTTTCGCTTACTTATGTAGGGATGACAACACATCTGATGCAGGTACCGCACTCGAAGGATCCACAAGAGGACATCTCGACGAGTCGATGGGGAAAGGCTTTCTGCATGCGTGGGGCCCCAACGGTTCTTTTAGATTTTCCTGCAAGACTTCTGCGGGATTGACCAAGGAAAAGAAGCAAGGAGACTCGGTTGCTTGGACCAGTCTCCGTCTCGCCCTAAAGTCTTGGGGACTTGTTTTATTGTGGGAGGCCTGTTCGACCTCTTACGTATTGACTGGCACTGCAATATGCGAATCCTCTCGCCTCCCTTCATGAACAGGGCCGAGTAGCGAATCTGCACGTCGCGTTAGCCCCTCGTGGAGAAAGACCCCTGAACGGCCGTTTCAGCCACAGGATCATCCCAAAGAGGAGGGTGATCTACTTTAGCTGATAGGACTAAGTGGGACCTATCGCGTCTTTTTTTTTTTTTTCCTCCTGTTGACTGAGGCTACACTGTTAATTGACAGTGTTCAAGTTCCTCATCGCTTACATCCAGACCGTACATGCAGAGAGGACTCGAGCTTCAGATTAAGAATATGGAGGTGCAATCCTGGGAGAGGCAAGATGAAGGGATGACCCTTGTCATCTCGTACGGGTACCTGCACTTCCGCGTAGAGATCTTGAAAACAGGTCTCATATGAAAATCTCACCACATCCAAGAATGGATTTATAAGACACGCGTTCATTTTCGGACATGCAATACATAATATGCGAAATCTCGCATTAGGCACGACACTTTTACAGGATGACTTGAGGCTGTGCTATTAGAAGCATCTGCGAGATCAAGCCAATACGCGTCTGCTCCTTCGAGGGAGTGGGCTCACTGGGCTGAGCATAGGACCGATGACCGATGGTTCGTTGCCTCCAAGCATGGTTAATCCCGCCTTTCGCACGGAACGGACCAGTGGGAGCAAGGATCATAATCAATACGTCGCATTCTTTGCCGGCTTTGGACGGGCCCTATCAGAACTTCATGTGCTGGCGTCCTGAACTTCGGGAGAACCGGAAATTCGTTGGACGCAGTGTTCTAGGTCTATCCAAGTTTATCCTGCAAGTCATTCACAAATCAAACGTATACTGTAGTTCGTGGTCTTCATTGCTTCGCCCCGGAATTTCCGGTATCCCCCTTACTTACCCGTACCTACATACATGTACACACTATATATGTACCTATATGTTGTACACTGCTATTGAAGCTTATTGCATAGACCATTACGGGGTGAACTTCTCAGACGTCAGAGCTTCAAGACCGAAGAAGCTAAGAGCTGGAGGCTGGGGAGTTGATACCTTTTATGCGACGATACCACAATGGATCTCTACGGTCGGTCGTAGGTGACCTCTGAGAGCCAGGTTTTTCAAATAAGGTTGCATTATTCAATGACTCGAGGCACAAAAGTGCTCAAATAAGAAGCTGACTGTGATGTCGACCTAGCTTTTTGATTATCAGGGGCACAGACAAAAATCGGGGGCTGACCAAGGTATGAAGCTGTTTCGGGGATTTGGATCAAGTTTCCGGGTCCACTGCGCTACCTAGGCAGATCATAGGGCCGGTGTGATCGAGATACCTTCGCATATGCATGGAAACGGCCGATAGCTCTAGCGAACGTGAGGATTGACGTTGATAGTGCGAACGAATAGTGCTAATTATATGTTTTCGTTTATCTTTGCCGAGTTCAAAAGCAAGAAGGATATGCATATTAATATGAGAATATGCACATCTAGAAATGAAGAAGATTGACGTGGAACTTGAGATGGACCTCCCTGACGAGAAACAGACCCTTGAATAGTACTATGTAGTAGGCAGTTTCTAGACCCTGCGTCTTAAAAAAGCCAGTAGTGTGTAGTGTATCCTCCCCGAGGTGATACAGCACGAATTCCACACACTCGGATTTCAATCTGCATAAATTGCATTCCATCGGCTCCTTCTGGCCGTTACCGACCATGCAGTCCGGTGTATATATAAAAGGCACTACATCTAATATCGATACAGCTAGAGTCATAATTATCGTGATTGCCGTCCGTCACACATCGCGAATCAGACCATTTAAGACATTTCAAGCCTCTAGCAGGAATGAAAGAATATTAAACTAGGTACCTAAGGGCCGGCACTTAATAGAGTCGTGTAACGCAAGCTAAGCTAAACACGACAATGTGCCGGCAATTAATTTACATTTAAGCGAGCATGAAATTTTAAACTCTGTGGCAGCCTTATAATAGTCCGTCGCTATTCATCTATTTACCTATACCTATGCGTAGGAGGTAGGTATAGTTCGCGGATAGAACAGGTTGGGGCTTCACGAAGCAATATTCATTTCTATGCCTCTACATACCTGCTACAGATTTCCTTCTAATGATTAGTATTTTGTGAGCCGCGGGGAGCGGGCCTGAGTGCCAATTCCGCCCATGGATTGATTAGTGCTTATCAATCTACGACTTGGCCAATTGTATGGCTGCGGAGATGGAGTATAGCGGCTGGCTGGCTGGCTGGTGCTGTGCGCCTTTTCGGAGGGAAACCGGATCCTCTTTGTGGTACGCTGAATAAGGACCAAAGTCCAAGTTCGTCTCCTCGTGAAGCAGATGTTACTGTCTGTCCCCAAATTAGGCTGCAGAATGATTCTCTTTCGCGATATATAATTGCCTATAAGTAATTTCTTGGGGCACCTGATAATGACCGGCGAAACCCCGATCCACGCCGAGGGGACGCCGTCCGCTGAGACGGCCCCTCTGCTTGGCCCGAACATCTCCGCCGCCAGCAGCGCGGTCCAGGCACGGGGTAACGGTACGTTTCCAAGCAAGAATAGCTCGGTGGTCAGTAGCGTTGCTGCGTCGGACACGGACGTGGAAAATGGCCAAACTAGTGATACCGACAGCGATGCGCCAAGCGGAGATGTACCGAAGTTGAAAGTGAACATGAAGGCGCTTTTCCCGGCTATGGCCATTGGTGTAAGTAGACTCTTCCTCTGAGACATTCTCTAAATATGCACCTACCTAAGGCTATAGGACTGACAACAACAGGTCTACCTGGTCGCCGTGGACCAAACGCTGACCATCGCCACCTACGGCAGAATGGGAACCGAACTTAACGCGCTGAACTCGACTAGCTGGATTTCCACATCGTATTTCCTTACCCTGACCGCCTTCCAGCCGCTGTACGGCAAGGTATCCGATATCTTCGGGCGCAAGGAGTCCTTGCTATTCGCCTACTTCGTCTTCGGCATAGGCACTCTCGGCTGCGGCCTATCCCAGGATATCGTCCAGCTCTGCGTATCGCGGGCTGTGGCGGGCATCGGTGGCGGCGGCATGAACGCCGTGGTCACCATCCTGCTAACCGACATTGTGTCCCTGCGCGACCGCGGCGTCTGGCAGGGCTACATCAACGTCATCTTCGCCGCGGGCATGTCGTCCGGCGCGCCCATCGGCGGGCTGATAGCCGACACTATCGGCTGGCGCTGGGCGTTCACGGCCCAGTTTCCGATGGCCATGGTGGCCTGGCTGGCCGTCTACTTCGCGCTGCACTTACCCAAGAGGGAGCACGCGCACTGGACGGCCAAGGTACTGCGCGTCGACTTCCTCGGCGCTTTCGTGCTCGTCTCGGCCGCCTTCACGCTGCTCTTCGGCCTCGACAACGGCAGCAACGAGGGCTGGGGCAAGAAAATCACCATCGTGCCCTTGGCGGTAACGCCGGTCCTCTTCGCCCTGTTCATCCTGATCGAGATGAAAGTGGCCTCGCACCCCTTCGCGCCGGGCCACGTAATCCTGGACCCGCCGCTGCTAGCGGCGTACGCGGCCAATTTCTTCGGCGTGGCCGCGCAGATGGGCGTGTGGTTCTTCATCGCGCTGTTCTTCCAGGCGGCCATGGGCCTCTCGGCCACCGAGTCCGGCGTCATGTTTATCCCCAGCACCGTCGTCGGGCTCGCGGGCTCGCTGGGCGGCGGGCTCGTCATGCGCCGCACCGGCAAGTACTACTGGCTCACGCTGCTGGGGTACACCCTGATGACTCTCAGCGTGGCGCCCATGGTGGCTTTTACGGGCGCCGTGGTGAAGTCGACTCTGGGCGTGATTGTGGGGACCTCTATTATTGCGTTTGGTGGCGGTATCTGTAGGTCTTCTCTTTTCTTTCGTACTGTCCCCTCATTTTGTACTCCCTTGTCGGATAGAATAAGAGGAAAAGGGGGTTGGAGTATTAGGAGGTAGAGCAACGGAAAGCTAACATCGACACAGCAATTACCAGCACTCTCATCGCCATAATAGCCAACGCAGCACCGGAAGACACCGCAGTGGCCATTGCGTGCTCGTACCTATTCCGATCGCTGGGCAGCACAATCGGCATCAGCGCCTCGTCAGCCGTCTTGCAGCATGTGCTACGTATAGGTCTAGCCGACTCTCTCGGCGATGACAGCGACAGGGCCCGCGAGATCGAGGAGGGCGTCCGGCAGAGCCTGGATTATATACGGAAGCTCGAGCCCGCCCTCGCGAACATCGTGCGCACGTGCTATGCCGTGGCCGTCCAGTGGGCTTTCCTGCCCGTGGCGGTTTTCGGTCTCTGTGCGCTGCTTGCGGCGGTGTGGATTAGGGAAAGAAAACTTGAGGGCAGATAGAAGGGGAGAGGTATGTGAGCATTCGGTGTATGGCTAGTCTTGGCTTTTAGAATAGAGAACAGAGGTTTGGGGAGAGAGGAGAGAGTGGGATGTGAAAGGGGGCAGCCGCTTCTCTGCGGGTTTATAGATCGCCTGCAGAGCTAGATGTCATGATGAAGTCCACTAACAGGTAAAGACACTGAAAGAAGGCACTGAGGTGCTAGCCCAGATACCCCAAAGAGCCCCTAAGTCTATCGTTTTCGTTGCGATTTGGTCTATCTGCTTACGCCTACATCATATGCTATTCAGCGGAAGGAGTTAAGCCTTGACAACCAAGCCGGGTGTCTGACGTAAGCCTCGCTATTGAAACTTCTCCGGCCTATCTATCGCCGTTAGCAAGCACCGCGGTATTTATATCTCCGCGGTATTCTGACTGTCCCTGTCAAGCTGTACGCTCACTTAGATGCTCATTCTTGCCAAGTTAGGTCCAAGCCAGAGATTTGGTGGGGCCCAGACGTTTGTGTATGGAGGTCATCGATACTAGGTACTCTTGCTTCTATACTTTCCTAGCTACCTACTTTCTTGCGAGCAGGGTGGGCAGAGGTATTACAACGGGTGAGCATTCTAATAGACAGGGTAGAGATTGGATGGATGCTGACACGCAGCTAGTTGGGGGTTAGCTTGGCACCCATCGGGGGATGAATTGGCTTTGTTTGTGTATAGAAACAGGATTCTCATATTATCAATCCCAGATCTCCGGGGAAGCGGGATGTAAAGATGCTTCTGCCTTCAACCCCTTGCATAAATTCGCCTTCAGCATGATACAATACTTCGAATACATGTGCAATGCAATATCTTATGAAAACCGTCCTTGATGCTCATCCGCCCTTTAATTTATTAAGAGTCGGCAGATTTCTAGATTGGTTACGCGCTCGAATGTGTAATAAGAGGCGAAGTGCTGTATCATTTAAGGGCATCATATATCAGATTCGCACGAACTTTACTGGGGGTATTATAACGGAAGCATGTAAAATTGGAATAATCGTATGATCTGACAGAGATTCACGGTGAAATAACAATAGTATTCCAAAATAACTCCTTTTACTACGAAAAGGTTGCCGAACGAGTAAGGGTATGCCACTGCTCTAAATGATTCGCGCCTGGTATCAGATTCTTGTCTGACAGCGATCCTATCACACCACATTGTGTGACGGTGAATTAAATGCAGACGTCTGATGCTCGTAAATACCACTTCATCATCGTCTACTTAGATTAATAATGTCATGAACCGAACTCGTAACATTCATAAGTCGCTTGTGGGGCTGAAGACTTCCCCAGTTCTTTTGTCTCGTCCCCTTCGACCCCGAGTAGCTCAGTCGCTGCTACCAAATGCAACTACCCAGCCCCCGACGTGAGTGAGTCCTACAAGAATCCACGGCGGGGGAAGCTGACGCCTTCTACAGCGGCGTTGTCGGTGAACCAGCTGCATCGTTCGCCTGTAGCTTCGTTGACGAGCGCGCATGGGAGTCCATTTCCTTGCTCGAATATTTCCTTCATGATCTCCTTCTTTCCAGCACCGGTGGCGACGAAGGCAACCTTGACAGCATGCGTGACGACGGGAAGTGTTAAGGTAATTCGTCGAGGTGGCGGCTTGGGTGAATCCTCAATAGGTGCTACCCAGGCATCGGTCTCGCGAAGGAGTGGGTGGCCTGGGAAGAGACTGCAGGTGTGGCCGTCTGGGCCGGAGCCAAGAAGTAGCAGGTCGAAGATGGGGAGCTTGACTGAGTCACCCTTGGCAAACGAGTTGACTAAAACCTTCTCGTACTGATCTGCTAACTCTTGCGTGTCGTCGAGGTACTGAGTGTCGATCGGGTGCACGGTAGGTTGTCCTAATGCAGGAGGGATCTTGTCCAACAACTCCTTCTTGAGCAGTCCATAATTGCTGTCTTCGTGGTCCAGAGGTACAGCTCTCTCGTCAGCGAAGAATATCTCCCACTTGTCGAACTTGACATAATCATCATCAGATTTCGGATCCGCGAGAAGGGCTTTCGCGAGGGTTTTAGGCAGCGAACCACCAGATACGGCGACCTTGAAGACGCCATGACGGGTGATGCCAGCGTTTTGGCATGTGATGATGTAAGATCGAAGCGCCGACGCGAGGGCCTCAACGTCGCTGAAGACGAATAAATTGGGCTGTTTTCCCGGCATGGTGGACTGTAGGTGTAACTCGAAATACCTATGCAGGCAGGTATGAGTAGGGAATATGGAAAAGCCAATAGAGTAAGACAAAGTCTGAATTTGGGAGACTGAATTGTTTGCGGATGATGGTGGGGTAGATATGCTAGGTAGCTTTCACGAGTGATTTTTTTGAAGCCTCCAGGGCTGTACCTACCTGGACTTAGGTACTTATTATTAAGGCGTGAATGCTGTGTTTGTTATGTCAGGTTGGCTGTTGATGGGATGGACAAGGCTCCGTAATCGTCTGATGTTGGGCATAAAGTGAGTTTGTGGAAAAGCGAATCTCGATAAATTGTTCTTGGGATGCCCACGATGTTTAGACCTTAATATCGATATCAAAGACCAGGTATCCCTTCGTGGGCGTGTCCACTCGTCATTAGTAGTTCATCCACTAGAATCCTTGGCGTTAAGGAGTCGGTGATTTCGTGATTGGACTGATAGGTCCCCTCAATTGACGAGGTATGACAGACGGGAAACTAAACTTTTTGAGGGCATGCGAGATGTCGGGATCTTTGCTTGGGTATTACAAGATACAATAATGTGACTCTGGAGGTTACGAGAAGGGAGATGAGGCAACGAAGACACTGCCTACTACATATGTAAATGTAACTCGTCTGATCTCATCCACACGAGGTCGAGGGTTAAGGGTTTGGGTTGTTGTGTCAACATTTGGCCTCGCTGCGAAAAGGATAAAGAAAAAAATATGGCGGGGTGTTCAGGGTGGATTGACGTAGGGCTTACTGATCTGGGATGGGCTGGAGGGGCGGGACAGGGAAGAGCCAGGGAAGGGCCCTGTAGATAAGCGGACCCTCTCGCCATCAGTGATGTGGATAGTAGGTGGATAGTAGGTGGGGGTTTCTGCGCAACATCTCAACGGAGCCGGTTCAGGCCACTCACACCATTGCCCACTTCACCTTGCGTCTTATTAATATCTGCAGAACCCCACCACCAAGCCAGTTCTTCTTTCCGCTCGCCGCACTATTTAGACGGGACGGGTTCGAGTCGATGATGCTCACGATGGTGAAGTCTTCTAAGAATTTCGAAGATCAGATAGCGACACCTACTTTGGGTTAGGTTAGTATTCAAACCCTCGGCTATCAGTGGGACGCTCGGCAGATCGCATGAGTTTGTTGCAGAAATCTTTTTTCCATGTTTTCCGTGTAGACCTACATGTATTCAATAAGGTAGCTTGCCTACTAGCCTCCTACCTAGGTGCCCAGGCAATCACGGTAGCACACGATGGATCCTCACGATATGACTCTTCGCGGTTCTATTAATTGGTGGAGGATTGCCTGTTATCATCCGATGAGATAGATGACGAGTCACCTTGCTCGTTCGGTGTGGATATGATCGGGAGTTCTGTCGAGTCGCACATAACTCAAGCCTCCTCGTCTTGTCATCGTCGACTTAGACCAACCATACTGTGTGGTGACTTCACATGCAACCTCCCCGCAGATCCATCCAGGCACAAGTCTGCACAGGTAGGGTTCCAATGCAGCACATAGCATATCCGATATCTGCAACTTGTGACGTTGACAGCCAAGCATAATAGAATGATGAAAGGTGTGGTAACGATGATGGATTCGCTACTCTAGGAAATTGTAAGCGCCCGCGCCCAGCTCCACGTAAACCACAGCAGCACTAGGCTCTCTTCAAGTGGCAATCAATAAAGCTGCAACGTGGTCTAACTAGGAAGAGTTACAGAAACCCGTTCGGTCCTGCAATGCTGCTTGTAGATCCGGATCATCGGGTACGTAGGTAGGACGTGCCTTGCGTGTAGGTATGGAGTATGAATATTCCGCTGGTATTGACTAGCACGAATCGCGTTCCAGTGTCAGACTTCATAGTACCTGAGTAGACGCAGAGAGTTATGAAAAAGTCAGATTATACCGCCTGGTATTATTTGAGTACTTAAGATAGAAGGCACGTGTTGAGACATTTATCTTGAGATTGTTCTTCCCATATTCTGATCAGGACGGGCGCACAGCAGTAGCGCCCGGGAACGGACGCCGAGGTGCCTGACTCAAACGCCGGCTGCATGTCTTGGGACTTTCTAAGTTGGAACCTTACCTTTACAACCACTTACACCAACACGTCGACAACGACAACATCGTCAACGACTGCCGCTCTTTTCCCTTTTCACAATTGTCCTTCTTTGTTCTTTCGCAGACTAGAATAGAAAATGACGCAATCGCCCAAGTACCTAACCGGCGACTCTGCTGCTATCAATGAGTTCCTTGATAAATTCGACGTGCGTCATTTTCTAAGGGGCCTCCTAAATACCGAAATGCAAACTCACTATCTCCTTAGGTCTTTTTACTAGATTGTGATGGTTAGATCCACTGGTCTATCATTGGGAAGCGACCAAAGGCTGAAAGTGTGTAGGAGTCTTATGGTCTGGGGACCACCTCTTCGAGGGAATTATCGAGACTCTGGAGATGCTAAGAGCTAGAGGTAGGTTTGACGTGGCTAAATCACAAGATATACGTATCTAAGTGATGGAACTAAATCGTTTCAGGCAAACGAGTTGTCTTTGTCACGAACAACTCTACAAAGTCTCGGCCCGACTACCAGAAGAAGTTGACGGCCTTGGGTATTCCCAGCGATGTGGAGGAGATCTTCGCCTCGGCTTACTCATCGGCTATCTACATCTCACGGATCATGAAATTGCCCGCACCAAAGAACAAGGTGTTCGTCATCGGCGAGAGCGGCATCGAGAGTGAGTTACTTACCGAGGGCGTTCCGTTCCTCGGCGGCACGGACCCGGCCCTGAGGCGGGACATAACACCCGAAGATTTCAGCGGATTGGCCGATGGTTCGCTCCTAGACCCAGATGTCGGAATAGTGCTTGCCGGGCTGGATTTCCATATCAACTATCTTAAGTTGTCCATGGCTTATCAGTATATTCGGCGGGGCGCTAAGTTCCTCGCGACGAATCTCGACAGCACGCTTCCTATGAGCCAGACCTTCTTCCCCGGCGCCGGCTCTATCTCTATCCCGTTGGTTAACATGACTGGGCAGACACCGCTGGCTTTTGGAAAGCCTAGCCAGGCCATGATGGATGCGATTGAAGGGAAGTTCAAGTTAGACCGGGCGCGGACCTGCATGGTTGGCGATAGGCTGAACACCGATATCCAGTTTGGTATTGAGGGGGGCTTAGGAGGGACCCTCGCCGTATTGACTGGCGTGAGCAAAAAGGAGCATTGGGAGGCCGCGGATGCTGTGGCCGTACCCGCCTACTACGCTGACAAGCTAAGTGATCTCCGGGCTGCGACGTCATGACGGGATTTTGATTCGCCTATATCTCCTGCTCTTCGGCTTCCGTGTTCCTATATATCTGACTCATACGGCATTGCATACATTTACAGGTATAGATAGAATGAGGAACTAACTACATAGATCGGAGATTTCCTTTAAAACAATTCCTCGAATCATGTCACGTATCTGCCAATAGATGTTTCGTGTCCCCGCTTGAAAAGAGATCCTACAGCGACTGTTAGCCTCCCGTAGCATGTCAACTCCAGGTTTCGGCGCAATCCTGTCGACTAAGGACCATTAAACTAAGCCGAGTTTCTCCAACACTTCTCCGAAACCGCCTTGTTCCCCATTGGATGGTGGAATTGCGGCTCGATATGCCGACGTCCCCACGTAACTACTGAGCTACCCCTTGGAGAGGGGGACTAATACGTGAATCCTGATTCGATGGGTGTTTCGAGGTCATGATACATATCGTCGCTCGTGACGGTGCTACAATGACTTAATACGAGTCTCTCAAGCATATAAGACCTAGGTAGGGAACTGAAACAAAGCCGAATAATATTTTCGAATTTTCTTCAATTCAACCTGCAACTCCTAGGTTTATATACACCTGCTGATACCCCTTAACCAGACCCCTTTTCTTTGAACGCACTTGTCCCGGATATTTCGGACGTCGTAAGGGAGACCCGAGACTGTGTAGACAAAGACAGTCACTTGTATGTATACCTAGTTCTCCATCGGATAGGTTGTAGCTCCTTGCGCAACACCGTCGTCCTTTCCCCTATCCTATTGTCGGCCTCTTGACAGCACTGATCGTATGATTCCAGCAAACTGACTGTTCCACACTTAACATAACCATGGCATCGTCACCAGCCCCCCTTACTCAAGAGCAGAAGGACTTCTTCCTCGCGAATGGCTACCTGAAGCTCTCAAACTGCTTCACGCGGGAACAAGCCGCGAACGTGATTGAGGGAGTATGGACGCGCCTCGGCATGTCACCTACCGACAAGAGCACCTGGACCAAAGAGCGCATCAACATGCCTTCGCACCGAACATTCGACTGTGCAGAATTCGCGCCAAAGGCCTGGTCCGCTATCTGCGAACTGTGCGGCGGCGAAGACCGTATCAACCCCGAGTCTCGACAGTGGCGAGACTCACTCATCGTGAACCTGGGAACGGCGGAGAGGGAGGGTAAGCCGGTTCCGCCGAAGGAACTCGCGAACTGGCATGTCGACGGCGATTTTTTCGTGCACTACCTTGACAGCCCCGAGCAAGCCCTGCTCGTCATCCCGCTGTTCACGGATATCGTGCCCCAGGGCGGCGGCACCATGATTTGCCCGCCAGCTATCCCCACGGTGGCGAAGCACCTGTACGAGCATCCCGAGGGCGTGTCGCCGCGCATGGTTCCACGCGCACACCCGGACTTTCCGCGGGAGAGGAATCTGGAGTGGTACATCAACATCGCGAGGAACTGCAACGACGAGGACTTCGTGGAGGCCACGGGCCAGGTGGGCGACGTATACCTCCTGCACCCGCTGATGATGCACAGCGCGACGAGCAACGCGCGCCGCGCCGTGCGCATCATCACGAACCCGCCTGTCAGCGTCCGGGAGCCGTTCTGCTTTGACCGGGAAAAAGACGAGGAGTACAGCCTGGTGGAACGCAAGACGATGGACGCGGTGGGCGGCCAGGAGAAGTTGAGGGGATGGAAGATCACGACGCCTAGGGAGAGGGTTGTGCCGGAGCGGGTGAGGATCCAGGAGGCGATGAAGAGGGAAGAGCTTAAGAGGTTGGAGGAGGAGGAGAAGCAGAGACAGAGGGAACAGGAGCAGAGCAAGGTTGCTGCTGCGGCTGCTTGAGGAGTTGTGTGAAATATAGGGGATGAGATAGGAAGTGGGATAGTACATAGGAATAACTAAATTGCATATTAATAATAGTCTATACTGAGAAGCTTACGTCTGTATAAGATTGCGTGGTTCTGCATATTTAACCTTGTATTTAAGACATTTCGAAATCAAATGAGACCCTTAGGGAAAAGAAGCATGAAGACGTGGTAAGTGAGTACCTCTCCTGCATAGGGGCCCTCTTATCTTATACTCTCACCTTTTCTGAGGAACTTAGTGGGCATAATTGAGTTAAAAAGAAACTTCATTGCAAATATTTAAGGATAATTCAATACGGAATAAGAGTTCCTAATACTTTCTACAAATGGTGCTTTTAGAATCGGTAGTAAAGGCAAGGGATGTTCTGATAGCGACTCGACGATGCTAAATTTTCTGTGAAAAATAATTACCCGAGTTTTACGAGGGTTATTATGTTGAACCTGAGACTCTTATTAAAAATTTCTTATTTAAGAGATTTTAAATATAGATTGTTAAATTTTAACTTAACGTTATACGAAATTTAAATATATAACTTTTAATTAATATAATAAAAAAGTATAATAAGAATTATAATAAAAGTTATAATAAAAGTTATGATAAAAGTTATAATAAAAGTTATGGTAAAAGTTATAATAAAAGTTATAATAAAAATTATAATAAAAGTTATGGTAAAAATTATGGTAAGAGTTATGGTAAAAGTTATAATAAAAATTATAATAAGAATTATAATAAAAGTTATAATAAAAGTTATAATAAAAATTATAATAAAAATTATAATAATATTTCGAGGTTTTAACTTAATTTATATAAAAAGGTTAATAAAATATATTAATAATTTTATATCGTGATTATATATATTAAAGTAATATTAATAAATAATTTATTAAATTAATTTAAAATATATAAATAAATTTATATTAACCGAATAAATATATTAACTTAAGCTATTTTTTTATATTTTTATTATAATATCGTTAATAATATTATTAAATTAATTTTAAATATAATTCTTTTATATTATCCTGAAAATAAATTAAAAAGTTTAAATTTTATTTTTAAATATTTAATTTATATTTTCTTATAAATTTATGTAAATATATTTTTTATTTAAAATTTCTTTTTTTTATAATATTAATAAATATTTATATACGATAAAATATTAAATATATATTATAATTTAAGTTAAGAAAGTTTTTAAAGTTTAATATTAAAAATATTTATGGCGTTTATTTTTTAAATATTTAAAATTTAAAACGGGAATTAAAATATTAATATATATAATAATTTTTTATATATTATTAATAAAATTATATTAAAGTAATTTATAAAAATAAAAATTATTAATAAAGATTAAAGAAATATATTAATTATTAATTATAAAGTTATATTAAAATATTCTTTAAGTAAAATAATTATTATTATAAATAATAAAAATATATTAAATATTAATGATTTAATCTTATTCGAATATATATTTATATAAATTAAAAGAATTAAATATATATAAATAATTAATAAAAAAGGTAAAAATAATGCAATTTTTAAAGTTGGTTTTTTTAAATTTTTCCTTTTTAAGTTTTTTAAGAAAAAATAAAAATTAATAATTATATATTTTACCGATATTATTTAATTATAAGTTATAAATAAAATAACGTTAAAATATTATATAAATAAAATAAAAAAAATTAAAAAATAATAAAATTAAAGATAATTTTATAAATCATTAATTTTAATTAAAGATTAAAAATTAAAAAAATAAAGAAGTTAATAATAATGATTAAATATAAGATAAATTTAATTAAGATTTAAACTTTATATATAATTAATATTATCAATTAAGATAATAATAATCAATAAGTTAATATTTAAATTAAGTTATTATTATTATATATTATATTAAAAATATTTAAAGTTTTAATATAAGATAATTATTTTATTATAATATATTATATTAATTACGTTTATAATTTTTAATTTTAAAATATATAAAATTTAAAAAAATTATTTAATAATATATAAAATTATGCATTCTTTTATTCTAATAGATTTTATGTTAAATTTTAAGAATTTATTAATTTTATTTGTTTATAATTTTCTTTTTAATTTATTAAATTTTTTAATTTTAATTTAACATTTATATTAAATAAAATTTCCGATAAAAATGAAATTATATAAGGCCGATTTTAAGAAAATTCTTAAAAGTAATATTTATATTAAATTTTTACTTTTCGGTTAATATTAATCATAATTTAATAATTTTATCTTATTCCCTTTTTTAAACTTACCGGTTGATTTTATAATTACCTATTATTAATAAAATATATTATTTAAATATTATATCTTAATAAATCATATATATATTTTTAAAAGTTTTAAAGATATATTTATTATTAATAATATTATTATTAAATCAAATTATTTAAATAAAAAGCCTTTAATTAAAGATTATAATTATATAAATATTTATAAAATAAAAGTTATTAATTTAATAAAAAATTATTTATAAGAAATAAATATTATCATTCTTAAAATATTTTTTTAAGGTAAAATATATACGTATATTTACAATTTACAAAATATATATTAATTTAAATTTTATATTTTAAATTAATAATTAAGATATTTTTATAGAAATATATATATTTAACGTTGCTTTTATAATTATTTAACCATATTTATTACTTATAAATAAAGATTCTTTTAAAACATAAATAAGGAATTTTTTTCGGAAATAAGTAAAATTTTTATTAACTTTTAATTCGGATATATAAATATTTAATTACGTTATTTTAAACTTAGAATTATTTAAAAGCTATATTATTACTTAAATTAAATATAATATTTTATTCATTATAATAAATATTTCTTAAAAGAGGTTTAACTTCTTTTTTATCCATAATAACCTTAATATTAATAATATTATTATTAATAATAAAAAAATTATTAATATTATTAATTAAGAAATAACTAATTATTTCGGTTTAAAATAAACTATAATAATTTACATTATTTATTAAATAATAAAGCATAAACATTTTAAAGAAGTTAATATCTTTAAAAAATAAATTAACGATTTAACCTTTTAAAATAATTTATATTTCAAGTTAAAGGTTAAAAAATAATTCTTATTAACGATATTATCTAATATCTTTAAAATTATATTATTAAAAGTTTTTTCTTTTTATAAAATATTTTTAATAAAATATATTCCAGGTTTTCTTTTATAATACTTTATATTTTCTTATAATTTTTTTACTTAAATAAGTTAATTTATTAATACTTTTTTTTATCCATTTTAATAATTATAATTAAACTTAATAATATAGATTTATAAATGATAAAAAATATAATCTTTTAAAGCTAATAACTTTTAATAATTAAACATATATAACTATAAAATCCATGCCTTTTTTTAATAAGAATTTAAATATTAAATTAAGGAATGATTTTTTTAAAGTTTAACCTTATATTTTATATTCCATAATGATAAATATTAAAATAAACATATACCTAATATAATTAAATAATTTTATAATAAAGGTTATTAAAATCCTTTTTAAAAAAAGAGGTAAAAAACTATAATTAAATTTAATAAATTATATATTAACTATTATATTTAAGGAAATAAAAAGGGTTTTAAGTAATTTTATAATTAGAAATATTTTAAACTTAAATATATATATTAATAAATTTAAATAAAATATAAAGTTTTCGGTAATATATTTAGCTTTATTAATTATTTTTAAAACTTAATAATTATTTTTTATAATCGTTAACAACATATCTTTAATAAAAGATAAATATATAAATATTTTAAAATTTAAATTATTTATTATATTATATATTTTATTTAAAGTAACAACTTTATTTAAACTTTTAAATATATATTTAAATAAGAAAATATATACATTTTACTTTTATCTTTTTACAAAAATAATTATAACTTATAAATTAATAATATATTATATAAAATTTAACGATATAATAGTTTTAATTTTCTTATTTAAGAAAATATTTTACGGCTATACTATTTTAAAATTAAATTAATATATATCGTTAAAAATTAAGCTACCCTTTTTTAAATATCATAATATATTAACATATATTATATTAATTATTTTTATTTATTTTTTAAAAATAATAATATTAATAAATTTTATAAAAAGTTTATACTTAAAATAATATATATCTTTCTTAATATTAAAAAGTAATCCTATTTCTTAAAAGGTTTTTTTACTTATAAACGTTTTAAGATAAAAAAATAATAAGCCTTAAACTAATTTAAATTAATAAAAATTATTATATAAAATAATTATAAAGATTCTTTTAAAATCCTTATTATATTAGTTTTAAACTTATTAAAACTTTTCATATATTTCATATAAACTTTTTTTAAACATTATATTACATTTATTAATAATAAAGATATTTATATCCCGTTAAATAAGTTTTTTTTCGCGTAATATTTTCCTTTTATTAGTTTAAAATAACTTAATAATAAAGTAAATAATGATATCGTTTATATTAATATTAACGCTCTTTAATATAATTATAATTCGAATCTTACGATATATATTTTTGTTTTTTAAAGTTTAAATAAAGGTTTTAATAATAATATTTTTATTAATATTACTTTTACCGCTAAAATATTAAAGTAATTAATTAAACTTAATGTTTAAATTAAATAATTTATTTATTTTAATTAGGTCGATTTTATTTAAATAATAAAGGATAATATTTAAGAAGGTAGTTTATTTTTTATTTAACCTTTCTTAAATAATTAATATATAACTTATTTTAGCTTAAGTTTTACTTAAATAATAATCGATAAATAATTTCGTTAAGCGTAAATATGGTGAAGTAATATTATAGCTTTTAATTATATTTTATAATAAAAGAAAGTTTTCATTCATTTTAATCATTTTTTTATTAAAATTAAAATATATGATATTGCATAAATTTTAAAACTTTATTAATAAAACATTATTTCATTCATTAATAACTTATCGCAATTTATTATAGTTTAATTCTTTTAAGCTTATTTTTTAAATAATAATGTTTTTTAAGATATTATTATAAATATATTTAGTATTAAAGATATAACTTAAAAACGTAAAGTTTAAATTGTTTATTATTTTCTGGTAATAATTTAATTCCGATCTTATAAAGAAATCATATATCCTTATAATGCCTTTAACTTTAAAGCGTTGTAATATTTAATTAATGGTTATTTTAAATATAAATGTTTTTTTCTTTAAGGTTTTTTATAAGTATTTATTAACGTTAACGATAAAAATAATAAACTCTTCAACTTTTTATATATTTTTATCGATATTATTATTTATATTATCGGCATTATTATCTTTTTTAATATTATATCCATTAATTTTTATAAAAAGTTTATTTAAAAAATTAAATTATATATTTTAAACTTTAACGTTATAAATAATATTTTCTTTTAATTTCTTTAATAAGTTAAAGTTATTATTAATAAAAACTAAACGTTTTATAAAACATTTATTAAATTTCTTCCAAATTTTTTAAAACGTTTTAAAATTTATTAATAGAAATTTTTCTTAAGGAATAAATAAGTTAAGCTTAATTATAACATTTCTTTTATAAAGTTCATTTTAATTAATATTTAATAGGAAAAAGTTAGTTAGTAAAGGCATGTAAATTTTATTTAATAAAAAGATAAGTTAATAATATTATCTTTTTTATAAAAACCTATCGAATTGAATATGTCATTTTTTTCGCTTATTAATATTTAGTTTTGAAATTACCTTTATAATAAAAACATAATCGTAAAGAAATATATTACGAAATATAAATTCGCAATAAATATATATTTCGAATATATTAAAAAATAACCTTTCTTTTCGAAAATAAACCATATTTTCATTTAAAGATTTAATATTTATATTAAAAGCATATAAAGTAAACTTTCTTAAATATTTCCATTTCCGTTAAATAATGAAATAAATGGTTATAATATATAACTAATTTTAATTTTCTTTAGATAAAAAGAATATATTATAATTTAAAATATAATTATAAACATTAATTACGGAAAGTTTACGTTTAAAAAAGATACGATTCGAAATTTTTACCATAAAATTATAGACGATTTTATTAAAATTCTTAGGATTAATAAAAGATAAAAGTCTTAATATAAATTTAAAATATATGATAATTAAAGTTAACCTTTAATATATAAGCGATTTTATTTTAATTATATAATTTATCGCATAAAATATTAAAAATAACATTTATATTTTTATAAAAATAAATATAAAATCGTAATTATAACGAAAAGTTATAACTATAACAAGATTTTAACATATATAACGATTCGACCGTCTTTTAATATATAATACCCCGTCATTATTAATATATATAAATTTAATAAAATCTTAAAAAAACTTAAACCGATAAAATTTTTTACGATAATATTTTTTAACTTTCTTTATTTTATCATATTTTTGATATATTATAAAATACCTATAAAATTAAGCTATAATAACAATAAAATAAACTTCGGCTTACCATTTTTATTCGAGTTTATTTAAGTTTTTTCGAAAAGCTTTAAATAATTTTTAACGTTCTAAAATTCGGGACCATTCTTAAAAAATAATTTTATCAAAATCTTCTTTAAAATATTTATTTATATAAATAAAAAACTTTACGATTTTATTAACGTTCTTTTTCGTTATGATTTTAATAAAAAAGTTTTTTATATTAATATTATTATAATATTATAAAAACTTATGGAAATAAAAAACATCCTTTTTATTAGTTTTTATTATATTAAAATATTAATCAATTAATCCGAAAACCTTATCCTTAATTTTATTTTTCACGATTTCTTAAAAAAAGGAATTTATATAAATATAAAACCATTTTATAATTATAATAAAATCTTAATTAACCTCCTTAATTAAAACTTAACGGTTTTTTAAAAATTATATTATTAACCTTTATTAAATTTTTTAATAATATTTAAAACTTTAAAAGTTATGATTTATATATATATGGATAAAGGAAAATATATTATTAAAGTTAATGGTAAATTAAATATTAAGAACTTTATATTTAATAATGAGATTATAAATTTAATCCCGTTATTTAACCTTTTCTTTATTTAATAAAGATTATTAATAATTATAAATTACGATCTTTTTGATAAGATTCATTATTTGAGGGTTATTAATAAATTTATAATTTTTTAATTTTTGATTAACGTGTAAAAATTATTTTAAAGATATAATTTCGTAAGTTTTACAGATTTTATAAAAAGATGATTTATTAACCTTGCTAGAACTAATTTTATTATTATTATTTTTAATTATATAATTAAAAATAAAGAATGGGAATATTAGATATATAATGGTTAATATATTATATTATTATAACTTAAAGGATACTTAATTATTATTATAAATTAATCTTAATAATATAATTTATAAATAATAACATATATTATTTAATGTTAAAATTTATCTTTTTATTCTTTTTTAATTTATATTTCTACTTATTATTAATAATTATAAACTTTCCTTAATTATAAAGTAATAATATTATGAAAATTAATATAAAATAATATAAATCCTTAATGTTTAAGAAACGGTTATTTAATAATATATATATATATAAAGCTATTTATTTATATACTCCTTAATTATTATAAAATTTTTATTATTAGATTTTTTAATAAAATACGATTTAATTTATAAAGATTAATAAATAAAATTAATTTTTTAAGCATTATTTACTTAGCCATTATTTTAAAAGAAAAACCTTAAAAACGTTATAATATAAACTTTAAATTTAAACCTGAATATTAAATTAATAAAATTATATAATAAAATTATAATTATAAATATTTTTAATGTTATAACTTATTTAACTTCTTTAATAATATCTACTTAATCTTCATTAATAATATCGTTATTAATATATTTATCATCTTTTATAAAAATATTATTATCATTTTTTTCATTTTTATTTATAATATAAATAATATTGTTAAAAATAATATCGGAAATTACATTATCGATATTAATATTATCATTAAAGATAAAATATTCATTTTCATTTTAAAGGACGTATATTATTTGCTTAATTAATTCCTTTTTAACGTTAAAAATATAAGTAACCTTTTCTAATATTTCCGGTAATAATAATTCGTTTTAAATACTTTAAATACCTTAAAAATTATCGTTTAAAGGAATGTAAAAATATAAATAATTATTCCTCTTTAATTATAATAATATCTTTTTTATTATAAACTTCTTAAGATTAAAATATAACATAAAATTTTACTTTTTCAACTTTTCCAAATTATATTACATTATATATAAATTACTAAGGATATTTTTAATTTTATAAAGTAAGATTCTTATAATAAAGAAAATATCATTTATAAACATTATAACGTAACTTTTAATTTTCTTATATATTAAATTAAAAGGTTAATTTATCTTAAAGTTTAAAATAAACTTTATAATTAACTTAAATGCTAATTTAAACGTTAAAAATCTTTTTTTTAATAAATAAAATTATTCCATTTTAAGCAGGTAAAAATGAACGTAAAGAATATATATCATTATTAAACGGTAATTCCTTAATAAAGAATCTTTATTAATTATCGACATATATTTCTTATAAATAAGAATTATCTTCAATAATTATAGAAAATATTACTTATAATTAAAACGGTAAAAACTTTTACGAAAATTTAAAGAAAATAACGTTTTTAAGTTTTCAATTAAACGTTATAAAAACAACTCTTATAATATTAACTTAAAATCCTTCATTAAATATTATATAAAATAAACACGACATTATTTAAAAGGTAATATTTATTAACTTCTTAATTAATTTTAGAAATTGGATATATAAAACGTTTTCTACTTATTAAATATAAGTTATAAAAACCTCCTTTCTTTAAATGAAGCTTTTTTACCTTAAAAATCATTCTTTAAAACTAATATAATATTTAAAAAATATTCTTTAATTAATATATTATTAATATTATTCTAATTATAATCGACATTAATGTTAATTCTTTCATTTAATAATAATATAAAATCATTGTTTTATTCCGCATTTCCACGCGATTAATTTAAGATTTTATCTTTAATAATAAGCTAAAAATAAAATAAAATATACCGAATAAAAAATATTTTAAATTATAAATGATATAACATTTTGAAATATGTTTAATATATAAATTAAGCTTTTATATTAATATTTCATAAATATCTTTAAATATATTATTCTTTAAAATTTATTATATTAATTTTATCTTTATTATTATAAATTATTATTAATATTAAAGATACCTTTATAAATAATATTTATATTATTTAAAATATTATTAAACCGGGAGAATTTAATAATATAAAATAATAATAATAAAATTTATAACTTAATTATAATATTCACATTATATAAAGTAATAAGTAAATTTCTTTAATTTATTTAAATATAACATTATTAATACCGGTTAATATTAACTATTTTTTAAAGTTTTTAAAGATTTTATCGAAGGTTGAAAATTAACTTTATTATATTTTTTTTTAATATTATTTTATATTAATATTTTATTATACCTAATTAATTTATAACATATTAAATTAAGTTAATTTTTTAATTTATATTATTAACGTTTTTTTATTAAATATTTCTTATATTAATAAATATGGTTTAATAAAAATTCATATCGGCGTTTTAAGAAAATTAAAGAAAATTGAATTAACGATTAATATTTATTTTAATTAATTTTACAACGAATAATTAATATTAATGAAGATTTAATCTAATATTATATTATTTAAATAGAATTCCTATATTACATATTTTATTATTATAATTTAATCCATCTTTTATAGCATATTTTTAAACCGGAATTTTAACGTAAGGTAATATTATAATAATTTTCTTTAATAAATATAATATTATTTAATAAGAAAAGAAATCTCTTTTATAATTTTAATATTTAAATTATTAAATAATAAATTAATATATATATCATTAATTAAAATATATTAATAACTATATTATTTTCATTTATAATATTATTAATAATATTATAATAATTAACTTAACCATTATATATATAATTTAACTTTATATTAAGTATTTTTAATAATTTATTTAATATTACCTTTATTTTTATTAATTATTAATAATTTTTATTATTCGAAAATGGTTACATTATCATTTTTTTTATTTTTATATATATAAAAAAGGTAGTTTAATTTTTTAAGGTTATTATTGATTATTAATTTTATATTTTAAGTCGAAAATGTTGAAATTAATGATATTATGATAAGATTTATTAAATATAGAATCTTTATTATAAACTTAATTATTAAAATATAAACCTTCATCGATATTAAATTAAATTATTTTATTTATTATATCATATTATAATAAGTTTTTATTTACCATATATTTAATAAAGGCATTTATATATTAAAATAAAGCGATATTATTTAAATTAATAGTAGTTTAAATTTTATTATATTTAAAACGTTACTTAAAACCGATTTTAATTAAAATATTAACTAACAGATAATATTTATTACATTTTAAGAAAATATTTAAACATAAATAAATGAAAGTTTATAATTATATTTATTAATATTAATTTAATTTATATAAACTTCATAACTTTTAATTAACCTTAAAAAATAATATACTTATTTAATAAAATTAAGTGGATTATTCTTTTATAAAATAAGTATATATTATACTTTAAATAAAGGAATTATAATTATATATTAAATAATTAAAACCTTTCTTAAAATATAATATATTTATAAAATTACAATTTTACTTAAATTAAAACGAAACCATGCTTATTTATAACCTCCTTTTATATAAAGCTTATCTTTTTTAAATTTTTCTTTTTTTTAATAAAAAAGTTTTAAATAAATATAGTTAAACCTTTAATAATTAAAAAAAACTTTCACCCAAATAATATATTTATTATATAAAACATATCATGGGTTAAATCAAAGAAAACTTTTATTAAAATGGGGTTATAAACGTTAAACACCAAAAAATAAGTTTTTTATATATATTATCATTCCCTTAAAAAGTTTAAAATTAACCTTTACTAAAAAAAGATTTGATAAATTAATATTTCTTATTAAAATATTAATCCGAACGAATTTATAAGAAAGGTTAAACTTTAATATAAAGAAATAAGTTAAAAAGATAATATTTCTTATGTTAATTATAAATCTTTTCATTATATCACCATTTCTATTAATTAAAATACCTTAAATTAAATCTTCCTTTTTATTAAATATGAGTGGATAATATAAATACTATTTTCCACACTTTAAAACTTAAAAAGTTATATTTACTTTAATAATATTTAATAATATATATTAATAAATATCTTAAATTTAACTTATATTAATTATTTTTATAAAGGAAAATATTTAAGAAATATAAATATTAATATAAATACTTTCTTTAAATATTTAGCTTTAAGAATAAAACATATATAACCTTATAAAAATAAATAATAATGATTTAATAATTTTTTTAAAAAAAAACAATATTCTTATTAAGAAATGTAAAGATAAAAGAAATATTCCTAATATATATTTAATTTCTTTTATTTTATTTTTCGAATATATTTACTAATTTTTATAAACATTTTTTAAACTTAAAGTTAATAAATAATAGAAAATAATAATACCTTAAACTTAAGAAATAAGAAATATAAAAGATAATTTAAAAGTTTAATTATATCATATAATAAAATAAAGTTATAATATAAAGTTAACATATATATTTAAATTAATAATTTTTTAAAATATACTTAACTATCTTCTTATTTATTTTTAATAATAATGAATATTTTCTTATAAAATTTTTACAATAAAAAAATTAAATCATAATTAAATGGTTAAATTAAGATTTGTTTAAAACATTATTTTACTTTAAAATATACCATTTAATATATTTTAAAATAAAATGATATTTTAAATAAATCTTAATTTAATTATTTGATTATAATTTAATTTTTTTATTATAATTAATTTATAAAATTTGTTTAACATATTATTAATAAATAATTAATATATTTAAAAGTTATTATTATTATGAAGGTAATTATAATAAAAATAAAAGTTTTAATTTTAATTAATAATAAAATATAAATTTTTAAAAATTATATATATAATATATTTTTTTTTCGATAATAAAAGGTAAATATATTTATTTTTAAATTTTTTAAAAAGATATTATTAATAAAATTATAACGTGATATAATTTTTAAATCTTAATTTACTTAAAAAATATTACTTATATTTTTATATAAAATATTCATAAATAATTATTACGGATTATAAGGTAATTAATAAGGCTATATTATAAGTAATATAATAAGGTTATTAGCTTAATCGTGAGGGTATTCAAATCTGAATAAAGAGTGTATTTTTAATTACTTAATGAATGGTTACAAGTTTATTAAAAAAGCTTATTAATATATATAAATTTATGGAAACAAGGTTAACTTTATAAAGTTATCCTTGTGATAATAAATATCTTTAATAATAATGATAAATTAAATAAAGGTTTAACCATATTAAATTAATAATTATAATTATAAGAAAGGTTTTTTAATTTAATTTATACGTAAAGTAAATGTTAAAAATATATAACATAATAATTATTAAATAAATATAAGGTAATAATGTTTTAATAACGCTTATTTTCAACCTTTTATTAAGGCGATTATATGCCTTTTATATACGAGTTCTATTATAAGCGTTAATATTAAATAAGTTTAATCTCAACTTGTTTTTTAATAATAATTTTAAACGTTTTCCTTAAACTTTTTAAATATTAATCGATTTCGTTTAATTAAACGTTAATAATCCTTTTTAAAAAAATTAATTAAACTTAAAAAATAATTAAAAAACTTATTTAATAAATTAAAATATAACAATATAAAATTTACGTTATTATTTAATAAATTATTTTTATTAAAAATAATATTTTAATTAATACTTTTATTAATAATTAACGTAATATATTTCATATTTATAATCATCGAATTAACTTTTATCGTTTTAACTTTCCGAAACGGCTTTAACTTCTTTAAATTAAAAATTACCTTTTAAAACTTATTAATTTATCGTTAAAAAATCCGGAAAAAAAAGTTTCAAATTTATTTTTTATTAACGGATATAATATATTAATAAAAATAAAAAAAATAAAACGAACGAATAAATATTCCCCAAACATTCCATAAATAAAAAAGAACTTCCGATTTTAATATTTCATAATAACTTTTAAGTTTTTAATTATAACCTTTTCTAATATATAAAATATATACATAATAAATTTATATTTATTACCATCTCATAAATTAAGTTTAAGAAAAAATATAATATAATTATTATCGAAAATATAATAAATATTAAAACGAAAAAGAATAATATTAAAGTAATTATTAATTATATTAACGTTATTATTAATGATAACCTTATATTTTCTTATTTTATTTACCTTATATTATTTAATATATACTTTAAAAATAACATAACTTTATTTAACCGAATTAAAATATACCATTACTTTATAAATTTCGTTATATTTTAATAACGTAATTATAATATAACTCGAAGATAAAATAAGTTTTTTGATTTATTAAAACGTTAAAATTGATTTAATAAAAGGATCGAAAATTTTATTAATAAATAAATATTTCAATAAACTCCATAATTTCAAGATCGTTTTAAAAAACTCTTAATAATTAAAATTAAACACGATAAAATATTAATAATAACTAAGATATAAATAAATATAAAAATAATATATATTTTTATAAAAAATATTATTTTAAGAAATCATAATTAATTACGATAAATCGTTGGTTAACGAAAAAAAAAATAACGTATAATTAAAAAGATTTATTAACTTTTCTTAAGTTAAAAAAAAAGTAATTATATTATTTTTAATATCTTTAACATTAATATTTAACTTCATTATAATATTAAAACCATTTAAACAATATAATTTATGTTTACGATTAAGAAAAGTTTTAATAATATATATTAATATATTATTTAAAACTTCGTTATTAAAAATGTAAATAATCGAAACTAAATTTTAAAAACTTATTTATTTAAAAATTTTCCTTCATTTTTAATTTATACGTTATAAATTAAAATGTAATAAACATAATATATAACATTATAATAAACATTACCATTATTTAAAACGTATAATATTAATAAAAGATTTAAATTAAAATATATTAAATAATAAATATTAATTCGTTAAAGAATAAATTCATGATTTAATTTTTTCGTTAGAAATTTTAAAGGTATAAAAAGTGGTAAAATATAAATTAACTTTAATAATATAATAATTAAAATAATAAAAAATATAATAATAAATATAGAAATGATATTATTATCGTCATAACGTTAAATAATTAAGTAAAATAATTAAATTAAAAAGTTTAAATTAATATATAAAAAGAAAAAAATAAAAAATTAAAGCCTTTTTCGGAAAAGTTTTAAAAGTTTTAATCCGGAAAATATATTAACCATAATTTAAAAAATCGGATTAAAAAACTTTTAATCGAATAAAACTTAAATTAATATAACATTTAAAATAAATATTTTCACATATTAATGATATTATTTATAATTTATTATAATGAACGAAATTTTAATATCCATTAAATTATTATATCATTTTATAAACTTATTTTAATTATAAAAATACGTTATAATTATAAAAAATTTATACATTATAATTATTATAATTATAAAAAATTTTAACGTATAATTTTTTATAATTTATAACGCGTTATTTAATTAATAAAATCATAAAAATTTTTTTATTATAAATATAATATATTTAATGTTAAAAATTATTATAAATTTAATAATTTTAACGTATAATTTTTTATAATTTATAATATATTATTTAATTAATGAAATTATAAAAATTATTTTTTATATTTATAATTTATTTAATTTTATAACGTATTATAATTTTAAAATTTTTTAATATATAAATTTTTATATTTATAATAATATATTTATTCATTATAATTATAATAAAATATACGTTATTTTTATAATAATTTTTAACATTAAATATATTATATTTATAATAAAAAAATTCTCGCGATTTTATTAATTAAATAATATATTATAAATTATAAAAAGTTATACGTTAAAACTCCTTATAATTATAATAGTTATAACGCATAAACCCTTTATAATTATAGCACACCCTTATCAATATAAAATGATTTAACAGTTTAACGGATTCTTTAATATCGACCACCGTCTTTACATCAACCACATCTCATTCTCAACCTTCACACAACCAGCACACAGTACACCTATTCACAATCATAAATCGGTTGTATTATAAAAGTCCTGAGAGAAGTCAAATGTCCGGCACTCTATCTTCAGACATGCTTCCCCCGGAGCTCACCTTCATTGTGGCCGCGACCCGCAACATGGGCATCGGCCGCAACGGCACGCTGCCATGGACGGGACTCAAAAAGGAAATGGCCTACTTCGCGCGCGTAACCAAGCGCCTGGAACCAACAACGACGACAACAACAGCCGCGAATATGAATGCCGTCATAATGGGGCGCAAGACCTGGGACAGCATACCGCCCAAGTTCCGGCCGCTGAAGGGACGGCTGAACATCGTGGTCAGCCGATCGCATTCTAGTTCCGAGCAGCAACAGCGGGACACGGGATCGCAGGCCGAGGAAGGACCAGTGAGAGTGGGATCGTTGGAGCAGGCTCTCGCGCACCTCAAGGCTTCTGGCGAGGCGGGCAAGGTCGGGAGAGCGTTTGTTATTGGTGGCGCGCAGATCTACGCTGCGGCGCTGGAGCTGAAGGAAGCGAGACGTGTGCTGCTGACGCGGGTGCTGTCGCCTGATTTCGAATGCGACACATTCTTCCCGCTTAACCTGCAGGAGGAGTCGCCCCCAGGCGGCTGGGTCAAGAAGTCTAAGGACGAGCTCGATACGTGGACAGGCGAGACTGTGCCTGAAGGGGTTCAAGAGGAGAACGGCACGCAGTATGAGTTTCAGATGTGGGAGAGGGTGGATTGATTGAGGTCTAGGTACTTTTATATACAGTAGTACATCATGTAATCCCCATGAGATCATAACTTTTACAGCGCGCAAGACACAGCTTACGCGCAAGGCCCACAGCAAAATATGAGTTTGCTAAACCGGACCAACTTTTTTGTGCCCTTAATGTCATATACCATCGTTATAATACGCCCTGTCGTACCTATTCGACTTTTATACAGCAACCTCCTGCGCCGGCGGCTGCTCCTGGACCAACTGCCCTACGAGCTCCCTCGTGGGCTGGTCAACAAGCGTGAGCTCGTTCTTCGCAGGCCACTTGAACACAGCCTCGACCTGGAAATGCAGGCGGTCATCGGGTGTCTGGTCCAGCATCTTCAGACACAGCCTCATCCAACTAACAACCGCGGCCAACGCGCGCACATCGACGTCCTCTCTCGCCTTGAACACGTTGCGCCACACGGCAGCGGCGAGCACGGGATCCCCCTTGATAACGCCTTCGTCGTAGGCGGCGATGATGCCGCGCCACTGCACGAACAGGTCCTTGAGGTAGCGGTGCCGCAGCCCCCGCGAGCTGATGCCGTGCGTGAGGTCCATCTTCTCCTCCGCGTCGAAGAAGAAGTGGTCTACGAGCTGCCGCTGCCACGATCGCGCGGCCTCGCGGTCGAGGTTGCGGAGGCGCGCGAAGACGAGGTATAGGTGCAGCATCGTGACCTGCGACCATGTGCTGAAGGTGGGGGGGAGCTTGAAATCTGGGAGCGGGGGGGGGGGGGAGATATGTTAGCAACGTCTTGACTCCTCGGTAAGGGGGTTATGTGACGGTTTGTAAGAATGTCATTTACCCTCATGCCACATCGTCTTCCCTTCGCCGATATCCTCGCCCTCTGCTGTCTTTGGTATCGTCCCCGCCTTCCTGTCCTTATCGGAGATAGTGTACAGCGCCTCGCGAGCACAGGTCTTATAGATGTTCGCTGTAGCGTATACTACACGATACGGCTCCGCTGTTCGTCCGAAGAATTTCTTGATAGCATCGCGGACGCCCGATTTGCTCTGGCTGGGGGTGCTGCCGAAATTCCTTCTCTGGTCGAATCGGGGGGAGCTAGCGATAACGAGCTGCCGTATGCTGGAAGCATTCTGGACTTCTGTGGCGGTGGCTGCTTGTCGGATCAGCAGTGCAAGCTGCCTTCTGCAGCTTCGACACGCCATTTGCTACCGTGGTCTCGAAGATGCAAGAGTACGAGTGGGCGTCGGCATTGAACAGTTGAGGCAGCCTGGAAGTCGAGGGGCTGATGTTCACGTCATTGACATGCGCGCGTCAGAGAAGCCTTGAAAGGATGAAAAATTAAAAAAGATGAGAAGCTTGGACCCCTGCCTCGATAGTGGGATCTGCGACAGGGATGGAGGTGGGTATCCCTGTACCTCCTACAGTATAGCCCATGTCTGACTTAGGAAGCGTTACCTAGTGATTTCATGCCCTTGTCTATCCAATTGTCATATTTACACTTCTATCTAAGTTATAATTACAATTATAATTATTATTACACACGTGTGTATGTGAGTATGGCGAGTAAGAGGCTCCGTAGATAAGCTTAGTCGAATCGAGAAAACACCAGCGTTGCGTTGGTGCCACCGAAACCGAAGCTATTTGATAAAGCAACGTTGACTTCTTTTTCTTGAGCCTTTAGGGGGACAAAGTTGAATTTGGGGCCAACGTCAGGGTCAGTAAGGTTCAGCGTTGGAGGAAGTATATTCTATTAAGCGACTTAGTTTTCAGTAACCATAGTGCGGTCTTATAGGATAAAGATCGAAACCTACCTCTTCGATAGCCAATACTGTAAATAATGCTTCGATCGAACCAGCAGCACCAAGAAGATGCCCGGTAGATCCCTTAGAGCTGCTCACGGAGATATGGCCTTCGTTGGAATGTCCTTCCTCGCCTGTCATCAATGAGCGGATAGCAAGAGCTTCTGCCACATCACCAACGAGAGTACTAGTCGCATGCGCATTTATGTAGTCAACTTGACGGGGCTTGATCCCGGCGTGCTTTAAAGCCTTTTTCATAGACAGATACGCCCCCGATCCATCTTCGCGGGGAGACGTTATATGGTGAGCGTCACCACTGCACCCATACCCCTTTAACTCAGCATATATGCGAGCACCTCGGGCCTTGGCGTGTTCTAGTTCCTCCAAAATGAGAACTGCCGCGCCCTCGGCGACGACAAATCCATTGCGCCGGCGGTCGAAAGGGCGACAGCTCGAAGGCGGATCGTCATTGAAAGCGGTAGAGAGCGAGCGCGATCTCCCAAATCCCGCGAATGTAAGCGGATGGATGCAGGACTCGGCGCCACCCGCAACCATGATATCGGCATCCCCAAATGCAATAAAGCGGGACGCATCTCCGATCGAATGTGCCCCTGTTGTGCAAGCTGTAGTCACAGCATGATTTGGACCCTGAAAACCGTACCTCATGGCAATATGTCCCGCCGCCAGGTTGATAAGAATCTTCGGCACGAAGAGCGGAGATACCTTCTTGTAGCCCTGCCGTGAACATTTAGCAAGCGCGCAATATCCTGGGATATGATTCATTGTCTCACATCTTGTTCGTATGCGATGCTAGCAGCGTAAATGTCGTCTAAATTTCCAATACCGCTTCCTAGACAGACCCCGGTTGATTCTAAATCCTCCTGCTTTTGTGGCTTCCATGCAGCATCCTCGAGCGCCATCTCTGTTGCGGCGATCGCATATTGGGTGAACGTGGACATGCGCCGTTGATCTGAGGCAGAGAGCCAGTCATCCGGTCGCCACCGGTCTTCCCCGGTGCCCGACTTAGGGACGATTCCCACCACGGTGCTTGTAAGTTCGCGCCATCGTTTTTGCGGCTCAAAGCCCGCAACGCTCACAATACCAGAATGTCCAGCAATTAGTCTACCCCATGATTGTCGAACACCCACACCTAGAGGGGTGACGGCGCCGAGGCCTGTGACAACGACGCGGCGCATTCTCTGCCATAGTCAGGATTACCTGAGCTGGATGAAATCTATTTAGTCGAAGGCAGGGATTAGCAGCACCAATCCATTGAGATTGATATTTCGATATGAGATTTGCTGATTCAGTAACGGCTGAGAAATCACAAAAAGGGAACTGCGGATGAGATGAGATGAGATAATTACGCGAGTATGAAGTTAACCGGGTTTGTGCTATTGGTGCGGAAAATTGACGCGCTGGAGCCCGCTGGAGACAAGTACAGGCAGTGCACCCCGGTCTCTGCAACCCTCGGAATGCGGCAAGCGGTATTAGTTTATGCAACTAGGCATGCTGGTGCTGACCCGAGCGCCAGGTTTATGCCACGCGACTATGATCTAAATTTAGTTAGCCTCATCTCTACACCTAAGTTTTACAGCTACAACTTGTCCCTATTTTTCTAGAAATACAGTAGAAGACGGCAATATCAGGCCGGTACCATGATGTTCAAATAAGAATATTAGATCATATCGGATCAATACACCCAAGCTCCTGTGGAGCGAGGTTGTGAGACTATAGACGAGCTCGACTCCGAACACGTTTCAGAATACAGATCCCCCAAAAAGGCAATCCATCACGAAAAGATATACCAAGTCCGTCAAGGCAGGGTATATGTCGACTACCATTCGTCTGTGTAAACGGTATCAATAGTACTTGTTATCCTCGAGAGTACTAGTTTATTGAGATTGAGTCAACTTGGAATGTCTACCTGAGCAAGAAAGTATATGGCTCACCACTTGCTCCAGCATTCGCGGACAATCCGTGTACAACATAATTGGAGTCTAGGAATGTCACCGATTGGCATCTTATGAGGAACTACTTTAACTCATAAGTTCTTTATGGTTTCAAAGATTCGGGGTTCGGTTGAGATTTGCCGATTGTATCAGTAATCCAAGATGGGCAAGAGAGCTTCCCCGAGACCGTCCGGCACGGCTGCTAAGGGAATAGTAAAAGAGGAAGATCATCTCTTGGAATACGAATCGGATTCCGACGAGAGTACGGTCGAAGTGAGGCATCGATCTAGAGGACATAATGCCCCTCATACAGGAAATGGCGCGGTCAGTGGCTCAAAACGCCGTCTTTCGGAGTGGACGGAATCTGACAACCGAAACGACAATGATTACGAAGAAGGAGAAGAGCGCGAGCAACTTCTGGACCCTGACCTCCCGGATGAGGAGGCTATAGAGCTTCATAGATTGGATTCTGGGAGTTTGGATTCTTTCGATGATGAAACCGGACCTAAGGCGAATGAGGAAAACTCCCCATACGAAGAAGTTAGAGCCGCAGTCCGCAACTACGATGAGGACGTCCCGTGTAATACTATTCGAGCCTGGACAATCGGCTTAACCTTGGTTTTCATTGGCGCATCGGTAAACACTCTATTCTCTCTGAGACAACCCTCAATCGGCCTCGGGGCTCTCATCGCCCAGATTATCGCCTGGCCTCTTGGTCGTGCTTGGCAGAGAGTAGTACCCGACCGGCAAATCAACATCTTTGGTTTGAGATGTGACTTGAATCCAGGACCTTTCAATATCAAGGAGCATTCGATTATCGTCGTCATGGCTAGCGTGTCTTTTTCTGTAGCGTACGCTACTGATATCATCCTAGCTCAGCTTGTGTTCTATAAACAAAACTTCGGCATAATATTCCAACTTGTATTAACAATCTCGACGCAGTCTTTGGGATATGGGATCGCGGGCATGATGCGGAAGTTCTTAGGTGAGTTTAATGAGAAGTGTGTTGTTACCCGGTCTAACTCTTTCCAGTCTACCCGGCCTCTATGATCTGGCCTGGAAACTTAGTGGCCGTCGCCTTGATGAACGCGATGTATGAGAAGCATGAGGCGCCAGACCCGTCAATTATTGGAGGACGAATGCCGAGATATAGATGGTTCGGCATCGTTACTCTCTTTTCCGCTATATACTACTTCATTCCGGGTTTCTTCGCACAATGTTTAAGCGTCTTTGCATTCTTCACATGGATGGCACCTCAAAATCCTATAGTGAACCAACTTTTCGGTGGCAACACTGGCCTATCCTTAATACCTATTACCTTCGACTGGACGCAGATCGCAGGATACGTTGGGTCGCCTCTAATCCCCCCTTGGTTCGTCTCACTAAGCAGTCAACTTTCGGGCCTACTTGGGCGTAATAACATGATGTATTGACCATAAAATCTCTAGGCACGCCATTGCGAATACAACTATCGGAGTTGTTTTATTCTACATCGTACTTACTGCATTTCTCCATTACACAGGGGCGTGGTACTCTCAGTTTTTGCCCATGAGCGATTCGTCCACCTACGACAACACAGGTGGGATATATAACGTATCAAGGATACTGACCCCTGAGTTCACATTGGATGAGGAAGCATATAAGGCATACTCTCCGGTCTTCATAAGGTTCGACATATTCCGACTATTTGCTTGTGAATTTAGCTTACCTGGTTTCTAGCACTACCTTCGCCTTGTCATACGGATTATCCTTTGCGGCCATTACTGCGTTAATAGTCTATACATATCTACATCATAGAAAAGCTATCTGGGCTCAGTATAAGGATAGCACTAATGAAAAACCTGACAGTAAGTATTACAATAAATCCGTGCTGGGAAGGACAGCGACTAATCTGACCTCTAGTACACATGAAGCTCATGCAAAAGTACAAGGAAGCACCTTCATGGTGGTACTTGTCTTTATTCACAATTGTTCGTTATCCCACCACTAAGTGCTTAAGGACTCAACAACTGAACTATCATATAGATGCTGGCGCTTGGCTTTTTTTCCGTCTTAGCATACTCAACCAACTTGACTTGGTGGGCGTTCTTGCTTGCCGTGGGTATCTCTTTCGTGTTCTCGTTACCGATTGGTATCATACAGGCCGTCACGAATCACCAAATTGGCCTGAACGTCTTGACCGAGTTCATCTATGGGTACATCCAACCTGGTCGACCCCTGGCTCTCATGCTGTAAGTCAACATACACTTCCACCATGTTTACGCATATTTCTAATGGTCATTCTTTGAAGATTTAAAACATACGGCTACATCACAATGTCCCAAGCACTCAGTTTCGTCTCTGATCTCAAATTCGGACATTACATGAAGATTCCTCCTCGAACCATGTTCATGGCCCAAGTCGTCGCTACAACGGTTTCCTGCTTCATCCAAGTCGGAGTCCTTAACTTCGCACTTGGCAATATCGAGGGCATCTGCGACTTGACGCAGCCGCAGCGCTTCACGTGTCCCGGAGGTCGAGTTTTCTTCTCAGGTATCTACCCCCGCTTTCCCCTGAACCCCTTATGTATGCGTTTCGATCACTAGCTAACAGGTCGACAATCTCACAGCCTCCGTAATATGGGGTCTCATCGGTCCCTCCCGCGTCTTCTCCCCAGGACAAATCTACTCGGGCCTCCTGATCTTCTTCGCCCTCGGCGCCGCTGCGCCAATTGCCTTTTGGTTCGCGGCGCGGCGCTGGCCCCGCTCGCCCGCCAAGTACCTGATGGCGCCTCTGATCTTCGGCGGCGCCGGCTACATCCCGCCCGCCACGCCCCTCAACTACCTGTCGTGGGGCTTCGTAGGCTACGTCTTCCAACACCTAGTCAAGAAGCACCATTTCCGATGGTGGAGCCGTCTGAACTATCTCACGTCCGCCGGGCTTGATCTCGGTCTGGCGCTCGGCACCCTGGTTATCTTCTTCGTGTTTACGCTCAATGACATTGAGGCCCCGAGGTGGTGGGGCAACGAGGTGGTGACTACTACGATGGATTACCAGGGCAAGGCTGTACAGGCTGTTCTGGCGCCCGGTGAGACTTTTGGGCCGGAGACTTGGTGAAGCTGGCGTCTCGGTGTGTCTGAGTTGCGAGCGTATGGGTACCTAGACTCCTTTAGAGTATAAGGAGTTGCTGCTTGGGATCACCTGGGCTTTTCGGGCGTGCATGGAGTCAGTTCAATAATAGACTTAGGGAAATAGCTGACGGTAGTATAGATGCTATAGAATTGTATTGTTATGTATTTGTAAATCGGGAATTACTGGCTAGGTATGTTACATCGTGAAGAACTTGGATATATGCCGTCTCTGACTTGTATACCACTCATAACTCTCCAACCCCCCTATCACCTATCCCCTATCCCCTTTTCCTACTACCTCAATGTGTTCCGCAAGCATATTATAAAATACCGCGCAAAATGCATAATGTTGGATATTAGCGGCCGCGCTACTTAGTAAAGGGACAGCACAGGAGCCACCTATCCTCTTGGAAACCCTCCTCGCAATAGAAGGTAAGCGTCGGCAGAGCGGCTACCATCAAGGCGGGAGCAATGTTTTGAGGATTTGGAGAAGTCTATGGCCATTTGACAGCAGTGTGTACCTAAGTAGAGGTATTTTGAGACTATTCAAACAGGTACCTACACACCAACCCATTCTATCTCAAAGACTTACAATTAGCCCCTATTAGGTAAAGATTAGGTATTATACTACCGATGAGCTGGTCCTGTCACATCGAGCAGATTATATCATATAAGCACTAAAGCACCTTTCATATACTTGTTTGTTTGCTCATCCCAATTCCTTTCCCAACCCCCCTCTCTCATCAACCCCATCAAAGACAGCATTCTCATCTAAGAGCAGAGTATAAACTCACTCAGGACAACTAGACGCACCTAATACGCGCACGCCCTCCCACCCAGCCTCCCGTCACCCTATACCACGTGGAGACGTTACAGCCGCGGCCGCGCTGCAAGCGTGCGGCGGGCGGGCGCCGGGAAGCAGCCCCCATGATGCATACCTAGGTAGGTACCCATCTCGGGGAGTTATGTAGGGCTCGGGAGCACTGTGTTGCACTGGGAGACTCCGTTCCGCCGCGTCGGGTCTCAGATCATACGGTGGAGTCGTACTGCATGAAACGGCATCACATGGGCAACGCCGTTGCATCCGTGTTATAGTGGATATACGTGTGGGTGTAGGCGTAGGTGTATCTATATCGTATGCCAGACAGAATTTTCCCAGCCCCCGTGACCCGTTTCTTGGACCTAGAGATGCGGTGAGGCTTACGGACATTGCTACTATCGTGTATTTCTTCTGCATGCGGTAGGTAAACCCGTCTTGGCCAGGTGCGAACTAACAAGTTGCGGGACCGCCTTACTTACATCGGTATGACGGACATAGCATATGTATGTACGAATCTCTTAGCCAATACTAATTTATAGAACCCAAATAAGAGCTTCGTAAAGAATAGGTCGGATGCACGATGACGAACTCGGGCCGACTTTACTTGTTTTGGTTGTTGTATAACAATGTTTGCTAGGATGTACATCATTCTGCGCCTGTGCATACTAGATAAATATACAAACGGGCCGACCACCTGCAGCTTAAAAATTCTACATAGTTGAATACATTCTAGGAATTCCTCGTATGAGTATAGGTCCTAGGGAGAGGCTCGAAGTTAGGGAGTCCATCACGAACAGTCTATGCCAGCTCCGCCTCGCCTGAAGACCCCAACATCTTCTATAAGCGAATAGGGTTCTGCCACAACACGCCAACACCAACAACAAGAACAGCGGTCCCAGCGGCCATAAGCCTAAATTTGTGTCAGAATCAGAATTAGAAAATAGCATCATGCTGGGGCTAGAAAAGAACTTACGCCCCATGTCTGCGACCGTATAGCCACCCCGCCAAACCCCCGATCCATTTCACAAATACAAGCCGTAAGCAGGCATCGAGCCAGTCTGGGGTCCGACTTGGACTCTGAAAATAGTGCGTTGAAGGAGGTGTGGCTGGTCTGCTAGCCGTTCGTTTCTGTAGTTCCGGTTGGTTGCCGGGATCGACAGATGTAGATCTACCTTCCCCTTCGCTTGTAGTCTCCGCGTTGGAACTATCGCTTACATAAATGCCGGGAGTATGACGCGCAGCGATAGTGGGACTACCTTCAGGGGCATGATTTCTAGCAGCAACTGACGCGTCATCATTGTCGGTTGGAGGACTTGACTTGTCTTCTGGCACTGGTGTGGATTCGTTAGAAGTTGGGTTCGCGCCTATCGAAGCATGAGGGTCCTGAAACTTTTCGTCTTTTCGCTTGGGCTCAACGCACATTGAAATGCCTTCATCGTTGGAATCTTCGCTAGCAGCACGTTCAGGCGCGGAGCCCCAAGAAGGACCAGGATGTTGCACAAATGGAGCAGTAACTTGCTCCACCTCGCTACCTGCATCATTATTATGAGATTCGTTACCTTCAGCGATCGATCCCAGAGAACTCATAGATAATGCTCTAGCGTTAGATTGGCCCGAGCCGTATTGTCTTACGCTGATATTGGGTCGAAGATGCTGTTTATCTTTAGGCGGTTCATCTATTGAGCTCGGCGTCACACCAGAGTCCTCAAGTGAGTCGACAGACTTCTGGTGCTTGGAAATGGGAACGATGGGTGACGGTGGAATCCCTTCGACGACTGTGCGATCGGCGTCTATGCTCGAGGAGATACGTCGCACTGCAGCTAAGATAGATTCACGATTGGTCGATGGGAACGCCTCCAACTGAGGGTCATCAAAATCCACATCGTCTTCAATAGCCGTATCATCAAGTTGCGAAGCTGTCATGCTTTGCCGACGGCCTCTGGCGTCGCCATTGCCGTCGTGGCTATTTGAACCTATGAATTCATGCGAAAACACAGGGCACTCGCCGTCCTCGCCGTCAGTCTCGTCGTCCGAGGACGAGTCATCTCTATCCAGCATTGCAGCAACATTTGCTACTTCCATAGCTGTATCCGAAACTCGGCGAATTGGAGTATTGGAGAGGCGTCGATAGCCTATTCGTCCCGCTTCTCCATCTGATATCTCCGGTTCGGGTGTCTCGGGATCTAATAAGCGCGCCGAGTCGGCCACCTCAGCGGCCGTCTTTGCGAAGTCGGGAGTTTGCGTGCCACTACTCGAGGCAGAGCCCTTTAGTTTGTGGACCCGAGGGTCTGGTGCCTTAGTATCGGCCTCCTGGGGTCCATTGATGGAGAGTCTGAGGACATTGTTCGTATTTCCCCGACCGTCCAAAACTTGCAGCTAGTTGTTAGAATGGAGCTATGCCATGCGCAAGATGAGGCTGGAGGAGACAGCATTTACCTGTGTCTGCACTGTCGTCTAAGGCCCACCAATTTCCAGACCCGATTCGGAACTTGTATTGAATTTCAGAGCCGTTGTCAACTAGGACTCTTTTCGTAAAAATATGATCGCCGTGTTGGTCTATAGAGACGTCCATCTCCTGAGGCTGCCATGGCGGATCTGAGAACGACCCTGCTACATAGATGGGAGGGGTTGTTCCCTTTTTCTGGTACTTGAAGGTAATAGGGATTTTCTGGCGAGGCATGTCGGGCGAGCTAGATTCTAGTTTGTGAATAATTACGAGTTCATGACTGATAGAGGTCTGTCGCGGATTGGCCGAACGCAGGGTAGTCGGCTCGACGGGTTTAGGGTCGACGGTGACATCCATGAAATAGGTGGGTGCTGGAGGCTTTAATATGGGCTTGAGGCCATCGATTACGCCGAGCCTGCTGCTTATTCGGCTGCTACTGCACGAACCTAGATCCGCGAGTAGTCGGGTAGGAGCCCGGACACCCTCAAGGTGAGTCCGCGGAAGTCAAGCAGTTGGATAGTACAACTCAAAGCTGGTGCCGAAGCTTTTCAGCCTAACTACGTGCTCGTCCATCAGCATTCCGTCGCGGAGCGCGGGTGGAGATTTGGAGCGAATAAATGTAGATCGGCTAGCATATTCCATGCAGCTTTGATGATATACAGCTTGCCATTGGGTGTGCTGACAGGTGTTTTATCAAACGGACAACTAGGGACATGACGTATGTTCAACTGACGACTTACAGTTCAGTGATGGTCGATGAGTTGTTTGAGGAATCGGGATTGGAGATAGTTGGCGAGAGAAGAGAGATTACCCCGTCGAGTGGACGGAGCGATGAACTTAAAGGGAGATGTTTAGAAGGAAATAATACCAACTCTGGTATATGAATGATATTTCAGCCGAGGTGGCATCATACGAGATAAGGCATACCGACTTGCCTACCTACCTAGCTGTGTATGGTATGGTGACCCCTTGCTAAAGACCAGATGCGTCGTCCTGACGCATGCCTTACGCCCGTCTGGATCGTTCCATTTAGCTGTTGCCACTGGACCAAGCTCTGAATGGCCAAGGCTCTTATGGGGTCTAGCCCCTCCATCTTATACAATATAAAATCCCAGCTGACTGAGCATTCTCGATGTGATACTTATCACGGGGAATTTCAAAATCCCTCTCGTCACGGCAAGTTTCTTGGGCATGTAGACATTTGGGCAAATTAGACGCACTGTAGAGAGTATCCGAGACTCGGATGAGCATCGTGGAAGAAGCTCCAACGTCTTTGGAGAAGGCTGGTTGTATGATGTAAGTTCAGTTGAACCAAGTTTCAATAGTAACGATGCGAATCGCGCAACACTAGTCTCATCGTGGTTCTGAGCTAAAGCATACAAACGATGGGGATGGGGAAGTGGAGAGACGTGGAGAACCACTGACTCAGTCTCGGGAAGAAGTAGTGCGTAGCCTATAGATACATGTCGAATCCAGGAGTCGACTCGGTTATAGGCCAGTATGGAGATCAACCGATAGTTGAGATCATGGAATGGAAATGAGAGAAACAGGATGTACCGTCGCATCTTGAGGCGGTAGACTGGAAATAGCTGTAGTTGGAAGCTGAACGGAGCAAAAGGTCCCTCAGCTAGAGGTCGGCGTCGGCAATTGGAAATTTTTATTGTCTCAGCTATACGGGTACTAGGTAGCTACTACCTTAAGGTACCCAGCCTGCCAGCGTATAGAAGGTTTACGAGGTACCCGACGGGCTGCGGCGACTGCCACAGCAGCTTTATCGATACCTGCATCCCGGTAGCTAGGCTGCTAGGTGCAGTAGCTTAGCTCCCCGCAATTCTGCCAGGCGGTATAGGTTTTTATGGGACCCTCCATTGTAGTATCGTCTGTCCAGCTGCTGCCCTATTGTACCGGCGTAGTTGGTGAAACAAAGAGGTCGCATAGCTGCCCCACGTCGAACAACCCGTCGAAACTTCGTTAAAACAACGCCCAACTCGAAGCTGCTTTGCTTGTCTTTTGTACGAAACCAACTATAGCTCAGGGGCATCTGTCCGAGTCGTAACATCACTATGTCTGTGCCGCCACAGTTAATTCGCGTGAAGCGAAAGGCCACTGAAGAGGCGCCTGTCTCTTTTCTTCGTAAGTCATCACATACAATGCCATTGCGCCGACGCGCACCATAAAAGAACCGGCAGCTGAACTCTCTTGTAGGCGTCCAAGAGAACAAGAGACACCGAAGCGATGCCTTTGTGTATCAGCGAAAAGAAGAACGAGAAACGCCCATCGAGAACATTCCTCCCGAACCGAGCAAGCCTATCATCCACGAGTCTCAGCCACGCAGCCGGGCCCTAGCATTCCAGAGATCCAAGTCTTCAGATACAAACGTCATCGACGGAAAAGTCGACAATGGCGCCGGTAACGAACCAGCTGAGGTCTCCGCTAAGTCCAAAGCTCAGGTCGGTGCTGCGTCTGAACCACGACGATTCCACATGTCGCGGAAGGACATAATGCAAGCCATCTCTTCTCAATCTGGCCGATCATATGGAGGGGTCACGAAGAAGCGTTCCGCGCCCGCCTTGTTCGTGGAGCGCAAGATCAAGAGAATTTCTTCCAAACCTATCGAGAAGTTCCAGGCCATCGCTAATGCCGTCGCCCCGGCATCTACAACAGCGCCCTCAGCCTCGGAGGGCATGGACGTAGACAAGGCTGCGCCCCGAAAGCCGAAGAAACCCGGTGTAGCAAAACTTCAGAAGGGAGAGGTCAGCGACCGGTATAAGGCCGACCTGCCGAAGTCCCTGACGCAGCGGTGGCACGTTGATACGGACAAATTAACAGCCGAGATGAATGCGTTTGCTATGGAACAGATTGGGCTCAACCTCCGACAGGCCGAGGAGGAGAACAAACTTCGGTCGTCCGCTAAGACCGACCTCAAGTTCAAGCCGAAGCCGATTAAGCGATATGCAGAGCGACACCCTGAACAGGCGCAAGCTCAGGCAGACAACGACATGATGGACGCTGATATTGGCATTAGTGATAGTGACGAAAGTGACTACATCATTGAGACCTACGAGCGGGTTCCTGCAAGTAAGCTGGGAGAACATGTATCACCAGATAGCATCGGCGTCCTCGTATTTGACGAGGAGCCCGATTTAGAGTATTTCTACGGAGAGGGTGGTGATAGCGAAGACGAGTGGGCTGAGGATGAGGAAGATGAGAATGGTATGTTGCTGCATTATCAACGTGCCCCCTTACGATTCAGCAATTCTAATTAATCTACAGCCGAAAACTATTACGCCGCGGACTACCCCGATGAGGAAGTCGCCTCGGATGATGAGTTCGATAAGAATCCCTACTCTTTCCGAACCGGCAATGCCTCGGATCTCGAGGAGTATGACTTGGATAACGATGATTATGACGATGGTGCGGCCTTCAGCGATAAGGGCGAGGGAGGCAGGTTCTCCACGTACATCGGCAGACCCAGGGGTGGGTTCGCAATGAATAATCTGTAAGGGCGTTCGCTTTGAGAATTCGGCAACGCGTGGTACCGCGCGGCAGTTTTGTGGGACGCCGACATGGCGACATGGCGACATGGCGAAATAGCGCTAGCATCTGCGAATAGTTGGGTTTGTGCGACGGGCGTTGGTCTGCAGCAAGACCCGGCCTTCTGGCACTAAGCACCGGCGTTAACTTCCTCGTCGAGAATGGGGCATGTCACAGGCATATGAAGCCCCGCGAGGGAGGAGAGGGCGGTTTGCCTTTGCCGAGCATTGGACGGGCAGGGGTCAAGCAAACATGGCCACCCCCCCGAGCTACATGTGAACTCCGAATGGTCCGAATACGTATTTTAAGCATTAGTCCTCGGAGACGATGAGCATTGCTGTCGCTCTCATTGGCGACGGGTAGCACCACCAGGCAAACTTAGGCCTGAACATTTCGTGTAGATAGGGTACATTGGGTAGCACAGGTGGCGCGCCCGGCCAGTCTCTGACGGAATCACATACTTCTGCAGCCCCAACAGCATTTCTTCACTGTTTCGAGTTGAGGCTTTTCTACACCGTGTGCTAGTGCTCTCTTACGTACAGAAACACCCCGGCTCGTGGTGAATGGCGCCACCAACGACACATGAACGATGGTAGAATGATGATATATGAGGCAGGTGAGCAGTAAAAGGGGGCGAATGGTAAAACAGAGAATCGAATCATATGCCTTGGAATGAATTAACCTATGACTTTCCTTCCTTTTTTACCCCCTTTCAAGCAAAAGTCCTCCCCTGCCCCCCTGCCTGCCTTGATGCTGCTCGTGCTATGTTTGCGTGCGTCCACTACTTACAAACAAATACTTGCCGACCGAGTACATGATCCAAAAAGGTGAGTATAAGCAGCTAAGACAAGATATTCGGACCTCGGATAGAAGCAGAATAAGACAGAAAAGCGCCTGCGAGGAGAAGAAAATAAGGAAAGGGGGTTAAAAGAAAAAAAAAAAAAAAAGGGCCAAGATAATAGGTAGTAATAGTAGTAGTACATTGATCCATGTTCCCAACCACGTCCTCATTCATTAATCCATATCCCGTGTCAGACAATCAATCAAATCCCGTCAATCAAAGCTTGGTTGTTCGAGTTCCCGTTTCCCTTCCCTCCCAGAGCCCGAAGAAAAAAATTGTTTCGTTTCCCTGCGCCAGACTGCTTAGCAATAGTGCCTCCCTTTCCAGTTTTCCGTTTCCCGCTCCCTTCCAACCCACACACCGCCCTATGCGCTTCTAAGACATTGCTCGCTGTGTTATGTTGTGTGTTGTGCGTTGTGTTGTGATGTGATGTGACTTCCCTGCCTCCCTTGTATCAGTCAGCCAGTCAGCCACCTGTATCTGCTGGCCTGTTCGTCCGTCAAGTCATATATAGACAGATGAAAGAGAATAATAATGTACCCCGTCGGTGCCTAGATAGTTGGCCAGTTGAATAGGTAGGCGCCCGTATAGCGGAAGACGTCAGGGGTTAAATAAATACATATGATAAAAGATCGAAGTCGAAGTGAAATGTGTGCTGCGTATACTATATGTCTGTACGTGCGTGTGTATGTGTAGTCCTAAATACTGCTCGTCTCGAGTAGTCGGCGCTTCGTCTCGAGGTCCAGATGTTCACGCGTGTACAGCGGAGTCCTCATCTCGGCGCCGTACGGGATATTGAGGGACGAACGCCGTGGTCCGGCGCTACGCTGGCGTTTGATGGGTAAGGCGAAGGCCCCGTCGTCTGGCGAGGGCGAGGTGGCAGAGCGCTTGTGGGTGTCTCTCTCCCTATCCGGCTTGGGGCAGCATGCGCACTCGCCCGTCTCGAGCTTCTCCACCCATGTGCCCTCGCTGATGGCTTTACGCCGTGCGGCTTCTCTCTGCGGAATGCGCTCCTTGACTGATTGGAGCGTTAGCATTTCTTCGCCATAGCTGACAAAGACGCGTATCAAGGACACTCACCTAACTCCGCAGCCACTTGTTTGTACTTATCGTCTACCCAGTCGTAAAGCAAAGCCCGCTCGGGATACAAGTAATGGAGGCTGAAGTACGGCCTGTCATCGCGTTGATCTCGGACCTTTGCCGTTCTTGCTTCTACATGGCCACATTCCAGGAACACGAGCCTTCTCCCCCTGTCCACTAGGAGAGGGACATGCGCATTGTTCCGATAGTGGACGCCCTGGATCCCTTGGGTTTCGCGATCCATGTCGACGTTGGCCATAGGAAATTTCAGCCGGAAGAGTCTCTTATTATCTTCCCATGAAAGCTTCTTCTCGTAGTTGTTGTATCGGATAAAATCCGTCTCCTCGAGCGAGTACTTGATGTTGTTATGAGGCGGGCCCTTTCCTTTGGCCCGCCCCTTCTTCGCGATTTGCCTAGGTGGTGAACGCTGCTGACGAGGCCGATTACAATAGCTACGCAACTGCGGCGTATATTGCTGCTTTTCGCGAAAGAAAACTGGTGCAGCATTTCTGAAATCTAAGTTGATGCTCACGGATGAACCCTCTCCGAGCCCCCGAGGTCGCGACAAGAGACTTTTCGCCTCACCAGATTCCTGCCTCTTGCGGTTGAGGAACCCCACAATGGGATCTTCGGGCGGCGCAAGTACAGTCTTATTTGAAAGGGTGTACTCGTCGTTAGGTTCCGGGCTAGAGCTGGGTGTGTTCAAAAATCTCCTGACGCTGTGGTGTGAAGTAGGATGACGGCCCTCGTGGTCGGCAGCAGGCAAGAGGCAATACACACTTGGTAATTTCACTGGTTGGCGCTTGATATTCGCGCCCTCTTCCGGACTGTCGTCTTCCCGCTCGAGGAACTCTCGAGGAGGTACCAAGTCAAGTCGAAGGACATCGTCATGCTCGTGCTTAGACTTTGGAGTCTGAGGGGGTGAGGGTTCGGTTGGTATGATTCCCCAGGATTCTATGTTGGATCCTCTGGAGAACGAAGAGCCGGACCTATCACTTATTGGGGAATAAGGAGGCTCCGAGATGGATGTTCGATGGATCGTGCCGTCCGCCTTTTCGTGACAAATGGCGACGGTGTATCGACCAACGTTGAGCTGAGAGGACTGCGGTTGTAATGTCCGGAGTGGGTTTATGGTTACTTTCCGTTGAAGAGTTGAGGATTCCATACTTGCCGAGTCGTTATCGTATTGAATTAGCATGCCATCAGCAGAAACAGAGCCGAAGATAGACAGGGGAGAACCAAGGGCAAGCAACTAGGTGAATACAGGACACTAGTGATGGAACGAAGCGCGAAGGGAGCAAGACTATTTATGACTCCTGGTTCGATGTAGAAGCGCGAGCAAGTGGAGGCCGGGGTTAGTCGAGGACCCTGGTGTTTAATAGACCAACAACGTCCCGACACATAGGGCCAAATCTACTGAAGAGTAGTGCCACCTCTTGCAGACAAGCAGGCAAGCAAACACCCCCGGGTGTCCCTAAGATGCAAACTATTGCAGCCTGTCTCTTAGCCTCCGATATATAACACGGCTTGAATTGATAAGTACGCCTCCTTGTCTCTCAGAGTATAATTAGAGGGATTTATCTCAGGCTTTCAGGTAGTCGACAGATTGGTGGCGATATGAGAGACACGAACCACTGCGGAGAACAATTCATTCTGCACTGGGAATCCGACCTCGACGGGGACGGGCAGCCAAGGTGGTACGGAAGGAATCGTGAGCGAATGACATGTAGATTGACAACGCTTATTCTAGTGGCGGTATGCCCAAGTAGAGGAGCCAATCCAACCCCAATTCTTGATGCTTGGGTGGATGGTCCACGGCGCAAGGGGGGCTCGAGGGCTAAGGTAACGCTCGACACAAACCCGGCATCCTGACACATTTGTTTCAAGGCTCTATGTACCTAAGCCAGACGGTGGCCGATCCTGCATAGAACAGCAAAAGCAGCATAAAAACCAGCTGGACGGAGGAACAGAGATGCAGTTGCTCAATGCGCCCTTGACATTAGCGGTATAGAGATCGCCTGCAGCAGAACTGTAGCGGACCAAGTCTGATTCCACTTCCCCGGGAGCGACGCGAATCAATTGAAGATTGTGCTTCTCTTTCTCTAATCTAGTAAGTCTGATTGCCAACGCTTTGCACTGTGAATGCCACTCTATGTGTCATGGCACGCCATTCGCTCACAGCCCTGGGAGGTTTCCGAACTGTCGGGCCCGACTAGCCAATGGAAGCAGTAAGTAGGGCCAGGGGGACTGAACCGAAGAGGGGATAGACGTATGCGGGCCGGATATGCGCTGAATAACTGTGAAGGGCAACTAAATTATGCCTGGTCTGCTGTTGTATGCCTTCTGCCTAGGTAGGGTGAGAACCGCTAAGCAGCGTGCAGGAAGCATCCCAGCCTTCGCGCCAACCCCTTGGGAACTCACTAAGATTATAATTGTGAGTTAGGCCTGAACTGTCAGCCACATACGACTTGTCCATATACAACACTACGTACTGCATCACAGAAAAGGGGTCCGCGGTAAGAATTGTTTTTTTATCGGTCCCCGTAAGCGCGGCAATGGAGGCTGTGGTTGAGTTCATTGGACGGATGACATCGTGGGGGTTTGTTGTGGTCGAGACTCGCTGGACTCGGCCCGGCAAGAGACAGGTGGATATTCGGCTTAAAGATAATCTTTACCCAACTCGGACTTATTCTCTTTCCTTGCAGATAAACGTATTACGGGTTAGCCCAGCCTTGCGCTTATGGCCTAACAGTTCAAATCATGCATGTGAAGCGGTCTCTTGCCAGATTGGAACGCTCGTGCAGAGCGAAGAGAGGCGCTAAAGTACAAGGTGAGCCATTCCCAATCTCGAGAGGATCAAAGAGGCCAGCATAGAGTGGTAATCCAGTCGTGAAGATGGTTGCGCAGATCCTACCCCTAGTCCCGGGCGAATCTGTAACGAGACCCCAATGGTACCCAAATTCAATTTCTATGTTGGTTGGAAGCTTTCTCGCATTAATCACCAAGCTTGTGACTTGGCTTGCCGAACCGAATGGAACGTTCAGAGCCGATATCTTTAGAACTTATTTTACAGCTCTTGACCACCCCTGTTTTTCGACTTCCTAATTTGTTGCTCACTCGGTTAAGTACACACCGTATATGGAAACCCAATCGCAAAGCGAATTGACTCGGGGTTTGATAGGATTATGACCCTTTAAGGCTGATTTAGGATGAAAGTAGTTGGTTCTTGGTAGTAATGAATTAGGTACCTATCTTTGAGATTCAGACTGATGCGAGTCCAGTTTCTTTTTTTTTATTTCCTTTTTTCTTTTTCTTTTCTTTTCCGTCTTTATGTCATTTTGTCTAGCCAATAGACCGATGGAGGTGCAGTGTATATATATAGGGTAGGAGGCAGCATGGAGGGAATTCGGAACAATGACATTGGGGCTTCGGGAGTTTTCGTCAGTCAAGCGAACTCATTGGGCGGGATGGGAAGAAACCCGCCAGCTGGGATGACGACTAAGACATTGATTAACGCTAATACTAGTAGCAAGGGTTCTCCAGACTGATCTCCAGGGTTCTGTAGCCGCGGAGCTTGAGCGGTCGTCAGATCCTCCCGCTGAATTGAATCCCATTTTGTACTTGGGACCCGCTAAGATCGGTTCTAATGCACGCTCTGACGTTCAAATGGGGGCTACTCATGCTAAAAGTTGAGGTTGACGATCATCCGCTCACTAGTTCATACTGAACGTGTTCGTATTGTATTTCATAAGTAACGAAACCGGCGTAGAGCACACTTTGCAGTTTTGTGACAAGTCATATTGGGAGGTCGTTAGCCCTCGCCGATTACCTGGTTGACCCTCTAAGACTGTCTCAACCCCAGCTGCAGTAGAGGTTTGTCCTTTTGTAAGACGGAATCTCTCTCCGCTGCTAGTGAATACAGACATACCAGGTTTACAGCTCAAGGGACCAGAGAGGGATGTTTCAATAGCATTTGAGGCTCAGTGGTATCTGAAACATGTCGGAGGCAAGTCGACTATTCTTGAGATAGCAGTACCGGTCTCAGACTGTCGAGCCTCCCGTCACGGTGAAGACCGTTCTCGTATCACGGTTACACTGAAGCACAACAGACTGCCGAAGCCCCTGTGTGAGTCTGAACAGAAAACGGTTCATTCTCGGCGACGAAGTACTGTTGAACAAGGAACAATTTGAAGGCGTCGCAGACATTGCGCTGGATTAAGACAATAGAGGCCCAGGCCAATGGTTGGTCTCAGTCTTCATCTGTGCGCAAATTGCAGATGGTCGAATTTGACCTAGACTGATCTACAGCCCTAGGATCAGAGCTTGGAGGTCCCGACTACTGGATGAAGGTGGCTGTCGTGGCTTTCTATTCTTGACCTGTCAACGCCCGTACTCGTGTCGGAGTCCACATTTGAGCGCCATAATTCACTGTCGTCCACCTCAAGGAACGACTCGTCCCCAGAAAACCTCCTACCATTAATTAGCCGATTGCAGGAAAATTCATAGAAGTAAAGTTGCGTAGCAGAGACTTACCATCCCCTTTCCTCGCCACCGCTAAGAAAACTACAGTCAGAGTCTAACTCACAAGTCCAGCCTCCGTAAAGTCCGATTTCGCCTCCCCTTGGTGATCCAAGATCAGGCCACCTTGAGTCGTGTGGATGGGGATCGACATTACCTGCAGGATCGATTTGTGGCGGGACTTGAGATCTTGATTCTCTCCCGTCCCGCGCCACAGGTATTGTGGCCTCAGTTCCTGTTTTATTGGCAGAACCTTTGTGAGCTTCAATGCTGGTAGGCGTCCGCCGTTTGTATTTGCTTAGTCCACAAGTAAACGCGCCGAAGTCCCTCTCCATCTGCCCAGTGAGAACTCGCCCGAGCGCGATGACCACTGCTGCATGGGTGCAAATTAATACAGCTTTATGACCCTCCTGATCACTACGTCTGATAATGGAAGCGATCACCTTTGCAGCCCGGTCGTGCAGCTGCGATAGAGACTCTCCGCGGCGTGACGGTGCCGGGCTAGATGCATAGTCTGCATCAATTTCGGGAAACAAGCTCTGCAACTCATTTAGGGGTGCAGACGATGGGTGCTCGAAGTGTGCTCGGCCGTACCATTCACTAAGCCCAAGATCTACGCGAATCCTAGAAGTGGAGCCACCCGAGACATTTCCAGACGCTTGGGCCTGGGTCCGTCTGAGATTGTGCACAAATGGCTGAATAGTCTGCATACATCGATAATAAGGACTAGAGTAGACTTGCTCTATGGGTGGATCGACCCCCAATAGGTGCGCGGCTAACTCATTTGCCTGTTCCACGCCATGGGACGCGAGAGCTGGGTCCGTCGGCAGCTTTGTGGGAGAACGAATAGAAGCCGTGTAGTTACCGGTCGACGGATCAACGCTCCATGGGGAACGGAACTGATAAAAAGTAAGCCCACTTTTCGCTAAATAGCCCCTAGGTGGCTTCTCTCAGGCAGTAAGTATGGAAGAGTGAGATGAAATGGTCTCGGCGCTGAAAGGATTGCTTGTTCTATAAGCTGGAAATCGCGCCCCTTACCCCGTGCCGAGTCACATAGATGACTTCTAAAGACATTAGTGTCTATTCAAATACCAAGCTATGCCTTCTGATTGGACACGAGGGAAAATGGAAGACGGGAAAGACGGGATATGGTATTGATGTTAAAATATCCGTCTCAACGGACATCGAGTCACTGCCTCATTCGCTAGTATAGGAGTAGCTGTAAGGGTAGACCGCCACGGAATAGGCTCATGTATCTCCTGAGACATGCGGCATAAACGATTTGAGGCTGGATAAGTGAGCGGTGAGCATCTTAAGAGGACTCCCTGAGTGGATTTGAGGCGGAAAGGCTCGAGCTCATTGCGTGCGCATTGGGAATGTGCGAAGTACCGAGGCAAGTCCTCTTTTGGTCTAGTCGGCCGAGCTAAATGCAGTGAGGTCAAAGCATACCACGTGACTTTCGCACATTGTCACGTGCAGTCGCGCCCCCGGCCCTTTTCCTACGCCTCAATAAAGCAACATGAAGGTGAGTACCATACCTAGATTACCTAATGTACCTAGGTACATAGTAGGGAGGCCATACGAGAAGTCGGTGAACTGTCTACCACACTATATTTACTAGTAAGGAAGAGCTGCATATCACCATGTCTCCATCTTCTATGTATAGGATATAAGGGAGGCGGCATTAATGGATCGAGTTGAAATCCAGACAGTGCAGGCACGATACAATAAGTCCTTACCTAACCTATACTTGTTATTCTGAGGATATTGACTTAATGCTGGAATTGTAATGGGCGAAAAATAATAACTAAACCTTTTGCTATAACCAATATCTTTTCCGTCCCAGTATGAAACGAGCTAGAATATCTGACTTTTCGATCTTGGTGTTAACAGCCTACTTGTTTCATCGGTAATCCATCCTGCCTCAAAACAAGAACGTCATCCGCTCTACGGGAGCTTACACCTAGCGTAGGCTGGGAATGGAGTTATTGGACGATGGTGGCGGGGGACGACTTCGCTAGGAGTCAACGGTCCACCAAAAGCAATTCCGCCAAAGGGAGGAACCTCGCTTAGCAATAAATGCTAACTCCCTATGAGACGGATATCATATATCAATTCGGCATTTGATTCCGAAACAGGTAGCTACTCCATTACCATTTGATAGGTACCTACCTCCCCTTTTGCTTTCGGTAACCCGTCTAGGATTCGACAGTGGAAATGCTGAATCCCTCACTAGCCTAACCTCAGGTAGTATCTCCCTAATGTCGGATCATAGGGCAGAGGTTTCTTATCGTCCGTAGTTCGAATCGAAGGCGGCCGTAACGTACATGCCGCTCACGAAAACCATTCACAGTACGTAGACAGAAACCAGATGTTGTCGCTTATTTTCTTCATTCCGTATATCTACACTTCACTCATCCGCGCTGATCTATGCGTTTCCTATCGACATTCCGAGAGTTTGTACAACACTAGGTTCAACAACCCAGGAATCCTTGAGGGCTCCAGTAGAATTAAGCCATCGCTATCCTCCGACTTCCCACCGAGGGGGTTTTCGCCAGGGGTGGTAATTAGTTGCCTATGTCAATTAGGATTAGCCCCTTCTTCACCATCGCAGGTTAGACGGAGATCTGCTCACAGTTCGCGTCAGCGGCAGCAGCATTAGCATTAGCATTGTTGCCGCCGTTCTTGTTTGCTTTTTGTCCAGCGTGGTGTCGCTTGTTGTTGCTAAGCTAGTAGTTAGCATCATTCACTTCTTCCAAATGAGCCTCGTGAGTGACTTACTTGTTGCAGGCAGCGGCATTGTTGGCGGCAGCAGCATTGCCGTTCGCGTTTGCGTTTGCGTTACCATTAGCATTGGCGTTGCCGTTGGCATTGGCATTGCCGTTGTTCGCAGCTGCTACGGCGTTACCGTTGTCTACATATAATTGTCAGTATAATACCGGAGGCGTTGGAAGATATCGAACTCACTGTTGCCGTTGGCCTTCTGACCGGCGTGATGGCGGGGCATCACCATGGCGCTGGCGGCAGTGGCGAGAAGGAGGATGGAGAAGAACTTCATTTTGACTGGTTCGAGAAAAGGCGAATGGTTAAATTGAAATAGAAGTGAGCTTCCGCTGAATCGAGATAAAATGAGTGAGTTGTTAAAAACGGTAGACCGGCCACCAAAATAAACACGAAGCAGAGGAAATGGAATGAAGAAAATGAGACGAATGGTTTAATGGTTGAGAACGGAATGGAGAGGAAAAAAAGAAGTCGTTCAATTATCGTGAGGTTCTTGGCTACTTATACACTTTCTCATGACTACCTAGATGTCGCTATGTTACATCGCAGCCTCCGACGAGGCTCTCAACAGGCCCGTGACGACATGAGGTCCGACCTCAAAGCGTCACCGCTCGAGGCGCCGTTCTTGGTAGCAGACAGGGTGCAAAACGGAGCAGCCGTCACACTATTGGTACTGAATTAGTCGTCTTGACGATTGATGCGAGGAGATTCTCAGCGGCATTTACTCTGAGTCTCAAAAGATTAGGCGTGGGCAGGATTTCGCGACGTTTCAGCGTGATCTGAGGCAGGGTGGGACATCCAGAATATGGGGAAATAGGCTTGAAGCAATAATCTCGAGCTCTTATTGGCCCATTGCGCCCCAATCGCCAGGGGGGCTGACCTGCGATCTGACACAAACCGTGCCAAGCCTACCGAAATAGTAAGTCTCATCGTCAAGATTCTCTGACCCCGGGAGGCCATCACTGATTGACCTTAGCGAGTAAATCCTATGGCAATCTTTGATTGGGGGACGAAGTTTTAGTACCGGCGGTGGAATATCTCAACATTGGTCAAAATTGCCAAATCTCCGTACAAAGTGCCACTCATTTTCTCCCTCCCCTTTTTTGCTGTAACCTTCGATCTTGGCATATTTTTTTTCGCGAACAACCTACATAGTATTAACCTTGTTTTTAACCTTGTCCTTATTCGAACATCATCCACATTCTGTTCTAGAGTTTTGCCATGAGGCGTCTGGGGTAGAAACATGATGTAGCTTTGATGGAATCAAGGTAACAAATCACGTAGGGATCACCAAACGCAGCCACGGCAGTGTGGGTTTTAATTGTCGTGTCGGAGATTAGAAGCGGCGCAACACCGAACAGTCAACTACATGTACTGACCTCCAGATAGCTGCTATCATCAACTCGTCTAGTTTCATGTATAAAGGGCAAGCATTGCTATTAATCGGATTTCCCTACTCGACTCAAGGATCAAAGGAAGTCATTGATTGTTAAGCGCAGAGCAGTTTCAGCGCAGGGTATGAGACGAGCAGTTCGGGAGCTGTATCCATTTCAGCAAAAGGAGGAGGTCAAAAAGGTCAAGAATTGCCGTGATCTACAGCAGGGTTCGGGAATGATTCGCGGTGATCAAGTTCCCACTTACGTACCCGCGGACTTCGTACAACAGCACTGTTACTGAGAAATTGCCAATCACATAATTCCACTTTGCTCAAAAGCAGTCCAGTCAAACATATGCTTGCAAAAAGTTGATATGCAGGAGATATATGATATTATACAAAGTGTTGTGGTACTATTTCTTGCTATTCTTGCTGTGTGTTAAAAAATAATTGGTTGAGTGGTAGAAATGCCACGAAGGCTAGTGGCTACTATTCGCAGACTACCCCGAAAAGTAGTGCTGAATACGCTAGCCAGGGCTTATTCGTCAGCGGTAAATAGTCGCTAATTAGTCAAGTTTCAGCTTTCGCCTAGGTATCTCGATACTAAGATACCTTAGGAAATTCGGAATGCCTATCGAAAAAGCCCCAGCTAACCTAGCACTGTTTGAGTCAGGGTGTGATGATGTGAATACGTGCCTGCAAGCGAGACGAGATCAAAGCTCATTGTTTACTAATATTTCGTATTAGCATACCCGGCAGAATACCTCGTGGGAACCGTAGGTAGAACAAGTATCTTTCAGAGGAAGAGGTTCCGTAATGGATGGCGTAAACGTCTGAGCCTCCGGCGATCATTCTAACACAATGGCATGGCTGAACTTGGTGACCGCTATTCTCTTTCCTCCCAGCGAGTTTTACTATCACTAAACGGGAAATTAGATCGTAAACGTTGGTTCAAAGGACGTAATCCCGTACATTTTATGCATAGGGTGTCTAGTAAGAGAAATTCTGAGACATCCATCCACCTATTAGGACAGCTACTTGTATCTTAGGAAGGGATCGAGTGTGGTGTCCTCAGCAGACCTTCAGTAAGACGTCAGTCTTGTACTAGGACCCCGAGTGGACAAGACATACATGCATTCGTGATCACATGTGGCAATCGACCAGTATGCAAGTCCAGAGCCTTCAGTCTGATCCCAATCCCCATCGCCGAGCAAAGGAATTCTGTCGGCTCTAAACCCCTTACTGGACTCTGTTGTCTGGTATAGTTAATTGAGACACTCGGAATGCGTATTACAACCAATAGCAGGGGCCCGGAACGCTCGATGGGAATTGGATAGTAGAACTGTCTTACGGGGAGCAGACGGAGGCGACAATCTAAAGAATAGTCAGCTCACAAGCTGCATAGGGGTCCGTATCAGACCCTTATTAAAGCAAGAACTGAAGATTTTCTTTTTACTCCCCGAGTTTGAGCATCACAATATGATTTACCTTACTGCTGAATTCCTTCCCGTTATTCACTTATATGTATCACTAGAGGTATCTGCGTTACCGAATCCCGTATTAATTCCGAGGTTGTAAGATTGAAATGTTTCAACCAAGAGTTGACTTAGTTCTAACATCCCTATCGACCAAGTGTACGTGATGAGGGACATGTTGAAATAGAATATCATCGTGTTCGGTTTTCCTACACTTACTTGGAGTATGGTGCTTTGTGTGATGATTTATGTATTTCTTAACGTACCCCCTATCATGCTTCGCCTCAGCAAGCGTTTGTTAATATCTAGCTTGATAAAATTCAATGATATCGGCAATTTTGCTCGTAATAGATGCTGTCTAGTAAGTCCGCCGTGGGGGATCGTCTAAGGTGACGGTGTAACTGCCGAAGTTGACGGTATACCCACATTACTAATTTGTATACGGCTAATGAGTATGGATACCTAATCCAAGGTACATCTCCCTTGGAAAGATTCGTACCTTTTTTTCGACCCTATTATCATTGTCTGTATGTATCACCTTTAATATATAATAGCTAATTTTGACACGAATCTTATAGCCGCCGATGAGGCTGATATGTCGCCCCGTTCCACGTAAGAGACGAGCCCCCTAATATGCCATCCGACGGGCCCCTTAGCCACCTTAGAGACCTAGACCTGGAGCACCTTACTCGAGGCTGAACAGGACTTTATGAGGGTTGTTAGGGGGCGATAGCAAAGTCGCGAATAGCTTCATTAAATTAGGTATTAATGCGTAGAAATAGTATATTGATTAGTATAGGTCTTGTACCTTAAATCAGGTATCCACTCCTCTAATCTATATTGAGTCTAATATCATAAGAACACCGTCAACTTAGGCAGTTACACCGTCACCTTAGACGATCCCCGTGGTATAGACATCCATCTATCTTCCTGAAACGTATTTGGTTTCTAAAGATCCACTGCATCAAAAGTAGTAATGTAACCTCAATGCCATATTCCCACGTGAGGTTTATTTTAGGATTAGATATCCCCCAATAAAACCCATTACGAAATGAAAACTCTCCTATTCGATACTTTATTCTGAAATCTTTCCCTATGAGCCCTAACTAGGCCCATAAGGCACGGAAATGGTGTCCCTATTGCTTGCGCATCGTAGGAAGCCCCCCCTTTTGCCGATATGAATGCTTTGGTGGCAGCTGGTCGCGCTGCAAGCCGGGCGGCTGCTGTCCATTGATTAACCCGAGGTTGGCCCGCGCAGGTGTAAAGGTTATAAAACCAAATAACGTATGCCATTTTACACACGGGGACGCCCGTGGCCTACCAGTTTACCGCGTGGTTTACTGCTAGGTTCGACATGCTTCTATGCGCAAGGTTTAGCCGGTAAGTGCGCTCCCCCGCTGAGGGCCTCTTCGGATAGCCTGGGGTGAGTTAGCAGCGAAAGTATCCTGGGGGTGTGTCTGGTTTTTGTGTTTTTTTATTCTTTCATGGTACCTGTAATCATGGGAAAGGGATATCAAATGTGTGGATAGGTAGGTCTACTCCTCGCCCCTGAATTTTGTTGGTCGGATGGTATGAATTTCGACGACGTATCTTCGGGACTACAGACTCATAATCGGCCATTGCCACAAGGAAAGTTAGGTATTCGACGAGCATTGCCTTGGAGCTTATTGGTATTTGAAGAGTTGATATACAAATTCTCGTTATACACAATCGTACATATTCATCATTCATGCGACGACCATTATATAAGCGCCTGGCCCATAAACATGCTCTCCCTGACCTCAGCCACGATATCGCGCCGATCGTCCCTGCCCACCAATACGATTCCTCGTCCTCTCCTACCCATACGACCCGCGCGGCCTAGACGGTGTATGAAATCAATGGTGCTATGCGGTACATCGTACAAGATTACGTGTCGAACGGCCAAGGTATCGATTCCCCTTGAGGCCAAATCCGTAGCTACAATAACTTTGGTATTGGGCAGTACGCGTCGTCCCTTGCCGGGCGGCGGCACTGTAGATTCCTGAAGTACGGTCTTCAGAGGTTCAGTAGTTGTGAACGAATCCAACATCTCCGACTGTCGCTGCTCGGGCGTATCCCGGTGCAGCGCAACAGCGTCGATACCCTTGGAGACCAGATATTCGGCAACTTCTTGAGTCTTCTCTCGCTCGTTCACGAACACCATGATACGCTTGACATCGATTTCGCCAGGAACCGAACTCTCGTGCCTCGCAGCGTCCTTGCCGATAGACCAGATGGCGTCCGCACAAGCGAGATCTTTATTGTTGCGGTAAGGGTCCTTCGACACGTCGATGACACCTAATTGCACACGCCGAGGGATGGCGTGAAGGTTTGGTGTGGTAATTCGGATCATATCTGGGAATTCAGAAGCCAAGTAGTTGTCGAGTCTCTTAGGAATGGTGGCAGAGCAGAGAATGAGTTGCTTCATAGAAGGTAGTGCGCGGTCCAAGATGGACATTGTGACAGGTGAGAAGCTGCGGTCGAAGAGGGAATCTGCTTCATCAACTACAAGGTGAGTGACCCTGGACAGTATATTGGGATCCGAGTCTGCCATAGATGCCAACAAATGAGGCGTTGTCACAATGAGGTCAATGCCCCTAGGCGAGTACATGCTCGAGTCAATGACCTTAGCCGAAATGTTGGCAGAGAAGAGACTGGCTTTGAACTTGACTTCGTGCGATAGAGCCTTGGCAACACTCCCCACTTGGTCAACTAACTCGGCCGTTGGCACCAGGACGATGACTCTTGGTCGTGCAGCAGTCGGATGAGGATCAAATTCCCGGGGGCCTGTATATCCAGGTTCCTTCATTGCTTCCATCTGTTTCGTGAAATATTCCCGGTAAGATATGATGGCAGGATCTGACGCTTCAGCTCTCTTGAGAGCATCTATCGTGGGTAGGAGATAGGCCAGAGTCTTGCCCGAGCCAGTCTCAGCTGCTAATAGGAATTCTTTTCTCCCGTTAGCGTCTTTTGTTGTTCGAGGTCGCCGGCTGGTATCCCGGCCTAGCAGCGCTGGTATCGCGAGTCGTTGAATCGGGGTGGGCTTTAGATCTACCATGCCTTTCAAGACGTCTTTGGACATGGCTTCTCTAATCGAGGGCAAGAGCTCGAATTGCTCAAATGACTCGACCTCGGTCAGGGTCTCTTTCGTTCGCGTCCTATGGCCGTATGATATAGTCGCTAATGAGCCCTGCATTTTCATAGCCTTTGTTCGTCTTTCATCCTTCTTGCCGCCCTTCTTGTCTCCGTCGCCTCTACTTTTGGTTGTCCAGGGCGTATTTCTCTGCCTATGATCGCGTACAGGTGCGGTTGTTTGGTTCATGCCGCCAAAGGGCCCGTCTGACCTCCGCCGGGACTTCTTATTATCACGATCCTGCGTATCTCGTCTTGCGGGGCGTGCGACACGTTCAGACAGGACCATTCTATCGGGGCGAGCTCTCGCTTGGCCGGACCAGAATCTTTGCCCAGTCCATGGTCGAGGTGCAAAAGGGAGCATATATCGAATTTTCGCTGCGAAGAGGCATGACGGGCATATTGGCGCCGAACGAAAGGAGTGCATCATGTGAAGCTGACCTCCCAATCCAGCTTTTTATTGCAACGAATACATGATGCGAAATATCAAAGGTGAATTCCGTTTGCCTATAAAATTTCATAAAATTTCTGATGTTTCTGCGCTATCGATAGCGATAGTTATCGAATTATGGGTCTGTCCCACCCCTGTCCCCTAAAGTGGCAAAAGGTATAATGGTTATGGTAGTGGAAGGCGTGGCCCGTGCACCCCACCTATTACCTGAATTTCTCCTCCTAATTGAATGTTTCTTGCACTTAGAAGAAACAACATTCTTAGCCGTAATACATCTTACTAGCCGGGCTGCCGGGGTAGGGCCCTGTAGCCATTTTTTTAGGGAAGGTTTAGGTAATGCATGCCGTGTTTGGCGGGTAGTACCGTTTGTATACATATAGCGCAAGGGCCATATCTGCATAGCCAGCATAATGCGATAGGTGTACATTTTGTATGCTTATGTAATGCTCTAATATACGTATATTGTCAACCCCTTTTTCATCATGCACATGTTAAACATTGTCATTCGCCCTGCCACCAAGTTCAGCACCTCTAACATGAGAGATCATTGTGACAGAGGACTTGTCAGGTTGCATTGCCATTCCAAAGGTGCTGAGCATTGAAAACCATAGGCAAAACCTGTGAATGGCGACTGCAGAAATGGTCATCCCTTGCAGAATTTCACCAAAATGCTGACAACAAACCCTCCCTACCAGTTTGATTCATAGACCTCATTTCATGGTTTATATTCCTTTGGGGGAAAGGGAAAAGGGGGGGGGGGGGAGGTACCTGATACCTAAGTTACCCTTACTTCGATAATCTGACCCTTGTTATGGCTAGAATATCTATAAGGAAGCTTAGTGTAATATGGTTCTTAATCATTATCACAACTGAGTCCTACTTCAATTTCCAAGGGCTAGAACATATTCCTGGTCGCAGAACGGCATGCGAATAGTCGAAGAGGACAACTGTCGCATAAGAGACTAAGACATCAGGGTACAATTCTCGTCACCGCCAGCTATAGCCTCAGTTGGGAGTAAAGATTTCGACAGGTCATCCTTTGGGGACACCTAAAGTAAATGCCATAAAGTCATTGGACTTTATTGCATTTGGTGGTCGGTTCCTGTACCACCAAACCCAGCACCCCCTTTTCCTCAGTGCCATCACGTATTTGACGGTGTGAATGCTTTTGTACGGGACGTTTCATGCCATGTAGGATAATAGGCTTATTTATGCTTTCCTATGACGACCACTAATCTGGTTCATGATAGGATTTCATCGTTTTGTTAGCAGACACCAATTTAAGCTTGAATTTCCAAGATCCCGTTGGAACCGATCCACCCTACAGTAGTGGAGGACTTCTCTTGTATGCCTTGGGTCTTCTCCGTTAGAGACCTACTCGGACTAAGTTATTGCTACAGCACTCAACTCTATATCGGCAATGGGGGGCATATGAACGTATGTTGCGGGTGTTTACAGCATGGTTAGACTCGGTGGGTGTGGCAAAGACACCCCTCGGTGTGTATGACTGTTGCCAGAAGATTGTTTCAATAGTATCTGTCACGACATGCTCCCTACCGCCTTACCTCGTCGCTGCCTAAAGACTTTACTATCCTTGTTACTCTTCAGGGGTTGTTGTATCGCGCCCAGGGGTCAAAAATCATTCTATTTACTAATGTATTGCAGTGACATTGGAGTCATCATACCGTTAATGCGGATATTTAACAACTCAAACCCCTTGCTTCGCACGCGAGTAAAACCAATAATTGCCCCCTTGCGGTTTCTCTAATCTGCCTGCCTAACTGTGTATGTGCCAAGTCGGAGAACCCACAATGGCAATCCTCTTCCTTCAGTCCTTCCATAAGGGGGACAATGCCTTTAAATAAGATACCACGCATAAGATGTGCGTCTAGGCTGAAACTCCATACTTCAAGATCATTTCCAATATCAATTCTTGACTTCTTGCCTGAGGCCATCGCGTTGTTAATCTGAATGTGCAGGCTTTCGTGCTCTTTCAGTGTATATGTGAATAGTTTGTGGCTAAGACAAGCTGATAACCTCGCATAATAAAATATCGAAGCCCTTACCAAGGGATAGCTATGGGCCCCGATTCTGTGTTATATCTTTACGGCCCCAAGAGAGAATCCTATGGCCGTGCCTTTAACACTACGTGTGATTTCTATATTAAAATGAAGTTGCTAGGGGGTCTCGATATCTGTCTGGGTATCATTCCTTTACTTACATTGTGTCGAAGTCTAACCCCTGACTGTCTGGGTCTCCCTGATAGTGCTATTGGAATGTGACATGTTTAAAGAGGCACTTTACTTCAAAATGGGTTTCGAGTTGTCAAATTATATAGGTACGTTTTAGCGAATAGGTATTACCTGGTCAATCCGTACGGAAAATTCGAGGGATCTCTAGCTTCTACTTATCGAGGCTCGATGAGTTCTTGCTAAATAATATCTCTGCTATACAGTGTGTACGTGTTTGCCGTATTGATTAGTAGCTACCTATGTTATAGGAACGATCAGATGGCCATGCAATGGTCCACACCTTTCTGTCCATGGCATTGAACATCCAGGATTTTCGTGGGGTAAGGAACGACTCATAGCGTTACAATTCTATCTATATATGTTGCACAGATGGCTTAGGTCTTACTAAGCATTATATGTACCCTTTGTAAGCATAAGTTGGAGCTCGTGTGACGCTCCGGGGTTCCAATTCGAGATCTCCGGGACCGGCACACCGTCGCCCCTCGAAGGAGGGTAACGGATCCGTTCACTACCCCTCAGTATGGATCGCATGCATGGTCGAGCTGCAGCCACGAATGGGGTTTGGGGGGTTACCAAAATACAGGTGGCAATTCTAGAGGGATTGAGCTCTTGGGGGCTTCATAGATAGATTACGTTTCCATCGATTTATATAAACAGCTACTTTGTCTGCTCTATTGCGCTACTACTTACATTGTACAGAGTTAGGAACATATACCTTCATAAGCGTAGACCAATATTATGTACCCCCTTAACTGGAAAACGCCTATAGGTAAAGCCCTCCTGAGCATGATTGGTTGGCTAGGTGAGGGGTATTCCATAAAGAGCATATATTGATTCATATGTGAAGCCTCATTGGCTGTCCCTTAGTGGGTATTCATGTATAGCTTTCATCCAGTTAAGCACGTATGTATAATGCCGACTCCAAGCAGAAGCAGCATGGTTCGGTATAACCATAGCACGACAGAACTATCACACACCTCGAGCCAGAGGAGGAGTATCTTTCGGCCATGCGGGTCGGATATACATTTCAGGAAACAATCGGCTGAATGATATACTAGGTATAAGATGACTCCATATATAGACTCTGAATGGCTTAAAATCCGCAATGCAAGCTACAATACTAAGAGGGAGTAAAATCAGAATCTTATTTATCTAGGCTCGGGATTCCGCCGCCGTACATGCTCTCATTATGTACCTAATTCGAATTCCTCACTTAAATCTCCAGTCGTTATGGGCTCGAAGGCCTGTACGAGCGACATCGGCTCTGAAGCTGACTTCGGCTCGAATGTCAACAGCAACAGGCGGCCTTAGCCTCTACAAAGGCAAGACACATACACTAAACACAGGACAACGCATACCGGCTATCGGCCTAGGCACATTTCAGGATCCTGATGAGCAAGAAGCATCTGTTTACACTGCATTAAAATGTGGTTACAGACATATTGATACTGCCCACAAGTAATTCTGGTTGTCCCTTCTCGATGGGTATTCGAGTACTGACCAAGTCTATCGCCCTAGCTATGGCACAGAGAATAAAGTAGCCAATGGCATTAAGCGTAGCGGGATCTCTCGCCAAGAAGTCTTCCTAACGACCAAGCTGTGGTGTAATGCCCACCACCCAGATGACGTTGAACCCGCTCTGGATGAGTCCTTGCGTGACCTTGATACCGACTATGTGGATCTGTATTTGATGCACTACCCGTGCTCGTTCAAGCGCGGACCTGATCTCCTACCATTCGGTCCAGACGGAAAGATGATCACGGAGCCAACCCATTTTGCGGACACGTGGAAGGCGATGGAGAAGCTCCTCGGTACCGGCAAGACCAGAGCGATTGGCGTGTCTAACTTTAGTAAGCTCGAGTTAGAGCAGATCCTTCGTCATGGAACTGTCGTGGGTAACCCCCAACGTCTCAACATTCCACTCGGTTCCGAATGCTCAGTTCAGGGGCTAACTGATTTTACTAGGTGCCAGCCGTCCATCAGACTGAGCTCCATCCTTATCTCCAGCAAAAGGACTTTGTAGACTGGCACGCGGAGAATGATATTCGCATCATTCAATTCAGCCCTTGCGGAAATCTAAATCAGTTTTATCGAGACGTGGGTTGGGCAAAGGACATCGCGAAAATGACACGGTTGATTGACCATCCCACCCTGCTCAAGGTGGCCCAGAAGCACGATAGATCGCCTGTCCAAATCGCGCTGGCCTGGGGAATTCAGAGCGGAAGATGTGTGATTCCGAAGAGCACTATTGAATGGCAAATCCGCGAAAATTTGGAGGCTGAGAAGATAACTTTAGACGAGGAGGATATGGAAGCCATCGCGACAATGGACCAGAAGGCGAGATTTAACGATCCTAGCTCTGACTTCGGGTATAAGTTGTATGTAGGTTTGGATGGTGCAGCTCCTTGAAGGCGACTCTTATGTGACTACTTAAATACATGTATTATTACGAGCAGCCCAAAATCCTCGATGTTGAGGTCAAGTTCTGTCGTCAGAGCTCATATACCTAAACGTTACAATTCATGTGAAAAGGGGGGGAGACGCCAAGCTTAGATACAAGGTACACGGAGATGGCTGAAAAGGCTGCTTCCACTTCGCAATAAAAAAGACAAGTGACGACGAACTTATCCATTAGGTACCTTAGGTATCTATGGTGGTCCTGTGCACTGTACCACTGGCAAGTGTCGACACTCCTGCCTTCATATCGTCAAGTTTGTCGGCACTGTGGTGGGTCTTACACATACCAGCCTTACAAATACCGCCGCCCATGCGTCCTCCGGCTGGTAGAGGGTAACCTATTTAACTCTGATTTCTTTCCCACAGATTTAAAAGTCGGCGACGTTCCAAATACATCGCGGACGAAAGGAAACGAAAACCTTTTCACTGCGATACCATAACCCGCAACGTCTACAGCTCAACACGCCACAATCATACATCTACCTGTTTGCCTGAGTTGTGTCAATATATCCCCCTCGCCTACCATTTCTCCCTTCCCTTCCCGAGACAAATTCCAATCGCCGAGATGCCGGAACTTCGACTCATGGCCCCTCGAGCGCGAAGCGCCTTACCCGGGATAGCCAGGCTTGAATCAGTCATTTCCCAAGGGAGAGGTCCGGAACTCCTCCATCTCCTCGTTGTCCCCGTTATACCAGAGTCCCATTCACCCGAGGAGGCATCAGGAGATGGATCCAAGAAGCGTAGAACTGCTCAAGTGCCTCTCTATTACCCGCGACCCTCTAAGCAACCATCTAAGCAACCAGCAATAAAGCGTGACATCGCCGACAATAGTCCCAGCCCCGCTAACTTGGTCAGCCTTCCTAGAGAACTACAAATCATCATCTTCTCTTATATCCGCGGGGTTGATGATCGAGTCTGCCTGGGATTGACTTGTCGCGACCTCTGGGAGGTCGGTCGCCTATACCTCCACAGATACCTCTCATCCTTCTTTGGACAATGGGCGGGGAAGAACATTGTTTGCGTAGGAGACAATATCGAAGCTGGGGACTACCCTCCTGGACTGTTTTCAGAGCAGGAGATAGCTTATTTGGACGGCAAGGAATACGACGCGCCAATTCCTAAAGTGGTAATCGCTGACTTCCCCGATGTTGGCGAGGGCGATCCCAGAGACGAAGGCGAAGACGACGACGACGACGAAGACGATTATTTCCTTTTCAACGGGCCAGGCGTCCCAGATGTCCCACGCGCCCCCCTTCAGTTCACGCTTTTTCATTTCGGCTTACGAAAATTCGCCTCAAGGCCAAAGATAGACGTCGACGTCGAGCGAATGGCGCGAAACCTATGGTATCGCTGTCTAGACCGCGATAGAGCGTACCGTCACGGGAAGGACTCGGCACTTGTGCTCAACCGTGACGAGATGGAGGTCAAACTACCATACTACTTCCCAGAAGACCAGCCGTGGATCCTACGCAACCTGACGACCAAGGAATTTGTCCGCGCGGAATCAATCGCCCTAAAGCCGGAGTTCATTCGCGGCCCGAACATTGAGGGTCTAGGTTTTGGCGATATCGTCGCAATGCGCATTTTTTGGACGTCATCAAAACCTCGCAAGATGGGCGATGTGGAGAACATACACAAGGGAGTGTGGGCGGGCCATCGCCTCGACGTCACAACGCTCCGGAGGCACGAAGAGGAGACGGAGGAAGAGAGAGAAGCATGGAGTGACATTGGAGAGGAAGTTGCAAAGGAAGCTGCAAGCATCTGGGAGGAGATGTGCGGCCCTGATTGGCGTAAAGTCATCTGCCAACCTCGACACCGCCTACTAAGACCACCACCACAAGACGACGAGCGAACGACGATGTGACGTAGGGTTGATCATCCTTCGTCTCTAAGGATGAGAGTCTCAAAGGCCTTCTGCGGTCTTGGTGATGGAAGGACGGATGTTAGCTACGTGGTGGAACGTTTTGACCGAGTATCTGATCTGCCTGGGCAGATGAAGAGCCCACGGACTGTGTTTGAGAAGTCACCTGTTTCTGTTACTCCTGAAATTCTGGATAGTAAATTCAATTGCGGTTGCCTTATAAAAGTGCTTGTAACACTGGTTTATATCCGTAAAGTAATGTGCTGGAACGTGATTGTAAGTTGGAATGGTTCATCACATTTGAATACGGCATTGCACTGTTGCTCAACCCAGGCAACTCGCAAGATGCCAATTCAACAAGTCCATGGAAGGGATATGTATTTGTAACGCTCTTTAAGCAACAGTGCGTCTACCAGGACTCCCGCCCACCATCGTAATCCCAGAATCTCCCACCATGCGTCTCCTTCGTTGCTATGTCGATTAATTGTACCATGCCGTCGCAGGACTCATCGATTGTTATGACTGGTACCTTTACGTTGCTAGCTGCCAACCCAAGGCCATTAAGCGCAGCTTGCCCCATGTCGGTATCGACCCAGCCGGGGTGAATCACAAAAGCAGTAAGCCAATCTTCCTCTTGATTTATCCGCTTAGTTACCCAGTGGACTGCGGCTTTAGATGTTGCGTACGGGGTATTAGGGACTTCTGGTTGTTCCCTAGAGAATATTAGTATGACACAGAGTGAGGTGGGAAAGGCATTTTTCTTACTAGAAAACACACCTGATGTCAGCAGGCGTTCATTAACCGTTGCTGAAGGGAGTACTAACCTCTAACTTTCCAGCTATCGAGCCTATAGTTATCCACTTGGGTTTTCCAGATCTCTTCAAGAGTGGAAGGGTCGCTTGGAATAGCCATATTACGCCGAAAAGGTCAGGGGTTAAATGGCCTAGCAGCTCTGAGGTCTTGATTTCTGAGACCTTGGGCCAGGCATAGGAGACGCCAGCATTGGCAATGACAATGTCCAAGTGATCAACGCCCTGCTCAATAAGCTGCTTGACGCCTTCGGCGGCATCCGACTCGACTGAAGCATCGACTTTTACGACAATGAGACGACTACCCTGACCTTTGGGCAACTCAGCAAGAGCCTTGGAAGTGGGATGTTCTGGATTGCGATTTGCGGCAATGACAACATGATTCGGCCGAGCGAGGTAGCGCTCAAGGAGCCCTTTACCCAAGCCCCGGTTTGCACCGCTGATTAAGACCGTAGTTGGCGCCATGATGTTTACCTCGGTGATGCTATTTCGAAGTTGCCCTCTTCACATAGTTCAAATTCATACCGCTATTAATGCCTATAAGAGCCATTATATGTCTCAAAGTTTTACATCCTTATAGCAACCGATCTCCGTAGCCCGTTTATACAATGTCGTCATGTAAGCCTTACCAATGTGCGAGTGCAGGGAATAGAGATCTTCAGCGAGCCGATCAGTAAGAGCTAAAGAACCACAATGCTACTCAAGCTGTCGGATTTAATTGGTAACCAATGGCTATTTAGCTTCTGACGTGATATCGACTTGGTTATCCCGGAAGCCGGCTGGTTATGTGATCGGTTGTGTGATAGCTGAGCGCACGGGCGATGCAGTGCCCATCATATACAGGGGCCGGGACCTGTCGTGTAACACGGCGGCGCTTTTATTACCTTCCTATCTCAGAGGTATGTCTCGCCCAGCCAAAGATCATGAGCTCATTGTGCCTATATCCACCGGGTCGTGCCGTCGATGCTCTTCATGTATAGGCTCACGCTCTCTCCTTTTCGTTGTCCATCCAAAAGATGCTTCCGACAAGCCCGCACGCTCTACTGAGACACATTACCTACTAGGCTACTCGTTGAGTACTAAATACGGATATCCATCTGAGATGAAGTTTACTAACATTCACCACTTGTGACGAAACTTGGAACGGCACCTAGAGTTAGATAGGTGGGTGGTATGCCAAGTCATTCGGCTCAAGCCCTCAAGCCATCATCAATAGGTATGTTGAAGATTGCACAATTTCGTCGCTACATGTACCTAGGTACTTCATAGCTGAGCAGGAGCCCCACCCACACTCAGCACGCACGTGATAGCGTCGTTTCCGGGTATGGGACCCCCCACCGCCCCGCATGGATGAGCCCCTGAGCTTCAGCGCGGGGCATTCAAACAACTGAGAAGTAACATCACCCCTCCAATTCCAGATAAAAGAGATGCGAAGGTGACTCTGCTGGAAGATACTCTTTTTTTTTTTTTTTAATAAATAAAAAAAATATATGTCCCCCATGGTGATACGGCCCTGCTCATACGCTAGCAAGCTAGGTATGTAGCTATGAGTATCTTTTATAGGAACACGTAAATAGTGTAACAGGCTTGCACGCAGACGTGATGTTATCAACACGGGCGGAGCATCTAATTTACCGATTTGGCCGTCTCGGCCAGATCGAATGCAGTTGCTCGACAACTTTGACCGGAGCAGCCCGAGGTTAACCAACGGTGCTATCCTATTTTTGTCAATATCATCCATGTCCGAAACAGATGCCTGGGGAGGAGCCAGTGAAGGATGTAGCATTATTCAGGGAGGATTATAAATACACTTTCGTTCGGCAAAGGAACTTCATCGACATATATACCTACCTTCTACTCCAGCACCTAGATTTACCCCAACTTAGGGACAAACTAGAGGTTTATCTCAAGGGACATATTCAATATGCCGAAACCATCAATCCTTCTCGTTCCCGGCTCTTTCTCTCTCCCGGAATTCTACGATAACATTCTCAACGCCGTTAGGGCTAGAGGATATGAGATCAAAGGCTTGCACTATCCCAGCGTGGGCCTTAAGGCAGGGCCTAGGCCAGGAGAACTACCGTCAATGTACGATGACGCAGCATTTATTGCCAAAGAGGTAGCCAGCCTCGCGGACGAGGGCAAAGACAGTAAGTAACTTCCAGAGTCATTTATTATACAACAATTCAATATTTTAAATATTGCCAGGTCGTCTTGTAACAGCAAACGCTGACTCTATGCGTTATAGTTGTATTAATTGGACACTCCTACGGAGGCGTCCCACTCACCCAAAGCACCAAAGGCGTGACAAAGGTAGAGAGACAGAAGCAAGGTAAAAAGGGCGGGATCGTGAGGCTGGCATACATGACAGCGCTAGTGCCAGCTTTAGGGAAGTCAGCCGTGAATATCCTAGGGGAACTACCTGCCGAAAATCGTGTTGAGTTTGGAGTTGATGTTCGTCCCCCTTTATCTTCCCTCGTAAGCTGGTTTATTAGTCGTTTAACACCTCAACAACAGGATAAGGGCTGGTTCTATATCAGCGATATACCAGGAGCGGGCGCAATAACGATCTCAGATCTCCCCGACAAGGCCGAAAGAGAAGCGTGGGTGGAGAAATTCCAGGTTCACTCGCCCGTCAGTTTTTCGAACGAGTTAACACATGCCGGATACAAGGACGTCCCTGTATCGTACTTGTTCTGTGAGGAGGATCGGTGCGTCACGCCGCAGGTTCAGAGAGACGGGATTGAGATAATCGAAAAGGAGAGCGGGAGAAAAGTCGACGTCACATCTGTTAAAGCAGGCCATTGCCCTACCATTACTGTGCCAGAGAAAGTGATCGGCTGGATTGTACGGACGGCTGCGAAGAGTGAAGAAGCTTAATGGTGGGTATGTTGTGTTATATAGTCCACCCAGTTGTTAACGACTTGATTATTTCTCATGACAAGATAGCCAATCAAGGATCATCGTGAGCTCTAAGCAGTCTGTTAGTTTGACATAGGGCGGATGAGTTCCACTTCGACTCACACCGAATTCGGAGTTAATGCACAGTTCCACTATTATATTCGCAAGGATTCTAAGGACCGAGAAACAGAAGGAATATTTACTTGGGCTCATGCCGAATTTCACCAACTTGGACTTTGGAGCTTCAACATATGTACCGTACGTAGGTAATGTAACCGAGACTATTGAGAGTCATATAACGCACTATCCACTTATTTAGAATGTCAAAACATAGTGAAGCTTGTTGCAGGTATGAATTATTTTCTTTCGGTCATTCTACTAGTGAAATATAGTGAACTAAAATGTCGTCTCCCTTATAGAATTCCTCCTGTTATTGACGAGGGCTACAAGCCTAAGGGCACGTATATTGAGCTCAGTGGCACCAGAACTTGTGAGTGACAACATGAAGTGACAGAGGCGGGCTAGAAATGATGAGACATCGTCCTAATCAGATTTTACTGCACAGACGTGACTGGCCCAGCAGACGCAGAAAAGGCAATCTTATCAGTGTACGACATCTTTGGCTTTTTCCCCCAGACGATTCAGGGAGCAGATATTCTAGCGGCTGGTGACGTAGAGAGGAAGTACCAGGTGTATATGCCCGACTTCTTCAACGGGAATCCGGCCGAGATAGACTGGTATCCACCAACAGACGACGGAAAGAACGCCAAATTAGGCAAATGGTTCGAGAGTGCTGTCGTATGTATATTTTATATCTTTTACAGTCTTCTCTCACAAACCTATTCTCCTGTAGTACAGGTATTAAACGCTTTTTCATTCCATTGGAAGCCTTATTAGTCGTTTATAGCAAGGGGCAAGCCCCTTTTATTAGACATCAAACAAGAAAATGCTAACATCATACTACAGTGGCCAAAGCATTTGCCTAAAGTCCAAGGTCTCCTTGATGCGGCCGAGAGGCACAATCCAAACATTAAATCCTGGGGTATCATAGGCTATTGCTGGGGCGGTAAGATGGCAAGCATCCTTGCCGGCGATGAGAAGCCCCTTTTCAAGGCTGCTGTTCAAACTTCACCCGCCAGGATTGATCCGAGCGACGCCGCAAACGTCAAAATTCCGATGATGTTACTCGCATCAGAGGAGGAGGCCAGCGAGGAGGTGAAGAAGTACGAAGAGAACCTCAAGGTCCCGAAACATATCGAGACGTTTGAGGACCAGGTACATGGTTTCATGAGCGCTCGCGCAAACCTCAAAGATAAAAAAGCGAAAGCTGAATACGAGAGGGGCTACAGACTCACCCTAGGATTCTTCCGCGACTACTTGTGAAAAGAAACATTTGCGGCGGCGGCTATGTTTTGAGGAAATTTGATTAACTAGAACAACCCCGATTTAACGTTTGGATACATTACGATAGGCAAAAATGCAGATTATTATTATTACCGGCCCCGTTTTGAGACTGAGGCAATTGCATCGAAGCTTGACCTTACTCTAATATGACTTGTATACTGACCTAACTAACGCATTGGTAGGCTACCACCTCGACAAATCAGTTGAATCGCCATTATTGCAAGATCACGTAGAAAGAGAGTTTAAACTTAAGAAAATATATCCATGAGTCAGATTAAGAAGAGGAATTCCTTACGTTCACGATATAATCAAGTCGATGGTTGGTGAGCAACTTCCATCACTCATGTTGAGGTTGCATTTTCTTGCCAAGCAAAGTCAAAATCACTACATAGACTGACAAAATTAGGTTGTAGCCTTCTTATGCAAACACTTCAAAATGGCGTTTCATATGTTAGGTACGCGAGTCCTATGGAGTGAAAAGAATTTTACTTCTCGCAGTCCTTAGAACGTCAGAGGTTATATCTGATTTAGAGAGCCCATGTTCAAACCATCAATGTGTGATTCAGCGTAGAGAAGAGGAATCACCATAGCATACCTCCCTAAATATATAAATAAAACTAACCACTGCTGCATTTTAAGATATTCGTTCTTCTCTTAGTACATTTCACCACACAGTCTTCTACTAGCTCTAGGCGAGATTATAGATATATTCAGCATGCCAAGTCAATCAAGTACAGGGAGACACCACCACTGCAACGACCCAAGCAAATGTCGCTACTGTAAAAAGAAGTCTGCTCAGCTCAAGAAGTCATCCGCAGGACTGTGCGCTAGATGCAATAACCCCTTAGCTCCTGGAAGCAAGATATTGTGTGAGCATCATCTCGACAAAAGAAGGGGGGATTCTAACAGATATAAGTCGAGGAAGGTCGCATCAGGACTATGCCAAAACTGCCCCAACCCCCTGACTCCCGGAAACAAACGGCATTGCGCACAATGCGTCGAGAAGCAAAATGAATGGCATAGGGGAATGAAACGAATAGAGAAGAAACGAACTACAGAGATGGGACGCGAGGGCTACACGCATAGTTCGAGTGCAACTTACACCTATCATGAGCGCCAACCAACCTACACGCCAGGAGGGGCTTCAAATGAAGCATATGCGGGCTCATTTGCCGGAACAATTCCGAATACCCCCCCTGGCTACTATGCGCAAGGCTCCAAGCAATATGATGCCCGTGGCAGAAGTCAGCACGAAGCCGATGATGATAGTGTGTACACTAATGTTCTCTTATTGCGCGATTACTGCGCTAATAATCCCTAGGCGATTCAATTAAGTAGACCGTTAGCACTATAGGAAGATGTAGGACTATGGCAGATTGATGAAATATAATAAGTATTCTATTTACCGTGTTATGTTTGTGCCTAGTCATAAGGGTGAGTATAGATAGGTCTCTAAGTAAGGTACCTAAGGATATTACATATTCGATATATCCTACTTTTCTCCCCTCTTGCTTTATTTCCTTAAATGAGGCAAGTAGCTTAGGTATTTAATTAACAGGCTTTCTTCCCCTTATTTAATATTCTTTAGCTCTTATCGCATATCAATGCCGTACATTGAGAAACATATTGTCGCTTTAAGCTTGCCTCCCCCTTTTTATTGGCCTCGCCCAATCACCCAAGATTATAACTGCTAGGGACGAGGCGGCTTCTGGCTACAAGGTCTATAGTTTAGCGTTAAACCGAGCTCAATTACGAATACTACACCAAAATAAATCGAGTAGGGAAAGAAAGAGGAGTGGGAGATTATTGCATAAATTAGTATGGCCCTTTGCATTCGAAGACTAAGTCAATAGAAACCAAATAATGAACAGGATTATTTGAAGTCGATTTCTAGTACTATTATAAAGTATGCCATAGATACAATGCATGAGAAGCACAGGCAATAACGACTACTACAAGTGGATCATATACTACCCCTTTTGCCGGCAATAAGGCTCATTCATTAGATACCGAATGATTCGACACAAGGAAATAGTCAACATCAACGTGAGTATAGCTGTAAGCATAATGATTCCATCCTTCTGGAAGATCGCAACATGAGAATCTATAGATCACTGTATTCAGCCGCCGAGTTCTCTGTTGTACAAAATCGTAGCCTAAGGTGTGGGAAATATGTAAGGAACTAAGTAATTTTTTACCTAATTTAATTTAAAGTACTGCCCATATAGCTGTATGCTGCCCTCCATGGGTACCAGGGTCCACTCTCCTTTTATGTAAGACTTCCTCAAGCTAAGTATCACGCCTCATTATCTACCATGTACCGCAAGCCGCCACATACACACGTATCTACTAGGTATATTCTTACACTACCAACATCTTTCGTGGAGCTTGTGCCTTTCGCCGTAATCTAATCACTTAGGTTAGTAAGACGCTTTCGATTCATAGGTCGTGGTTAGATCATGAGTGAGCATTGCTATCGACTTCCTACCATCAATACTTACAATTAGTAATAGGAGAAAAGACTTCTAACTCTATTACACATACGAAAATAGAGAGATGGCATTAGCTGGATTGGAACTCATATACCATTATATCATCCAGCCTGAATAACACATTATCGAGATTTAAGTTACGCTGGTTTGGTCACAGCCTCAAAGTGACAGGCCTTGATAACTCGTCCCTTATATGACTTAGTCAGTTGCACTTGATACCCAGTAGTCATAATACAATATATCTCACAGAAGTCATAGCACACTCCTAGTAATTATGATGATTCAGGTATAAGTAAAGAGTACCAAGGATTTAATATTTAAAATCGTCAATCCGCTCTAAAACATTCCCTATCCAATCCTCAGTGCATACACTGCCAAAACACAAATCATTCCTTAGAGCGGATCCATTTTGCGACTTACCTGCTCCGTAGCATTTTAATTCAGCATGTCAACAAGGCAACACGCTTCTGGCGAAGGGGCTTCCGGTCAAACAGGCAGACGGACAACGCATCGCTGCGATAACCCGGCAAAATGCAGTTATTGTAAACGCAAAGCACATAATCAGGAGAAACGAGATCGTGGGTTATGTACAAGTCCATATTGTTACAACGTCTCGAAGCCCAATATGACCCTGTGTGAACGTCATAGCGCCGAAGATCAACAATATGGTGGTCGCCAGCGTCCAATCAAGGGGCCTGGGACATGTAGATGCGGTCACTGCAAAAACAAATTAGCTCCCGGAAGCACAACAAGGTGCGAATTTCATCTTGAAGACTATCGCAGACACGCTCATAACCAGCATCAGAGGGGAAAAGAAAGGGCGGAAAAAGACAATCCTACCTCTCACGGAGACCAGCATTCCCACAATAGACATCATGATGGACAACATGATAGACACCATGATGAACATCATGACAGACAACACGACAGACGCCATGATGGACACCATGATGGACACCATGATAGACGCCACGATGGACGCCACGATGGACACCACGATGGAAACTATGATAGACGCCACGGTGGACATCATGATGATGATAGACGCCATGATGGACACCATGATAGACACCATGATAGACACCATGATAGACACCATGACACGGGTCGGCATGGAGACAGCAGGTCTTCGCAAGCAGGAGCATCGTCTAGATCCCGTCGACAGCAGAATCAGCCCGAGGATGACATTCCATGGGACGAGTACATACACAGCGATGCTTGGGATAAAGGGCACAGGCCGTTTTAGGGAGAGGGCGGACATATTTCATCAGTAATTGACTGAGACACGTCCGAGGTACGCCCAAGATAGTTTTGTAATAAATTGCCGTTAACCAATATTCATGCAGTGCTGTGTTGATTTATTGACTGAGGAGGCTTCGTCTTCCCGTGATAATCTGGGAGTAATTTGAACATATCCACACATATTTGCTCTCTTGTTCGAAGATTGCGAAGATGCTAGATGGCCAAACGCAAAGAATAGATAAGTTTAACAAGTAGGTACAGATGTATATTATGTACCTACTAGGCATGCTTAATTCATTTAACGTTTTGCGCGTACAGGCTTGTATGATAGAAGAGGGAAGTCATGATCTTAGGGTAGACGTTGAAATTTGTGGGGCATTATAGCCATGTTGTGGGTCTCTGCCCTATCCTGCCCCAAAACACGCCCTCGAGCCCTCGACGCGTCAAGCTTGTTCTTTCCCACTCTTCTCCTTCCGCGCGCTCTCCCCCCAACCTCCCCATAACAAATATTTCCAGCATCATATCTTATAATCACTGCGTCATCTGCCATACCGGGACGGATTGGCGACTCAAAGTATTTTATTTCTCCGCCAATCGCACACCCCATCACTGCAATTATCAACTCATCGACACCATGCCGCGGCCTAAGAGGACCCGCGTCGCGTCCACTCGAGCAGTTGCAAAAGCGACAAGCCCGGAACCTCTCACCGTGCCAGAACAGTCCGCCGAGCCAAGTTCTGATATTTACGATGTGAGCGACCGCGAAAAGGAAAAGGCAAAACAGAGGCGAGACTCAACGCGCAATGCTGATTCTACGCGCATACGGCCAACCACTACGCAACAAGCCAAGGCATTGGAGACTGCGCGACAGCGACGCGATTCTGCGATGGACCGACTAGAGAACATGACCTCCACGTCGGACAATCAATTAAATGAGTCGATCGAGCAGTCGGATCTCTCAATTGAGCTTGGGCGCAACACTGCCGGGACCCCGCAACATAGGAGAATGGCGGATATGTCAGGTTTAGACTTGGACGATAGCGATTTCGATGATCTAAATACTAGCTTCGACATCGCAGGCCCAGCAAGTGCGCAGCGATCAGCCGAGACGTCTTCATTCTCTACCAGTTTGTTCAAGCGACGGCCACGCGCAGGGAGCTTTCTCAGTAGGGAAGAAGGCTACATTCGACCAAGTAGCCGGACAGGTCCCAATACCCCTGGTGTCAGCTCAACGTTCAACATTGGCATGTTCAAGAGGAGAGCCCGAGAGCCCAGTATCCTTGGCACCGCGCAGAAGCCGCGTCCCCAAAGATTGGAGCCCGAGCCCGAGCCTGAATCCGAACAAGAGGACGACGAGGAAGCTGGTGATGAAGAGGGGTTTGCGCCTGAGGCCGAATCGACTCCACTTAAGCGCTCTAAAAGACGAACTAGAGAAACTGAGATCGAGGTCGAACGAACGCCACCGCCAGCCTCGCCAAGCGCAAATCCACGCAAGCGAAAGTCTACCGAGGGCCATGAACGCCGTGCTCGTTCCTCCCCATTTGAAGAGGATGAACCGATTCAGAACTCAATGGTGCAGGAATCAGCATCAGAACTCTCATCACCGCCATCTACTCCTCCAGGTCGACGGCTTAGCAGCAGGCCAGTGACACCCGTCATGGATGAGGAAGTCATGGCCCCTCCCTTAAGCAGCGGCTCCTCCGCAGACTCTGAGATCTGGCCGCCCCTCCAGTCGCTCGCGCGACGCCGTCCAAGACGTCCAGTCTCTGCACTCCGAAAGACCCCAGTTCCCAACGACAATATCTCCGACATGTCATCACCGCCATCTCTCACCTACTCCCCCAACTACCATGAGCCATCTCCACCACCAAAACAAGCCGCAAAGACCAAGCGCAGAGCTGCGGCCTCCAAGGCAGAGCGAAAAGTCACGACGGCGGATCTAGCGAATTTATTGCCGCGTCGACGCCGCAGGAACGCCAGAGCTGATGACGACTCGGACGGCGAGGTGGATATATCCGGCCTCGGAGACGATGACGACGAGCTGTCGCATCTGGACGTGCGCGCCCGGCGACACCCGGCGCGGCCAGGCTCCCGAGCAGGTCACTCCAAGAAGCAGAATCAGAACGCCGCCGTGCGAGGGCGCCCAGCGTCGCGCGGCAAGGCCAAGCGGACTCGTAGTTCAAGTAGGCGTGCTACGATAACATACGGTCGAACATCGGATAAGGAGAACGAGCACCAAGGCGAGGAGAGCAGCTCCGCGGAAGAGGGTGACGACGACGACACCTTGGGCGCTGCAGCGCACGACGGGCAGGGCGACAAGGAGAGCAGCCAGGCGATGGTTGCAAGGATAGGCGAGGAGCTAAAGAAAGCGGCACGCAAGTTCCAGGAGGTGGATAAGTGGCAGCTGGACTACGAGGAGATGACGCAGAGTAGTTCTCCACGAGATGCTCGTTGAAGCCGTTGAATTATGAATTGGGGGTTGATGTTTCAAAAAGGGAGAAAGGGGGGGAAGCAGTCACATAAAAGGAGGTAGCCGCGTGTTTATTCATGATTGATGATGCCTTATACGCTTATTTACTAAGTTGCTGGCGTTTTGCAGCAGTTGGGTGTGGTGGGCTTGGAGGTTGAGAACACTTATCTGACTAGGTAACTACCTAGGAAAACCGCCGACGGAGAGGGATAGTATACTCTCCGGGGGCGATTGGCGCTTTTATGCCTTCGATCAATACTAGGTAGCCATCTAGTTTGCTATGCACAACGAATTGTCTATTGTGCGATCTCTGCCTTCGTGACCTATTGCCTTGTATCATACCGGATAGCCCATCGGTCTGAATTGAAAGCTGAACTTTAGTCATACCCGCCGAATTAACGCCTATCCATGCATACATATCGTCGTACTCGTGAATCAGCCGACTAACCAGCCAGTCGGTTTCTCTACTCTTACATCGTCCAGAACCGCTAAGCGTCCTTTCTTTTGAGGGATATTTCTTTGGAAAAAGGCACTTTGACGGTATCTTTCAGGATTTCAACGAAACGCTCTCTAATGTCTGTTCGACCGTGGGAAGCAACTCGGCGATCTTATTTGCATCACGCAATGCCACCGTCACAGCATCAGGTACCAGTCCCGTCATCAGGAGTTTCTGTACAACCAGTCAGCAAGCAAATTCCACACTCTCTTCCCCCATCCCCAATCATCCATCTCAAATAAATGTATATATAAGATGCTAGGGACGAGATATCGAGAACTTACCCTCTTCACATCCTCAATGCCCGACTCCTTGGCCGTGTACTCGCGCGTGACCTCCTCGGCAGCGAAGTCGACGTAGACGCGCGTGTCGCGGATGCGCGCGACGACGTTATCGAGGCGCATGAACAGCCGCGCGAGCAACAGCATGCGCTGCTCGTGGACCCGCACCTTGACGCTGAGCACGCTGATGCCGTTGTCGTCCAGCTCGCTCTCGTACAGCATGACCTCGTCGAAGAACAGGATCGGGTCACGCCGTTTTAGAAGTTCGATGGGGATCGGCTTGTCTGTCGGCGTGAAGTCTAACTTCTTGTTATTTCCCTCTGTTGTTGTATCCTTGCTTGCGTTTTCGCTTCCCGTGGTATTAGGTGTGGCTGCGGCAGTAGGAGGAGGAGGTGGGGGAGCAAGCGGAGTAGACGATGTCGTAGATGATGATGATGATGAGGGCGAGGTAGAAACAGTGCCTTTATACGTCGTGCTATAGCTCCAATCGTACGGCTTAACCACATCCTTGATGCCCGCGCTCGTCTGCTCCCTGCTCGCAGACCAGCTCTTAGCGTACGCAACCTGCAGCATGTTCTTGTCGGTCTTGTCGACGGCGTCGAGCGCGCCGTACGCGTTGAATTCTATCTTCCAGCCCGTGGGCCGGTGCTCTATGGCGACGATGTTGTCCCCGAAGATCATCTCCGGCACGGGGATGCCGAGGGAGTGCTCCATGGCGTCGATGGGCCCAGCCTTGGAGATGGGCAGCTTGCGCGACGAAATCACGAAGTTGCCCTGCCGGTGGGATGTCGTCGCCTGCGAAATGTGGTCTGGCCGAGGGAACGGCTCGTTAGGTGAGGTTATGTGTGCTGCCATTTTTACGTATGTGGTGGTGCGAGTGCGGGTTGAGTCTATATTGTAGAAGGGCAAGTTAAGGCAGCGCTGGTATCGGTGAAGTTATCGAGCTCCGAAGACTAGAGCTCAGCTTGGAGGGGTAGAGGGGCAGGTGGGGGTCTATCGCTTCTCCAACCTTGCTCCTTACAAGGGAGCTTCCACTGCCGGTGGCTATCGTCTAGGTACAAAAGTCCCCTAGCCACGCGCCACAGCTATCCATTACGGGGCGTAACCCTTACAGGGATAGTACCGCGAACACGATAGTGGTAATATTGGCGAGTAGATGCACTTAAGAATACCTAATATTACGGCAACCTTGAACGCATATAAACATTAGACCTTTATTAACATGTACCTACTATTGCAGGTAGCTTTGATGGAGGTTTACACTATAAACCCGCCTCGTAATTCAGATATTGGATTGCTATTCGTGGGCGTCGTGCAGTCTTGAAATCTGGCTAGATCTTTTCGTAGACCCGGTACGGGGCAGCCCTACTCAGACAGCCCATCGGTACGATTACACAGGTGATAGCGCTATACCCTCGTAATATCTCTTATGTAGTGCTATGGCCCCTCTAGTTAAAATGCTTCCGAGACATTACCAGTCTCGCCCAGGCGTATCCATTAGCCCCTATTACTTAGAAGCTCCATAAAGAGATCCCGAGTAGAGCAACACCGCTAGCCGGACGGGCAAAGCGCAGCGTGCGAGCTCAGTGAATAGAGCCGGGAACGGGAAGCCGAATAGACCAAGTTCTTGCGTGAGTATCTAATACTCGAAGCCTAGCTTGGACCGGGCGCTATTGTAGATCAGGCACAGGCTCTATACCCGCGGCCATATGGATCCGTCATGTAGCGATAGATTCAAATATCGCAGTAACGTCCCAGTGCATACTCTTCTTGCATGACGGCACTTGCTGGGCGGTCTTCCTTCTACACAGCTACTAGGTCTACTCAGCCCAGTCCATTGGACGGCAGGGTCGAGGTGGAGTGGAAATATGATGCTATCCGCAGGTCTCTCAAACACGGTTAGCGATCCTAGCTCTCCTCGCTTCCTCTTCCCTATGCGCCGCAACACGGTCCAAGAAGTCTTGCCGGTTGACATATGACTCCTTGGACTTCCCAGCCAGTTCAAGCTCGTCCTTGATACCCTCCTTGTCGACGAAGCCCGCCCAGTCCATGCGACTCTTCTCGACCACGTTCAGTTTCTTGGCCTTTGCCTGCTCGCGTAATTGCAGCCTTGCATTCATGCCGAGATTCAGATCCGCGCGTTGTGTCAAGCCTTCAATTGCGGGCTCGAAGATGGATCGGAAGGCTTTTCGAGGTTTGCGTTTGGTTTGGTCATCCTCGACTTCGGCGTCCTGGACCGCCTTCGGGTCTTGAGACGCGAGGTACAGTTTTGCTTCCGCCGAATCTCGAGGCACTAGTTTCTCTTCTGTGTGCACCTTACCAGCAAAGTTGTATGTACGTTTGATCTTGACCATCGCCGACGGATCGTCTTCGCCCGGTTTCTCTGATTGCGATTTATCCCTGCTGCCCTTAGACAGCCCATCGATGCCATCTTCCTGAGTCGGTTGTTGATTTTCCTTCTCCGTGTCTGCATCTATCTTGGAGGGTATCACCGGACCAGCCGTCATCTTAGCCCACAGGTCGTCCACATCGATCGTAACTGGGCCGGTAGCTGCGCGCGACTTCTTCTCCGCCTTCTCGACCGCTCGCATGCTCCGGGTCTTGATGAGCCCGCCCTCGCCACCTTCATCGTCCTCGAGGTCGCCATCTTTCCGTTTGCTTTTCTTTTGCCGCTTCTTCCCTCTCTGTATTATCGCTTCGTCGCCCGAGTTTTCGAAATCGCCGCCGTCTGCATCGGCGCTACGTTTCCGGCTAGGCACTACAACTAGGTCGACTTCGTCCTCTTCGGATTCTGAAGCGTCCGAACCAGCTTGCAATGGTGCTGCGTCGGGCGCGAAATCGGAGTCTTCATCGGAGGCGTAGTCTTCATCTATAATTGGTTCTTGCGCCATGATTTGAAGCGACACGTAATGCGTGAATTAAATTACGTTTGCACGATGAAAATGCGATAGAAGACTGAAAAGTGCACGTCAATCTTGGTGTTCGGCGATTACTACTGAAAGCCGGTAAATTTTGGAGCTTTGACCACTTGATTCAGGTCCCTAATCTACGATAAGCTGCCTATCGATTGTGCCAAAACCTTATGGCTCCCTACTTCTTCACATGCCTAAAGCATTTTGCAATTACATAGACTTCTTTGAGGCTCAGAAGTTTATATACAGAGTTTTGATGGTTTGAATCATACACCCATAAGTTCTGAGGTATATATAGCAAGACTTGCCCGTGAATCCTCAAGCCATTGAAACATCATATGCCTCAACCCCTCAGAGTCCCCAATAACCCTTCACAAGATACGCAGCGTAGACACCCAGGCTCGCAATTGTACCAAAAGTGCCCCAATAGCCAATCGGTCTGCCAATGCCGGTTCCGTTCATGAGGCCCAGCTCCACGTGCAAAATACGGAAGGTCAAAAGAGCGCTGAGAGCAGCGGTGAGAACTCTCCGGTTTCCGCCATTCAGCTCGGCAAATGCCGCTATAGTGAGACCAAGCGGTACGTTCTCTATGAAGTTCTGATGGCAGCGGGTAGCTAGGTAGAGCTCGTTCTTTATGTCGCCATCCTTTGATGAGTTGTCGCCGAGATATTGCTTGTCCCTAAGGCGATAGTGCACCACGCGATAGCTTAGGAGAGTGAAGTATGCGGAGAATGGCAGGGCAAAGGTGCCACTGATCGCTGTCGTTAGATTGGCAAGCATTAGTTCACTTGAGTACCCAGTTTGAATAAATCTAAAGAGGACGTACGCAAAAGTGGCGCAAGCACCGGTGTAGAAAGTCCGATTGCGGTCGACATGTTCAACGATAGGACGGCGAGTCAACTGTCTATGAGCGACGACGTATCTAGATGGATTGGGAGTTTTATGAAGGTTAGAAAAGGATTAGGGTTCACCAGAAGTAGGACCTAGTTAATATTTTAAGGGGTCTGGTATGGAGCTCTTTTCCAGCTCATTTTGTGCCTTGACATCACCATTCGCTTAAGTTAGGGACCTACCCATTCGGTTCTTCTGAAACGACCGTACTTTGCTACCCCCGCGCATCAATCATACACAGCTCGTGCTGCGTGAGTTCGGCATTTAACTCTCCTGATAATCTCCTTTCCAACTGATCTCATCGTTGCAAGATGCCGAGTCTAGACTTTGCTTCTAGTTTTATAGCGAACCAGCGTTAAAAGAGGCCTAGAACCTATCAATCTTACCATGCCTTCCATTTTAGATCAATTGCTACGGCACGATTGGCTGCATGGATGCCCCAATGCCAAGACATTTCCCGGCGTCAACGACTTCGGATCTTCCCCAGATTCAAAATAGACCCCACACTTAAGGCAAGATATTCCCGTGTGTAACGCAATTGTGTCATTAACTCACTGACGTCACTGACTTTGAACCATCCATTGTAAGTACCTAGGTAGGTTATAAGAGATTAGATGGTTTCTGTGGACTCTCACCGTTGCATTTCAAATTCCCATATTCCAATATCCTACTACCAGAACTTACCGTACATCGTGTAAATTTGAAGCAGCAGTCTGCTACAAATTACAGACATCACCGCGCTTTAAAATTTCTATATCATGTCTTCACAAAACAACCAGCAGCAGCAGCCCTCTCTCCTCGGCGGTCATGCTGAGTACATCAAAGGGGCCACAGAGGTCAGCTCAAGCAACCTAATCCCAGCAATTCTTAATAGCTTGTAGACATACTGACCAAGAGCAGTCTACCATTGGCAGCGTAACAGGCTCGCAGGCCTGGACCAGTTCCGGAGAACAAGCCAAAGCCCACGCCGTAGATGCCATGAAGGCCGCTAGCGAGAACCGCGATCCATCCCACGGGTTCGGCAAAGCTGAACAGAAGCTAGGTGAAGTTACAGGATGCGAGGGTATGGTTAAGGAAGGGGCCGCCAGCAAGAAACCAGAGTAGATGCATGAAGAACAATCAGTATTGTGTAACATTAGGACAATGGCGTTGAGGGATTTCAGCAGCAGATGTGCTGCATCACGTTCAAAAGGGCAACCCAGAGTATGACCCGAATGGTGGCGACGGGTCATTATGCGAGTCGGCCTTACGATAAATGTAATGATTTTATCCAACATGAAATCTTGAGTGTCCATTATTGCTTTATTCTGAAAGATTTCAAGTGCCCAACAATTTTGGTGTAAGTTCTATTAGCATGGTTGTCAATTAAGGAGGTATTTAGTGAAAATATCGCCAAAGCCAGGCATTGTTTCCCGAGGGAGATTACGGCGTTCCTATTTTCAATAGTTTAGGCTCGGACTAACTTATAGTCGGAGCGCTTATGCAGAGAGAAAAGCCATAGAGGTTAAACAGGGACCCGACACTTTGAGAATACATATATACCTCTTTCGATTCTTGCTCATTTTCTGCACGATGTCTTATCTGCATGGCCTATCATAACTTGACTATAACTTCCATTACCTAATGCTTTTTGGGCTAGACTATCTGCTGTTACGAGTATCGTTGCTTACACTTTTTTCAACCATTTAGGCACATTAGAGCCTCACGCGATAAGAGGTCAGAGAAATATGGCAAGTGTGGGGCCTACTGGTAATGTCATGACCTTAGAGTTGCATTGCAGGGAGCTTCCGCAGAAGCTAAGATCACACCATTCAACGTCTAGTTTGAAGTCCTTGATAAGAATGTGTTACCTGTTTACCGGAATGGCCGGAGTCGAAGGGGAAAAAAAAAGATCGCTTTTCTTTCCCCATGCTTGCATGTATTTGCTGGTGCCTGCTAGAATCGGACGCAACTTCATAATTAGAAATTCTATTATCGTCAAGTCGATTATGGCTCGGTCGTGGTGCGGCAGTTTCTCAGCCACAATATTCTAGAATGGTCTAGGTACCTACAGAACGTACAAAACATTCAACCAAAGCACCTGATGTTATACCTCCTGCCCTGCCCCGCAATGGCCGGGGTCGCTAAATACGCCAGGTACCTAGGTACATACGCACCTAATTAAGAGCATGTGCTACCGACCGGTACCCAGTGGACCCTGAATTTAGAAGCACCAAGGGTCCTTCGTTGATCGTTCCATCCAGATTTTCCAAGGCTCTGCTCCACCCAAGGGTCGTGCCACATTCTAACGTTAGCTTGGGCACACAACTTGGAGGGGTCTGTCGAACCTGTACGACATTTTGTGGTTACAAGAATATCCTCTAACCAACTCTAGTCCTCCAAATACGCTTGCCAGACCAGCTTAACCCGAATTCCTCCCAAGCAGAGAATATCTATCAATCGCCATATCGCTGCTTTGGCGGACCCTCTGACGAGTTGGATCGCAACCGAGAGACGGGGGGACGGGAACTAGACCGAGAACGAGAACGCGCCGACGATCAGCGAAGAACCCGCAGAACACGGCTGTCCTAAAATCTTGATTCGAGGTTTGAGCCAACGTCGCACTTTGTGCTCGCCCGCGCTGATCCGTAGCTAGCTACTACTTCCACAGGGTACGAACTCATCAACGGACAATCTAAGCATGACGTGCCCCTGATCAGAAGTGCGGTCCATCCCCCACCCAGTGTTGCTCAGTTTCCCCCTACGGTACCCATCTCGATCTCCTACGTATAAAGAGGACTGACCGTGCCTGAGTGATGGACGAGTCCGAGGAAGAGGTTGATACTCGGATCGAGTCGCTCCTGCGCCAGCGCCAATCATTGACAGATGACCTGCTAGCGAATCCCTACGACCTTGTCCTCTACATAAAGCGCGCACTGGTCTACTCAGACCTGGCCTATCCAGACTTAGCCGCCGGCGATGCATATCGAGCGTTGTTGTTGGCTGACGAGGTCCGCGATGACAGCTTTGAGTATCATGATCAAGCGCTTGAAGCTCTAACAGCGTACTCGAATGGCCCATTAGACTTCCTAGACCATGGCTCCTTAGCAGGAAGCCAGTCTCGTCTACCCAACTTGGATGATGGCATGAAGGATATGTCTGCTCTCGCTACACTCTCGTCCATCCGTTGTTACCAGATATTATCCTTGAGCCTCCTGCTATGTGGCTGTCTAAAGAGCGCTTGCAACTTCTGCGAGCGTGGGCTCGCTATTGCGCCGGATAACAAGGAGCTTCTGAATACGCGAGGCTATATTCAAACTGTCGCCGAGCGCAGAACACGCAGGTCATTTTCCGGCGTCAACGACCTTCCGGACTGGGGCAAGGTGCGCAGGGAAGTCTATCCTTGGAATAGTTACGAACCCGATCGGTTTTCGGAGGAGTCCTTGGCCGCTCTTAATGGCGGATTGGCTGAGATAGCACCTAAGTGTACTGTCCAAGTCGCAGAATTACCTGTGCTGCTTGGGTGTCCCAGCCGCACAGACGGCTACGACATCATTCCGACGTGTAAGCAGCTCGGTGTATTCGCCAAGGAAGATATAGCACCGGGAGAAGTGGTCCTCGAAGAGTACTCATTGGTGACAGCCAACAATCGCCTGAAAGAACCAGTCTGCGATGCTTGTAGCGGTGAGCTCCCGGCCTTAGGAAGCGAGTCAACTGCTGTCAACTGTCCGGACTGCTACGACACCGTGTTTTGCACCCAATATTGTTTCGAACAGGCCCAAGCGCTTTACCATCCAGCTGTGTGCGAAAAAGAAGTCGATTCAATCGCCAAGGATCCGGATGCGAAAGAAGCTGACGAAACTCTGCATCTCTTACTGCTCGCTCGTGTTTTAGCCATGGCGGCTCATCAAGAAATCCACCCGCTTGACGTCAACCAAGTCAAGTACATCTGGGGTGACTTCGTTTCCTCCAAGACCAATGAGATCGATTTATCACCCAAAGCGGGTCCACCTCCCGATTGGACCCTTCCTTTCTCCTTTACTTACAATATCGAGACGCCTCTCCATATTCTCGAGAAGATGGATATCGATATCTATGCCTCCCTTGCCAACTACGACGTATGGGTGTTCAACACACTTTATAGCAAATTTCGTGGCACTGCATCGGCCCGCCAGAATCCAAGGGATGGCAGACCGGACGTCGCCGCCGTCCACCCTTTCTGGTGTCTAGCTAACCACGATTGCGACCCTAACGTCACTTGGGAGTGGGGCGGCCGAATGGTATTGAAGGCGCGCGAGAAACGAATCATCAACAATGCGCCGGGAGGCATAAAAGCTGGAGAGGAGATCCTCAATCATTACTGCGATATAGACTTACCTGTGCAGAAACGTAGGGAGTGGGCACGTGGTAGTCTTGGTGGCTGGTGCATGTGCCGTCGATGTCGCGAAGAAGCCTCCGGCTCCGAGCATAACTCCCCTGGGTAATTGTTCTGGATATCGATATGAATCCGCTCCAGCCAAAATTTGATCAGCGTCTATACTGCGGCGATGAGTCCGGTTCTTTCATGATTATACACGTGTCATGATTGCCGACTCGGTGACTCTCACCACTCCTCTTGGAAGCGCCTTGCTACACAAAACGAGTATACTTCCCGCCCTCTTCCGTAAACACATTCAACATCCTGAATCTAGGGAATTAATGGGAGCCGAACATCATCCGGGTTAGTCTGACTAGTCCGAGCCCAATTGTGAGCCGCGTCCTAGGCGAACGTGGGCTCCACGCCTAACCCATTCGCCCGCCAGACGTTGTAGCAAGGCATTCGAAGCAGGACGTGAAGTGAGGATCTCCACACAACGCCATCTCTTTCGAATCTCTGCTCTTTCAGAATTCTATTTACTCTATTTCCTTCCGCACACGACTGTATCTGATTATCTGAAGCCGCCCAGCCAGCTCACGAGTATATCATATAGAAAGGCATCGAGCATTAGTAAACGAAGGACGCGCGCGGGGATTTCAAAGACTAAGCATAATAATAGTCGCCGTTTTTTGAATCAGTAAACGAGTGATACCAATAAAAAAAAAAAAGAAAATAATTACGGAAATGTTGGTGGATCTACGTCTATCTCAGCAATTTATTAAATATGTGGACTCTGTGTGACAAGCCATCGCCGGTATCCTGGTCCTGAGGGCCCGTCGTTCAGTTGCGTACGGCAGATAATTATAGTGCCACTTCACGGTTGAGCAGGCGAAGATCTAGCAGTAATTAAGAGGCAGCAAGGCCAACGAGTAATCGTTCCATATTGATTAGTGGCTGAGCCGCATCTCTCACTCAAAACATCTAGCCTGATACCAAGGTCTACTTCCGGTCCTGATTTTATGACTGACTAGCACGAGGGTCCCGGCCTCCCCGATGCCAAGTTGAAGGAGTTGGACTGATTTCTCTACTTAAAGGCCACACAGGATCTTTCATTCAACTGAATTTTTAATATTAAGAATTTTCCAGTCATTCCCTTGATGGGCTCATAGCTAATAATAGTGCGGCAAGAGGTTAGGTACCTAAAGACAGTACAGCACTGCTAGCAGGCCTCAGTCGTTTCCGAGCCCGGAAGATAAGATGCTACCTAGGATATTTTCCTCGAAAAGACAAAAGTGGAGTGCCGGAATAAACAAAGTAGTAGGGAAAAAAACAACAATAATCAGAAGAAAAAAACAACACCGTGGTCATCGTTCCGCATCAACGCCAGATCCAGTCCCTTATGTACATCACCTCCCCTCATTCATGCCTCCTCAAACAAGCTACCGAAGAGGATAAAGTCAAGTCCCGCTAAAAAGCTGGGGTCCATCAAGCAAGGGTCCGCCGGGTACTCCACATCAAGAACGGGATCCGCTCCTACTTCTGCTTCTGCTTCCGCTTCCGCTTCCGCTTCGGCGCGGAAGCCAGGCCAGGCCGGAGGCATGCTGTTGTCCCCTCCCTATAGAGGCAGAGCAGGGTAAGCCGGCTGAGAGGGCGGGCGCGTGGGTGAATCCACATCCATATCATTGCTGGACGCCGGGCTGTCCTCCTCGTACTCCTTGCGCTTGATTCGGTCGATGACGTATTCGCGCAGGTACTCGATGACACGAATGTTCTCCAACCAGTTCTCATAAACCTGGTCTTCACGTGCCTCGGCGCTCGCCTCGGACTCTGCTGATGGCGAGCTGACGGCCGAGATGGCCGAGTCCGAGGCGCGAGGTGTCGACGACGACTCGCGCTCGACGTGTGGTCGCGGGCCCGCGCTCGCGCGCTGCAGCATGCCGCCTGAGTAGCGGCGGCGCGGATCCGTGTCGAATGTGGGACCCAGGGTAGACGTTGCGGACTGGCCCGGGTAGCCGGACGTGACCGCAGGCAGAGTTGGGTACAGTGCCGACGTGGTAGAGCTGTGTCGCGTCGAGGGCGACAGGCCCGACGAAGAGGCGCTGGGCGAATGTCCCGAAGTGTAGGACATTGACGACGACGGAGGCGTCACGGCAGGAGTACCGTTGGAGTGCGTCGAAGACACGGCAGTTAGGGGGGACGCTACATGGGCAGCCGAATACGCGCCGTTGGCCATTGCGGATTGCTGGGCCCCTGAGTGAGGGGGACTCTGGCTATGACGGAAATTCAAGGGTAAGTAGTGGGAACCTGGCTGATGGATCCCAGCAGCGGCCGCCGAGTTCGAGTTCTCATACACGGTGCTCTGCATCTGCTCGAGGAGCTGGTCGACTTGGACCAGATCACTCTTAGTGCGGAGATTTGGCATGGGAGGCAGGGAGTAGTGCTGTTGGTAAGGACCGTGAGCGGGACCGTCGACAGCCATGACACCCGGAGCCGGGAGATACTCAGCGCCGAGAGAGCCTGAGTGGATTGGGAGAACACCATGAAGAGGCAAGAGTCTCTGTCCAACCTGGGCATACGAACCCGGGTCGAGCTGACGGCGCTTGGCGTCACCGAAGAACTCGTTCAGCACATCGTATGTGCGCTTACGATTATCATACTCAGGTGCAGCTTGGTATCCCATGTGATCTCCGCGTCCTCCCATGGGCTGATAGTACATGGGGCCTCCGAAGGAGGTCTGTGGGTGGTGCTGGTAGTAACTACTGGGGTGTCCAGTAGGATGGGGGGGCTGACCGAAGGCGGCCGAGTTAGTACGAATCTGACCATTGTGATCGTAGTAACTGGACGGAGCTATGAGGCAAATTAGCCTCCAAGTAAGGAAGACGGTTGGTTCTAACCGAGCAGAGCAACATACCTTTGCCCTGAGGGCGGTAGCCGCCGTTCATGGGGCCATGCTGGTCCGGAGAGCGGACCAAGACAGAGTCATCAGCATGCGTCTGTGGTCGCGTTAACACATGATAGGTCCAAGGGAGGATACGATGTTGTTTACCTTGACATGCTTCTTCAAGTCCTGAGGACGCTTGAAGGACTTGCCACAGAAGTCGCACTTGTGCGGCTTAAGGGGGACATGCACACGAATGTGCGAGGTAATGTGGTCGCGTTTGACCGTCGTTGTCTTACACTGGTTCCACTGACATGTCAGGTTCAGGTTGTTGGTGCTCTTGCGACCAACATGCTTCTCGCAGATGTGCTCCTTGACACAGGCGTTAGTTTTTACTTGATATAAATGCTTTACACAGATATACATACGTAGAGAGTCTCTGCCGAGGTAAACTTCTCGCTGCAGCCAGTCCAGCGGCATTGGAGAGAGTCGTCCTGCGCCGGAGCGCTGGACTGCGAGGTCGCAGTGGTTGCGGTAGAGGGCGCCGGTGTGGTGCCGTTGGATGCAGAGCTTTCGCCGCCCGATTGAATCGGGTTGGACTCGGGTGCCGCCGACATAGCTGCAACCTCGAGATTCGAGTACAGGGGTAAAGGAAAAGGGTATCACGTGATAATAAATATTCACGTGACAATAAAAGCACGGGGATAAGTTAATGCAGATGGGAGACAATGAGTTATTCCGAAGAGGTTAATCCGAAAGTCACGTGGATGTGAAGTTTCGGAACAATTTCGGAGAAGGAAAAGAATTGATGCGGGTGGGTAATTCTCGGATAAATATTTTTGATTTGGATTTTCTTGGCTGTGGATGGGGGGTACCTAGGTACGACCTGGGGCGGTCCAAGCTCAGCTCAACATGTGACTAGTGTATTCAAACAAAACAGTGTACTAAACAGGAAAGGTCTCGGCTTTTGGAGAATAATAGAGCATAAAACTTTTGACTCTTCGAATCTGAGCAACAGCAACACTGTAGATTCGATTCCCAAAGGAGTAAAGGGGGAGAAATCAGCTATTGCTCGAGGAGAGGAATGACCAGTTTATGTAAATCCCGTGTCGTGCTTGCTCCTTATTATGGACGTTTGACCTTGGCGATATCGAGGCGGAAAGTCTTGGCAATGGGTCTTGGGTGTTGCGGTCGACGGCCTACGATTGGCTGCCGGGCAATGGGGGCAAACGAGCCATGTACCGCCGGCCGAGAGTGACTCGATGCGCAGTGGGCAGAGCCTGCCAGACGTGAGTCACCCCTCCTCAGTAGCGACTTCCGTGCCAAGGTTCGCCAAGGCCTTGGCGTCTCTTGGCATTTGATGATTGTCTCGACATGTCTGCCCAGAAATGCTTTGTGGTTGCTTGGAAAAACCTTGGCCGCCGGTTCCTCCTGCGCCGAGACTCGACTGCGCCCACTTTCTTAGCAACGTCCGTTTTTCGCGTTGGATTGCTCCTTCGCATTTGGCTTACAGCGTAATCGCAAGTCAGTGATCATTGCCCTATTACGTACTAAAGTGCTACATACACGATGCAACTACCTCATAAGTTCTCTCTCAAGTGATCTGAAGAAGCTGCTAGCCGTGTTGAATCGCGGAGGTCGAGGTACATACATGTGCAATCTGCGACAGTTGGGTGTCGGCTCTTTATCCGTGACTCTTAATATAACCATTCTCCATTCCCCATCTACTACATATCGTGAGTTGGGAGTGCACAACATTCAATCTTCCCGCTGTCTATCCCTTCTTTACCAAACTTCTACTCTTTCCTAATTTCAAGGGTCGCACATGTTATTAATATTTCATATCGGATCGAAGAGCGTAATGAAGGTACATATATATGTACTATGAGAGATGCCAACATCATTACGTTGACTCTTCAACTTCCATTCTACCGGCTCTATAAGCCACACTTGCAAGATACAATCGCTCTTGTGTCAGCGGAAGGAAGTCTTGGTTTCTCTTGGTACAATTGGCAAGATGTTCACTCTAAAGAAATAGTCGACGCTCCGCCGGTGGCCAAGCCTTGGTCTTCCTCTCCGCCCGCCAAGTTCTTGGCCATGCACTTGTTGACTACTTCTCTCATGTCGGCAACGACGGTACGCAATACGGGCAAACGACATGTCAGATGCCTATTTCCTCACTGCCTTGAGTAGTACATATGATCCATGCTCGGCATCCAACGCCCATCGGACAATCCAATCCGCTGGGGATTCCAGAAAAGGTACCTATTTGAACACCCGCAGAAGCTGACAGTTCTGTTCCACAGCTTTCTCCCGAATGCCCAAAACAAGACAAACCGACCGGATCTGCAATGACGAGATACGCCTGCCAGATCTGTCTCTTATCATGTTTGGCATCGAGTCCGTAAACTGCCGCACCCGAGAATCCGGTATCTAGTCCGACTACTTAAGGCAGTTTTCATTCGCCGGTCGGTGAAGTTCTCACAGCAATTGCCATTGTCCTTCCTTGGACATTTACTTGGCGCAACCTGACAGCCTTTCTCTCCATTCCGGCCCCCAGATCTGAGTCAGCTTCACTTTAGGCGATATCAGCGTGGACGTAGTATGCATCCTACTGATCTTCCGACCGAACGCTCCTCGCAGCTGATGCTAGTGGTCGAAGGATCATATATCGATAGTACTCTGAACTTTTTGTGTGTCCCATGCCTATAGTGTTCGCCACTATCTTACATTATACCACCACTACGCTACTTAGCATGTAGGTTCGGTTGGTGGACTTTTGACGCACATTGAGGGAAGTTTACTAAAGCTCGCTCTTTAAAGTCATCGCGTTTTAGCCGTGTGCCAGCGCAAGGCGTCTAATGGCTTACCTATCATGATGCTCACATAATTCAAGAAAGCAGCCAAGGATATCTGCCATTTTGTTAAAGAGATCCATGAAGGCCTGCATGAAGACGGGTAATCGACTGACGTTGAACTTTAAGCAGGCAACCTTGGCAGCTTGGCTCCCTGGCGGCGCCCCTTGGAAGTGGCGGAAAGCATAATACACGTCACGACTCGCGCATGATTAGGTCGAAGATCCTACGAGTATTGACACGTCGTTCTTCCTCGGCCAAGAAGCTATATGCGTTAATTATCTCATTGTGCTCAGAATTAGAACAGCGCAGATCGTGTTTCTGCAGCGTTGAAGATATATGCTAAGAACGAAGATTTAGCCTACATTAAAAGGTAGTTAAGATTGCTTATCTTCTCAATATCATGACCCTCTTCCTAATTCCTTTCTTCCATTCTTCGTCGGAAGGACCGACATTGAGTAAAATCAATGCCTATATGATTTCAAGGATGGGCATATACCATTGGCTTTATGTACCTACACAACATTGATGAAATAAAAGGAGGTATTAGATTTATCAATATCATATATGACTCCTACAAGCATCGGGCGGTTTTAGGTGGCCAAACCAATCTCGTTAAGTCGTGTACCGTACTACTGGTAGACATAGGTCCCCTATTTTCACTCAACTCCCGGCCGTCGATAGTGATCTCGTTTTCCGCTGAAGAGGGCGCCCTCAAGTTGATATAGCTGAGTTACCAATGAATTGATAGAACTGAGGAGTCCACATGGCTTCCCGGTTTCATCCCACCAAGATTGGTATTGAACAACAGCCAATGTCTACCAACCTTACCATCAATCCTATGACAATGCGGAAGTGACTCGCCTCATATACTGTCAGCTGACGATATAAGTTTGGAATTATAAGCCTCAGTCGCTATATTGTCATGATTTAATAATACTTAGGATAGGCTATCCACTCCTTGGGAATCTGAATGAGTTGCGCGCCTGCAATATGTTTTAGTGGTTGAATACATTCAACCGGTTGGCCTATCATAACTTCCCCTAGTCTGGGACTACTTGTATACTTTTAGTCATTTCTCTTCACTTAAGACATATCACCGTAACCCCAAAGACGTCGTCTTGGCAGACTGCTTGCTCCCTGCCTCTTGTGATGAGTCAGTTACCCCATACTAGAATAGTCATGGTCATATTGTATCTGTTCTGTGCGTGGCGACTTGTGAAACAACCCAAGACTAGAGATCGACCAATAAGCCCGTCTACATACGACATCGAAACTTATCTCCAAAGCAGGCATCTCTTGCATCTAGCTTGAGTAAGCCTGATGATTTCTCCTAACCAGACTCTCTAAGCCATGGGTTCTCACCCTATGTGTACTGACTTCCTCAATCTGTTATTGAGCAAGATGCTATAGCGGCACCTAAGCACCTAGACATATTACACAGCATATGCCTCAGTCTTCAAAGATCTCACATCTACAATAGATAGAATACGTATTTGGGTTGGACGATTAGTGCTCTCATTCTTTTTTGAGTGGTGATATCGAAGAGCTAGAAAGCTGCTAATCCCTTTATCCTCCAAAAGTGGTCCTTTTGTCCTTCTCTCTGGCCGAGTGCATCTCCACACTTAGCTCTATCAATAAATGAGCATTGTTGCTGGTGCACGTGCTGGGCGATAACTACATGCACCTCGCAATGCTCAATCGACACGGTCCACTCCCCCACATCGCCAGCTCGCCATCAATTTGACTGGCAATTCTGCATATATCCAGCTTAAAATATCAACTCTCTTCGTTTCTTCTCTTCCCTCTCCGAAATCCTTCTAGGGAGAATAAAAGTAGCCCATTAATTAAATTTGTATCAAACTGTGTGCTCTTGCAAAGTGATGCAAGGGCGTTCTTTCGGTATCCGCCAATTACCGAGAGATGCCGTATTCTGCTTCCCGCGGAATGCTGTTGAAGCAGAGGGGGTTGGGGTATTTTCTGCCAGCGGAAAATGAGGTATTAAAATCGAGTATGTACGTCGCAATGGGGGTATAATGTGCAAGTGAAGAAGTTGTCAAAGGTCGTCTGGAACCGAGCGCACCAGAGTTGTTGCCCACGGGCTCAGGTACAGGATTCCATTGAACTGGTACCGGTGAGATCCTGATAGGCTATATCAGGGAAATCCCCCGTAAGATTCGTGAATCGCGTAGCAACAGGGAAAAAGTGAAATAAGACGAAAAGACAAAACTCCGAACCGCTCACAACCGCGGAGATGCTGAGCCCCACCTCCAGGGTTGAGAGAAAATGCCATGCAAATGTACCATCAACAGGGGAAAATGTTCCAAAACCGTGATCCGTCCAGAGTGGAAATAATGTGGAGTATCCCTGATTGTCCTCGAGAAAGCCAGAGATGCCGGATGTCGGAAAAAAGAAAAGATGCCGGACGATAACAGTACGGTAATGGTCAAGGCAAGGAACCGCACCTTGACCAAGGAATGGCATGATGATAACCAGCCCAGCCAGTCCAGCCAACCAACCCAAAATCAATCCCGTGTGAGCCGGGGTTGTCCCCTTAGAACGCCGCCAATGCTAGATTATTTATACAGAACCGAGTTGTAAAAGCGCTTGGATAGCCTCGCGCTCTTGCGCATCTGACGAAGCCGCCAATGCGTCTAGATCGATGTTGTCGAGACGTGGCTCCCGAAGCATGCCGGTATTTCCGGAGAAGGACCGGAACCCACAAGAGTTATATACACGGGAAGAAAGATAATTAGTACCCTGGCGGGCCTCGGTCGGGCTAGAGTACGAAGCAGCCCGTAGTGCCGCAGCTCCTACAGCTGCCCAATCTTCATCGTCTGTGGCGTCCTCAGGGTCATCATTCATGATCATGTCTTCATTATCGGGTGCCGAGGAGCAAGAGGCCGAGGCTGGTCCATCTAGAGAGTCGAGAGACATCTTATCGGCCTCGTTCTCCATCATGCTGACATCCCGATCGTCATGAGAGAAGGCTGCCGAATTCCCGTTGCTGGTCGCACGAGCGTTCAATCGGGAGCGGTCAGCGTTCCACCCTGCGCCTTTTGAAATTGGAATGCTGGTCGGGTAGGAACCCGGGACGCCTTCACCGACAGATTGTCGAGACACCGCATCTCGAGTGGGTTGTCCACGTCGCTTAGCGTCCCATCTGCCCCATCCGACCTTTTGGAATTCCACGTCACCATGAACTCCTCCACCTTCGACGCCATGCCCTTGTCCACGTCCTTCCAGCGCTGCCACAACTAACCTTCGTGCCTTGGGCGGAGGAATTCCCGCGAAGCCGGGCACTGAGGTTGTCAGGTAACCCATGATATAGCGAATGGCCAGGGGTCCGTGGTTCAGCAGGATCTCCGGGAGATGAAATTTGGCCAGCAGAGCCGGAGTAATGGTTCCTGCGGACTCGAAGGCTGGTGAACCGATGGGACTATGGTCGGCACCTTCGTGAAGGTCCAGGTCCGAGTCGACGGTGTCGAGCTTGGCCCTTTGCAGATGGGCCTTCAGGCCATGGGGTGGTAACGTAGGTGATATGGAGTTTGGAGGAGTCGGGAGGGAATGAGTTCGTGTCACAGGGACGCTCCGAGCAGCCGCTACAGCAGTTAAGTTGTCTCGGCTGAGATGGGAGGTCTTCGGGATATCGCGAGCAGCAGCAGCCGATGCCATAGTTGCCATTTTCGGTGTTTGGTACTTCGAGACGTGTCTGTAGGTGTAAGCGACACGGAATTTTACTATTTTGAAGGAAGAAATTTTGTGTGGGCGGTCGAAGTCGGTAGGGTTGACGATGCTGAGCAGGAGTACGGTGAGTCACTTACAAAGCCAGGTCCGAAGTAGGGGGCTTGCGGTATGGCCAACAGATTGATCAAATTCGTTTTCAGCTGTGGAGCGAAAACAAAAATTCAATTACAGGCGAAATGGCAGGGCTGACGCGATTATCTTGACTGTGACAAGGGATGACTCTGGGGTGCAAAAAGATGCGTGATGTTGATTTCTGTTGTTGTTGATGTTCCTTGACGAGAGGAAAGATCAACGTGGGAAAGGCGAGCGACGGCTATGACCTACTAATGTAATTGCTCACTAACAACAATGGACGGAAACGCAGAAGCTTCTACCTGCATACCGTACCGGCTTTGGGCCAGGGGGGTGTTGTCCAGCAGGTCAGCAGGTGTCGCACAGCGCACAGGGAGCGACGCACGCACCTGATTGAGCGAAGCAGCAGCCGCGCCGTGGCTCTAGCAAATTAGGAGTGGTGCGTCTAATGAAGGGGGTAAAAAAAAAAAGAAACATTAGGTCAACTCAAAAACATGAAGAACCCAGGTTACGAGGTACGTACCTTATAATGCGCACGCATGTATTTTTAATACATGTTGTACATGTAGGTATATAAGTACCTACCCCATACATACATGTAACAAAGAACTTTGGGATTTGATGTTGAATCCTGCCTAGATCCGGTGCGGCTTGGCTGCTGCTTGCTCTGGTTTTACCTAAGTAGGTATGTATCTGACTACCTAATGCCCCGATGTAGGTATCTCTTCTAATAATAACCCGGATATGACTGTCGAAAAAGAAAACAGGAACTTCTGAGGTACAATTCGTCATGGCCTTCCTACGTCCTAGGAGACTTACGTACGCGCCAACAACATCAACATCACCACCCAACATAACCTAAGCACTGCGCCTGGGCTATGTGGTAATACCTAACGTAAAAGCCTTGGTGTGGTTGATGTTAATGTTGTGTTGCGTTGTGTTGTGCTGTGCTGTGGCGAGTGGCTCTGTCTGGATGGCCTTATCATTGTGACAGACAGGGTTGTGATAGGTATGATCTAATCAACTTGGCCTGTCAATCTCTTGACTGGACAATGATACTTGACTCATTTGATGATGTGTGTCTTGCCAGTCAACACCACCAGGTAGGTAGGCAGACCCAACAAGCGTGGACTTACCTAAAAGTGAGGTATGCAGCCTTCCCGCATGTTTTTGCTGCTGTCTGTTCTCCGGTACCTGGCCTTGTTTGCCGTTATGGGACTTTCAGTGCATTTCCGAGCCATGCAGCTTATCCCTAAACTGAAGCCATGTAGAGATATGAACCCAATCAATATGACGTGGGCTACATTTTTTTCGGGTTGCCCTGACTCTGCTTACCTGTACAAAACGCACGACATATTGCATATAGCAGACCCCGGCGACAAGCATGGATAGATATAGCAAGGTAGGTAAAGAATATAGAAATAGACGTCTTTGGAGATCTCTATCCTCGTCCCCATCATTGTGCAGATGCTAAATCCCTGGGATGTACCACAACGAAACTCGTTGGGCGTGTGCCGGTCTGCTTTGGGGACGGCTTGATACTGAAAACCGCCATTGAGCCGAGGCCAGGAAGGCTATCCTTTGGCCCCCGGTTATCTTGCATGTCAAGGGATGGAATGCCACTATCTCTATACAGCAAGTCATTGGGTTTCTGTGTCTGGAGAAACGACTTGTGGCCTAGCCGATACTAGGAACCCGCGTTATCAGCCATGCGGGCAAATCTCCCGCAGGTCCTAGATAGGTACACTTCGCGTCACATCATTTGCGAACCAATTGCAATGAAAACCATACGGGTAGGGTGAGAACAAGGCTGGGGATCCCACTCTTGTCAATCGAATTGAGAGACGATACACCAAAGACAGTTGATCATGTGCAGCCTCAACCTCGCCTGTACATCGGCTATGCTGAACGTTTCGTGTACCTACATGTTCATGTATTCGAATGTCTGGGTTCCATGCTAGCTTGCTGACTGTCAACGGTGAACACACCTTCGAATCATTGAATTTGAGACGGCGCAACTAATAGGTTGAATCCGGTACCACATGATTTCCGAATTTTGAAAGGCCATAAACCCAGGAATTCCTCACGTTGTGCATGCGCTCAACTCTGATTGGTCCGAAATAAGCATCGTGATGCGCGACTTTGTTGCCCCATCCCACCAATACTCAGCTAGCCGCAGAGCTAGGTAGCCGGTGACGAAAGGCTGCAACGGACTAACGGGACCATAGCGCATTCCGAAGAATTGCCTCCCGAGATAAGGGTCTTACACCTAGTAACTTTGCGATGGCTATGAGCCGGCATATGGGGTAGTCGCATCTATGTCATGCTATCTAGACGTAAGCCAATTGGTTCCGTTAGCAGCTTAATCGTTGGAAAAGGTAGATGATGGTAGATCCCAGCACACGGTGAGCCGGCAAGAGAATGGGTTGGGGCCAGAGCAAGGTACGGTACTCAGGTCGGGTAGTACACGATCGTGAATGGTCGTAGCTGAAGAGAGGGGTTGCATGTTGCGTCTGCATCTGCATCTCAACTTTCCTAGAGTTCAACTACCCCGCTAGCGAGTTTCGTCAGGACAACAACCCATCATCCAGTACGATTCCCCCACGTTTTGGGATAATGCGATCCGACGAGATGCTCTTAGCTCTGGTGGGGATGAACCGACATCACAGCAAGGTATGTCGTGCTCCGCAATTTTGCGATACATGCGCCTTAGAGTGCAGATGGACCGTATAGGCGCGATTCGAGGAATTGGGTCACTGGGTCCTGCATTTAAGTTTCATCCAATTCGCGAATCGATGCTTCGCACGCGTCTCAGATTATAGGTAGCTCAGCCCGTTACTGAAGTCCATTTTGCCTGAAATACGTATACCATCAGACCGAGCGTCACTGTCCGAGTAACTCAAGGGCCGATACTCGGAGGTAGGTCAAGGCTCTGTGGCGTATTCACTTCGATCAACCATGATCTTCCAGCGAGGGAGTCGGTCCGCGAAAATCTTGTGCTGTATGCGTCTGCGTTACTACTTTATGGTGGGACATAAGCGAACTTTCATATTCTTCGAGATTCTTTTGCAGCATCCGATGATACCTTGACTATACCAGCTGGCAGAATTGAATTGACCTCTCTTTCAGCCGCCATTTTGTTGGAAGATGTACTGCCGACAGGCCTGTATTCTCTGGGTTAGTATTTCACCACGAATGAGGAATGCCGAAGTATAAACTTACCGCCTTGAGAACTGCCAACTTTTCCTGTGACTGCATGTAGACCTGGCGATATTGCTGAATGCTTTCGTTTAGGACCGCCTCTTTTGTTGTACGACCTTCGCAGATGGCTTTCATCTTCAGTTCCATTTCCTTTCGTAGAAAGGGCTTCCCAAGGCTGGTCTCGAAATTCATTCTATCAAAGCCCTCGATCAAAGCCACACCTAGTTGAGTTGGAATAAATTCCATCACTCCTCCTCGCTGACCGGCTGCAGATCCGCCACCTCGACCTCCTCGTCCACGGCCACCGCGACCACCACGGCTACCCCGTCCCCGTGTGGCTGGGACATCCTCTCCATCGTCACCATCGTCTGCTGATCGGGAGCCTCGAGGTACAGTGCTGACGTACTCTCTTTCTTGAATTTTCTGGATGTGTTCGGCCATCGTGGCATCTGTCCCAATCCCGTTGGCGTCCATAAGAGCAATCAAATCTGCCTCAGTCAGGTAGCTAGGAGGCGCAGTCTTGCCCTCTGTCATGAGAGCTTCAGTAGGTTCGAAGGCTTCTCCGACTGTGAACTTGGGAAGCTGCACAGTCCCTGTCCAGTTGTCATACACGTACACTTCCAAATAGTTCCGCTCCAGCACGACGACACCGTGAGCGTGGAAAGACTCTTCTCCGTATACTATATCGACGTCTGTAGCTACACCTTTGGCATCCTCCGAGCAACAGGCTAGGAATCGCCTAACAACGAATTCGTAAACCTTTTTCTCTCTATCGTTAAGCACCGACGGAGCCGCAAACGTGATTGGGTGGATAGGAGGATGCGCTTTATCGTCGTTGCGCCCTTGCCGTGGCTGCTGGAACCCACCGTTGACTAGATTCTGCGCAAATTCGCCCCAAGAAGTAGACTGCGTTTGCTTCTGGACTAATGCACGTAGATTCATACCAGAGTCAAAACGGTCGGTTTCCGTTCTAGGATAGCTAATGAATCCCTTGTTATAGAGGCTTTCTGCGGCCTCCATTGCCTGCTGTCCCGTCATACGCAGAAATATCGTAGCCATTTTCTGCAACTCGACTGTAGTCAAGGGCAGCGGCTTCCATTTCTTCGTGGGCTTTTCCTGGACCTTGGTAACCTTGGCCATCTTTGCTGCGAGACATTTCTCGTAGAGAATTATAACCGATGCCCTGTCGAAAAGACGGTGTCGTGACCAGCTAAAATTGACGTCTATGCCCTCTCGCTTGTGCATGACTTTGATGCTCCAGAACGGTTCTGGCTTGAAATTTCTCACCTTGAAGTACCTATCTACCACAAAACCCAGTGTTGGGAATTGGCAGGATCCTGCAATGTCAGTATCACACCACTTAATGAACGTCGACATGACATACCATAGCTGATAACAAGATTCTGAAGAGGTCCTCCCAACGTCCTTATATTTGTGGTTAGGAATCGAGTGAATGCATATCCTATTCTGAGATCCAGTTCAATACGGGAGGCTACAGCGTTGACTTGCTTTTGATCAAGATGGATAAGGTTGCGCGATGCGTTTAAGATATGCCTGCACGTATTTAGATAAGCATTTGACCGGGAGAGGTGAGAGGGACGACTGACGCTCTCTCGATGTTGCTGAATTTGGCCCTTTTAATATCCAAAGTCCTGTTGCCTTTCCTAGCGGCCTCGCATATTTCATAGCCTATGTGCTCGCCTTCTCGATCACAATCTGTCCATATGCATAAGGCGTTGGCGTAGCGAGCCTGTTTTTCGATGTTTTCCGCCACCTTCGTTTTGTCCTGTAACATTATGTTGGTGAACTGATCGACATTAGATTAGACATTTGAAATTGTGACGCGCACCTCCGAGACGATTATATTCACAGGCGCATCAAACAAGCGCTCCGGGGGTGGGTAGCTCCAGCTCTTGTAATCAGGAGGGAAAACAGCTGAGGTCAGATGGCCGAGTACAGAGGTCATGGTAACCTGGCAATGACCCCAGGGCTGCCCGAAGTCGTAGTCAAAAACATAGTTCTTGATATATTTTTCTGGTGTGTTGTGCTGCATGGAAGTCAGCAAGTTGGCTTTCACCCATCACGTCAACATAAGTGATGACTAACACTTTGAGCTCGACCGCCTGAGAGATGGCCTGCAACGGCCTTGGCAATAGAAGGTTTCTCCGCGACGCAGAGAACTCTCATAGTCGACTGATGTCGTATGTGAAAGTTGACGATGCAGGACTTGGGCGCTACCACTCCACGGACCCTTGCGGTACGGCACAACCAGCTATGGAAGCGCCTCATTGACGACGCCGTCATTCGTTGTAGAGAACGGTAGATAGCTGCATGAGATATCACGTTCCATGACTATTCCATTTTAGAAACGATCCGGGTGATGTTTTGGTCGAGTTGTATTAAATGTGTTGGGAAATTCGTCGGTCTGAATTTCCAGTTGTTAATATCATCATCCCGTGCCTTCACAACTTTTTATTTTCCAGGTAGACACTTCTCACTGGGCAGTTGGCACCCTGGATTAATCACAGCGTTTGATTGGCTGCAATTCAATTCAGGTAAGGCTTTAGGTTAAGGTTGGCGCTATGATGTTACTGCCCCTTGCTTTCCCCTGTTGGAGTGGCCTGTGCTGCGGAAATCGATACACTAAGGTTTGAGCTCCCAACGCCGAAGCAGAACACCAACATCAATGCTGACGGAAACAAAGTCATGACGTCCCCCAGCAAGTAACAAGTAATATTTTACTTCTCTCCTCCGCATACCCACGCATACCCACGAACCATCCGAATAAGCTGGCAATTGAAAATGGCGCTGCCGTGGGTAAAGACACTCGAAGATTGCGCAGACTACTCTCAAGTAGTTGAGCCATACCTACCGCAACTCTACGAACTGCCTGGCAAGGTGGTTGATGCCCTATCGAACCGCGATTCACTCGTCGAATTATACAAGAATACCAACCCGTTGGTATCAGGACTCGGATTTTCCATATTCCTCGGTGCCATCTTTCTAGTAGTGTCCGAAGTCAACCGTAATTACTCTCAGGTTGATCGAGCGTGGAGTGTGTTGCCTACGATCTATAATGCGCATTTTGCTGCTTGGTCCCATCTAAACGGTCTACCAAGCCAAAGGGTGGATCTTGTGCTATTTTGGAGCGTGATATGGAGTGTATGTGAAGATATAGGACGGTTAAATCGCTCAGCCGCTGATGGCTAACGTTTACAAGGCTCGGTTAACCTTCAATTACTGGCGGAAAGGAGGATATAACATTGGGTCTGAGGACTACAGATGGTGTGCCATTCTACTTCCTCAGTTTTAATCAAGCTATCTAATGCAAATATAGGGAAATCATTCGCGGCAAAGTACCCCCGGCGCTCTTCTTCATATTCAATGTCACTTTTATCTCCTTCATGCAGAGTGTCTTACTCTTCCTCCTCGCGGCGCCGACTTACATTATCCTGTTAACTTCGAGCCACGAACAAGAGATCACAGCAGCGGACATAGGATTTGCGGCGGCCGAGCTTGGACTTATCCTCTCGGAGTGGTTCAGTGACCAGCAACAATGGGGTTAGCGGTCTCACAGCGCCTTCGTAAGCCACTGCTGACGACTATTCTAGACTACCAAACCGCGAAGAAGGAATACCAGAAGACCGCAAAGGTGCCACGGGGGTGCGGGTTCAGCCAGGAAGACCTTGATCGAGGCTTCATCACTTCCGGGCTGTGGGCGTACTGCAGGCATCCGAACTTTGCGGCCGAACAAACAATCTGGATCCTGCTGTACCAATGGAGTTGCTACGCAAGCAAAACCTTCTACAATTGGGCGGGTTTAGGTGTTCTGTTTCTCCTTATGATTTTCCAGGGGTCAACCTGGCTCACCGAACTGATCACCGCCGGAAAGTACCCGGAGTACAAGTTTTACCAGAAGCAAATCGGAGCCCACATTCCTAGCTTAACTCCATACAGAACGCCAACCGCGACACCGAAGGTGATTCGGACGAGCGATTTAGCTAAACTACAGAAGCCAAAGCAGAAGTAGAAGGGATATATCTATGATCGGATGGCGCAGGCTAAATGCGTTCACATGCGCACATAAGGAAGGCCTCACCACCGTATAAAGCCTAGGCTCTACTGCAGTATGACGCAGTTTGCGGGCCACTAAAGCTTGATTGTAAATCCCGCCAGATGCGGGGAACGCCTTATACGTGGAGATATGCAGTTGATCTTGGGATAGTGTCATTCAATAGCGATAGTGTCTTATTCAACAGAATAGCTTGCGGGTGGCCAACAATTCCTTTTGAATTCAACTGCAGATAACACGTATGTTTCTTATGTATGCTGCCGGAAGAGCCCATGTCTGCGGCCGACTGCGCAGCCTACGATCCTTCAGCCCCACAAATGCCGGACAACCGACAAGCCTATGGCCGACGATGATGGCGGACAGCATACGGAGAGGTCGCCTCCTTGCATAATTCTGTGTTGTTGACGCAAGTTTGTTTTTGATTCATACAACCAGTAACAAGGAACTTGGACGTCTATGTATGCTACCCCTCAGGTCTTCCATCCCAGGAATTCGGGAAGTGGTCCGTCTAGGCATCGTAGACCACCCTACCACCCTACTAATGAAAAGGTCGCGTCTAACACACACACGTCATTGTGGCCAACTGGAATTATTCGATGTTGCAGTGGCTTTACAATTTATGAACATGTAGAACTTATAGAGTATCGGCTCCGAGCAAGCCTATAGCCGAAACAACTAGTACCTGGCAGCCTCGTTTAAGCAAATGAGCTAGCTTCTTCATCCATGGATAGCAACAATCTACTAGCACTGCCTAGCCTACCATATACTATATACTGTGTGCCGAATGGGGGGGTCACGTGTCCTCTCCCTTTCAATCTGACATGTGTCAGGCAAAATTATTTTTCCCGCTCGGCAACACTTCACGAGGCCGGGACAGCCCTTTTAAGTATCCTTCCAGAGTAGAAGATCGCCGGAACGTCGATGATTAACGCTGCGTGGTCTGCAAGAATGGTGAGATATCCCACCCCGAGGTTCCACCCGCTGCAAACCACTTATCCACCCACCCACCCATTGGCGTCCGCCGCACGACAGATTCCCATTTCACGATGCATGCATTGTGGTGTGCTTGGGTCCAGCAGGAAAGTGGGGCCGAGGACCCTGACTGCAGCTAATGAGTAGGTAATATTATATTTCACCGCTGACGATACACCCTTGCTGCATCTGTTGGTAGACGGCGGTGAATGCGTTTCTAGCACAGTAGATCCCTTTTCTGAGCGTAGAGGGTGTGGGGATTTGTAGCGGATGGAGAGTTGATGTTGTGCTTATCCGAAGTGGCATACATACGCACATATATGTCTCGTGCCCTTCCCTTTTTTCCACTCATTTCTCATTCTATCTTCCCAATTATCTTCACATCCAAGACTCGAAGCAAGCGGGCTAGCTATCTATCTATCTACCTATCTATCCACCTACCAAAGCGGGAGGAAGACGCCTTCTACATCTCGATTACACATCCACCAGCCTATTCGACCAGCGCCTGCTTACTATAAGCAACTCAACACAATTATCTAAGCGTCTGACCGCCGTCTTCTACTTTACTCGCGAAACCCTACGTAGTTATCTAGTCACAATGTCCGCTACCGGAGAGACCTTCACCTTCATGATGGAAGACCGTGTTACGTTCCCCAAGGCTCCCACAGCATCGGCTCAAACCTCTGCGAAGGGACGAAGACTCGTCACCCAGCAGCCATCCGAGGCTTCCCGCAGCTACTTCCCGGAGAGGACACCTTCACCCACATCAACATCTCCCCTATCTGAGTCAGAAGATGAGGCCCCCTCTCCAGTCACCAAGGTCAACCAGATGATCGGGGCCAGCTATCCCATCCCGCCGCTGGAACGGCAATACGCACCGCCAACCGAGGAGCTAGACGTCGCCCGGCAGCTAGCCATGAAGCCTCTGCCGCGCTCTCTGCACAGCTCTCTCCAGCGCGCAGCTTCCATCTCTACGAAGAAGCCCGTTGACGATGAGGAGACTAAGGCGAAGAAGCTAGCCGACGCTAAGAGGCAACTACTCGCCCTCGCCGGCCAGATCTAGATCTAGATTCGCCGAAAAAAGCGCAGTAGTTTCTTCTTGCATTTTTCACGTTTTTAGGGAAACTAGGGCGAGTCTAACTATACATCGCATTGGCCGGCCTTCCCTTTGTGCATTATATACCCAGGGATTTTCGGGCGTACTGGATACGCTTACTGTTTCGGAGTGTTTTGGACGGCGTACTTATCGGGCAGTGGAGAATTCGACACAGATCCCACTGGGAATCCCGGCTAAACCTAGATGGAGCTCTTCATGCCTTTTTACGGAAGACTTCCAAGGTTGTTGGATTGGTTAGGTCAGTTTAAGTAGTTTTAATAAAATTGACAGTTTGATTTGCAAGTGCCCGATTTGATTGAAAAGCTTGGACGTTTCATATTCCCTCGTGTACACGTGATTCATTAAAGACAGATTGACACTTTACTCTAGACGAGTGGATAGGTTGATGCCGTAGACGACGGTCGCAAGGAGAGTGATGAGGTTGGCAAGCGAAGAGATGCCATGGATCTTTCCGAACCGCTTGTTCAACGCAGTCATCTCCTTCGAGTGTGGCGGGGCATCATAGCTAGCCTTGCCGTCTTTCTTCTCTATACCGTCAAGTCGTATTAACAAGAGGGTTCGCTATTCTTTCTTATTGCGTGCCTTACCTTGTTGTCGCCTCAGAGCCGTGATCTTGTTCGTCTCAGGGAGTAGATACGCCAAGTTCAAAAGCCCTGTCGCAAATATGGTACCGAGCGGTACTAGCACGCCCCAGCGGCTCGATTCGTGGAACACGCCTGCGAAACTGGCGGGGACGCCGAACAGGGAGCTCTTGCTGCCTGGGTATGTCAGGGCGAGGACGACAGGGGCGGCGGTCTGGATGCCGAAGTATACGGGGAAGAGCTCGCGCTGCAGAATCGCGAATTGCGGCCGCTCAAGGACCCTGAAGGAGGCTACGGAGTTGACAAAGGTCTAATTATTAAACGCCATGTCGGTTAATTCGATCTATTGAATTGCTGTGAAGTGCTATCGGGGGACTACATTGTGGATCGATCGAAGCATATACGTTCGGGAGACAGTTCGGGCGTTTGGGCTTTCGGGCTTTGGTACTTACGTGGAAAACCTGTGTTCCGAGCAGTGTGCCGTAACTACGGCACAGTCAGTCTCAAGTTTTCTCATGCTATCGCCCGGTATGCGACAATAGACTTACGACAAGACATGATATGGTGCCAAGGAGAAGAAGATTGAACGGTCGGCCATGTTGAGGATTGCTGTGCGACAATTACGATGCGGGGGTCTTGAACGACAATTACTGTACGAAACAAAAGATTGAATTGATGTTGTAAAATCCGCAAGCTTCAACCAGGAAACTTGGGCAGTTTAATAGACTTTGCACAAAAGATGGACGGTAATGACGTTGAGAGATGTGGTGCGTTGCGACCCCTCGATCGTGCCATCCGCGGCAATCCTAGTCGGCGGAGCTTGGACCAAGTCAAGGTGTTGATTGGTCTTGGGCCGTTAGGCGCATGAGGACACGGTCAGGTGCTTGCGCGCCTGCCTGCTGGAAACGACGCGCCGCAACGGTAAATTTGCCCCAGTCTCATATACAAGGTACTTGTGGTTTCTAGGCAGAGGCGTGTCTTGTAGGTCAATTCTAATGCCATTTTAACGAATTTGTGGTATAGGCCGCCCCTTAGAAAAAGTGAAAACAATGCCATGATGACCTGATTTTATTCTGCCTCTTTCTTTTCCTATCTCACTCACTCATTTCATCTCTTCATCCGCACAGCTCCCCCTGCAGCAATGGCGGATAAGGAGGCTACAGTCTACGTCGTCGACCTTGGGTCATCGATGGGCGACTGTCATAATGGCAGGACTGAATCTGATCTTGACTGGAGTATGCGATACGTGTGGGACAAGATAACGACAACCGTTGCTGCATCGCGGAAGACATGGACCGTCGGAGTCGTTGGCGTGAGGACCGATGAGACAGATAACCCCTTGCAGGAGGATGAAGAGGGTTATGAGCACATCTCGGTCTTACAGGAACTCGGCCCAATGAATTTGACTAGCTTGCGCAGTCTCAGGACTCTCATAAAGCCTAGCGACACCGAAATTGGCGATCCCATATCGGCCATAGTAGTGGCAATAGATATGATCGAGAAATTTACGAGGAAGCTCAAGTACAAGCGAAAAATCATCTTGGTTACGGATGGTGAAGCACCTGTTGATCCGGATGATATTGATGACATATCAGCCAAAATCAAGGACTGTGGTATTGAGCTTGTGGTCTTGTAAGTCCCTCGTATCTCGATCACGAAACTCAAGGACCTCTACTGATACCTTGTCTAACCAGGGGCGTGGATTTTGACGACGCTGAGTACGGCTTCAAGGAAGAGGACAAGTCAAGCCAGAAGAGAACAAACGAGGGACTCTTGAAAGAGCTTGCTGATAAATGTGATGGATTATATGGCACCATGGCTGAGGCCATTTCTGAACTTGAAATACCAAGGATCAAACCCTTCAGGCCATACAAGACGTACGAGGGAGAGCTCACTCTTGGAAACCCGCAAGAACACAAGGATGCTATGAGCATCAGTGTAGAACGGTACTTCAAGACACACAAGGCGACCATACCACCGGCTAGCCGAGTAGTGTTCTCCAATGAACCCGGCCCTTCCCAGGCTGCTGAAGGCGATGAGATGGAAGGTGTGGAACCCACCGGCCAATTTGCCGCCGTGAAAAATGCGCGTACCTACAAGGTCAACGACCCTGAGGCGCCTGGAGGAAAACGCGATGTCGAATTCGAATCATTGGCAAAGGGGTTCGAGTATGGAAGGACCGCTGTCCATATCAGTGAGTCGGAATACAACATTACCAAGATCGAGACCACGAAAAGTTTCACAATCCTAGGTTTCATACATCAAGAGAAGGTAACCAGCCCCCTATCCTCTAGCCTTTCATATACTGACCCACCTAGTATGAGCCATTCTTCAATATGGGGGAAGCATGCCAAACAATTCCGCAGAAGTTCAATGACGCAGCTGCACTTAAGCTTTCATCCTTCATACACTCCCTTCAGGAGCTTGGGTCGTATGCCGTAGCAAGAATCGTGACGAAAGATGGTAAAGAGCCTGCGCTCATTCTCCTTGCGCCCCACATCGAACCTGAATTTGAGTGTCTATATGACGTTCCGCTACCTTTTGCGGAAGATGTCAGAAACTATCAGTTCCCTCCCTTAGACAAGGTGATCACAGTGACTGGTAACATAAAATACGAAGACCACCGGCTTCTACCCAGCAAGGAGCTCTCAGAAGCTATGGACGACTATGTCGACGCTATGGATATCTCTACCTGGGCAAAGGACGAAGAAGGGTAAGTGTTTCGCATCTAAGGGGACAATACATAAAGCTAATTTATTCAAGAAACCGCACTCAGGAGTATGCCGCAGTTGAGGATGTCTTCTGCCCTCCTCTCCATCGTATCAATCAAGTCATTCGACACCGAGCTATCTATCCAGATCAAACACTCCCTCCAGTCGCCCCCATATTGCTCAAATATTCAAATCCACCTGAGGATCTGATGATCAAGGCTAAAACAAAGCTTGAGGATCTGATAGAGGAAGCAAAGGTCAAGAAAGGTATTTTTTATTTCTTGGTCAACGTGATATGAATGTTTAAGCTAATTCATTTGTATGAAGTGCCACCCAAAGCCAAAGGCCGAAGAGAAAAGGGGCATAAACCCCAGCCAATCTCTGGTCTCGACGTCGACGCACTCCTCAGCCAACCCCAGAACAAGCGCAAGAAGATTGACCCTGACAATGCCATCCCCGAGTTCAAGCAGATGGTGGAGTGCGCCAACGAAGAGGACGAAATCGAGGACGCCGCGAAGCAGATGGGCGCCGTCATTCGCTCTCTCATCACGAACAGCCTTGGGGACAGCGGATATGACCGGGCTATAGAAAATATAGGTGTGCTCAGGGATACCACGATAAAATGGGAGGTGCCGGCCTTCTACAACTCGTTCCTAAGGGACCTCAAGAAACGCTTGCTCTCGGGCGAGTTAGGCGGCGATAGGAGAGAGCTGTGGTGGCAGATGAAAGGCGCTAGGGCCGCGTTGGGTCTCATTGACAAGAGCGTATCCGAGTATTCTGACGTGACCCCTGAGGAGGCTGCCGAGGTATGTGCTACTTCAAGGCTAGGTATCCAATATGTTGCTAACGTCTTTACTAGTTCTTCAGGAAGTAAGATGCATTACATTGGCCAAGGGCACGCAGGAGTCGGGTGCCTCCAGGGGAGAAGGAGAGGGGGGGGGTGGGCTAGTGATCGTCGTTTGTGAGGAAGAAATAAGAGTCATACTCGGATGCTCGGTATATAGTGACTCTCCTAGGACCACGAAACGCTTGTAGAAAGCTCTTCACTAGTCATAAGAGGGCAACTTGAGAGCTCCACACAAAGGGGAAACACCTCTTATTTTATAAAGGGGCAAGAGCACCAAGATTGCACCATGCCTTTAGGTCCTGCATGCTGAAGACCAATGTGAAGGGTGGCTGCACTATGTCCTAGTATGATGTATATGGGCAAATAATGAAATAATATACGTGATACACCATCCATATGTCAATCGTTGTGATGAATATGACCGCAATCTTAGAATGGGCGCTGCGAAAGTATGTAGATTTCCATACGTAGACTGGTGTCTATTGAGCATTCCACCTATTCGTGTAGAACCTAACTTTCCAGCAGCGTCACTAGAATATTTTAGGTTGACCCCGTTGAAACGGCCTATTCTAGGTCGCCTGAGGCCAGAGAAAATAGGACTACTGGAGAAGGCCATAGGGTGGACGGTATGCCCAGGGTTCGCCGTAGGTTCCGGGTTCGAGCTTGAGAGGGTATTACCTCGTCTGCCTCTCCTGGCCGCATCCTTCCACTTTAGACTCCCTTTTTGATTTGCTCTTGCCTCTCCCCTCTCATTACAATACCCTAGTTTTCCCCAGTCTATTTCCTCCTACTTGCCCCTTCTCGAGATGGTAGGAAAATACAGTCTTCATTGAGAATTGACCCTACCAGCTACACGTCAGGAAGGATCAGCTTACGTTAGCCTTTTATTATTGCCGGTTGACGTGTATATTCGCCTATTTTATTGAGACGTCGGTCGACGCGAGGTAACTATAGCTTCTCCCAATTACAATTCTCAAGGAAATAACCCCGTATCGTATCACGACTACCACATCTGGTCCCTGATTCCCTTGGACAGAAAGAGACCCCTTATATGAGGGGAAGGTTCCTCCCAAGAAAAAGGTATCTAGCCAGGCATCTGAGCAATCATCAACATTTGCTTACCGGAAGTTTTATGCATACCTAGGTATCCACCTCACATATTTCAAATCTGAAGGACTGAGCCCTTGACACTTCAAAACGTCGGTTCAAGTAGATAAAACTTCGTCACACTAACGAAGTAGCCTACCAATAGTATTGGGATCCCTACTCTGCCCATCAACCTCATCGGGATCTAGTCTTCACTATTTACGGACCACGCGCCTCGAAACAACCTGATCGTATTATTTGAATCAGAGATTCGTCTCATAGCTCTTGCCATAGCACAACTCTTGGGTGGGACTATGACTTCCCTATTGGTCAAGACACACGAAGCCAGAATTCTTTGAAGTCGGTGCGTCATCAAAACTTACTCTGAAAGCACGTAGAACTTACTTCTCTCACAGGTTAGCCATTAATACCAAGTCTGGAGTTGATTAATTATATCAACACACATCTAGTCTGAGAGTAGCGCACTACTGACGTCGTCCTTCAACCCAACTCCTGTGACATCTAATACCTCTCTCCCTTCAATCTTTCAACCACCAAACAGTGACAGTCATAATAATGGCTTCATCGTCTCAGGGAGGCAAAGCCGCCCCCGACCCTAGGTTTGTATACCTTTTTAACGCATGATCCTCAACTCTAATGTCTTTCTCAGCCAGGGCAGCGATTTCATCACAATTACCGTTCCCTCAGGCAAGAAATTCGCGGTACATGCGCACCTACTCGCTCACCATTCCAAGTACTTCCGTCGAGCACTGAATAGTCCATCCCAGGAAGCTACGACTCGTGAATTTTACATGTCAGAATGGGCCACGGAGGAGACCGTTTCAACATTCATCAAATGGATCTACGCGACAGACGGGGATATAAGCCGTGAGAGTAAGAGATTCCTCGACGATCTGGGTTATCATGATTTACTAGAATGCTGGCTCTTCGGCGACTATATCAGAGCGGTAGGATTCCAAAACTACATGACTCGTACCATATTCAAGGGGGGGTTTGATTCCGATGCAATTAAGGAAATGTGGGATCGAATTCCTTCAAAAAGCAGACTACGCCCGTTCCTAAGCGGCATGTTCTGCCGTGACCTACAGCGTCGCAGAGAAATAAAGAAGTTAGATGAGCTCTTGGAAGAGCTCTCACCCACTCTCTTACTAGAAGTGGCCAAGCGCCTCTTAAGACCAGTATATAAGCAGCGTGGGCGCCACAATGACAAAATGTTCGGTTTCTACTTATCGGACCATTTGGAGGAAATGTAGTGCTGGGAACGCGCGATAAGATGGGATACAACACCGTTTGCGTTGACTATTGATTTTCGGGCCTCTGTAGCTTATGGAAGATAAATTCGATTTCAGTTAATGCTAAGAATTTCAACAACTATATGATAAGTTTCCAACTAAGCATCCTAAAGAGTTCTCTAGGAGAATGAGGCCTACGACCTCGTGATGAACGTTATGAAATATATGTATATAATATATTAGGTACCTATATTCCTATACTTACCTAACGTTATTAGGCATGTACACAGGACCATGCTTTTAGTAGAATCGATTGGCGAATAACTGGTATTCACTGATAACTTGCCGTCAGCGCACGTGCCTCTTTCATCAAGAAATTACCTGGCGTGTAGGCAGACACAGCGTGTACTTGTAAACAAAAATCTCTACAACATCTCCTAACTACCACGTTCATGGCTTGAGTTACATGATCAATACGTTCGAACCCGCGATCACCCAGAAAAGAATGTTGGATTCGGTTGTTAGCTAAGTGACTATCAGCCTTCTTCTTTAAGAAGCAAGGTACGTATCTCCAGGTGACACAACCTACCAGTGAAGAAAATGTTCGGAAGTTCACACACATTTATTATGTACGGATTTGGTCCTCGATCCTTCAGAAACTTCAAACTGAATCATCATTCTACCCTCCTAGTTACGCCATATTTAAAGAATTCTATTTTGCCAAGTTTTCGTCCAGTTGGTCTCTTGCCAGAGCCCAGCTCCTTGTATTCGCAACCCATATCTAACGCCAATCACCCGTTTGTGAAACGAGGCTTGGTAGGCATCATTTTACTAGGTTAATTATCTTTCCTACATCAACCACCTCATATGCTAGGCACCAGGTTACTGCTCGTGGCGTAACTTACGAGATACCGAAAGCCTGAGATCTACCACAGTCTGATTCCGCCGTACACTTCTTTTATTGAAGCATGGTGCTAGTCTAAACTAGATGTAGACAGACTCTTCTCAACGCCCATTCAGTTTCATCGTCACACACGACTAAAACCTCCCATCCACCCACATTTAGTGGCGTATCAGCCCTCCTAGCTTTCCAGTCTTCCACGATAATCTAGGATATTGCGGTTGTCAATATGGGTTCATCAGAAGAAGAGAAAAGCGACCCCCAGCCTAGGTAATCACACGCCATAGATGCTTGTCTTTCATACATACTGATTCTTGTGATAGTGATGGCGCCGACTTCGTCACGATCACAGTTCCTTCGGGTCAAAAGTTCGCCGCGCATGCACATATGCTCACTTACCATTCCGAGTATTTCAATCGAGCGTTGAATAGTCGGTTCCGAGAAGCCACAACGCGCACTCTCGACCTCTCCGTACACGCCACAGAAGCTACAGTTTCAACATTTGTCAAATGGATGTACTCGAAAAATATGGATTTTCTTAACGGTATAGGCGAGGCTGGTATGGCCTACGACATTCTATTCGATAGCGTGTCTGATAAAGACGCGGTGGAATCCTGGCTCTTCGGCGACTACATTCAAGCCACAAGCTTCCGAAATGATCTCCTATTTTTACTATATTTTAGGAGACATTGCTTTAATCACAACGTCGCAGGTGATATTTGGGACCGAATCCCTCTTGAGAGCAAACTGCGTCCATTCCTGGTCAGCCTGCTCTGCCGCAGGATTATTTGGCTGGATGACGTGGATATGCTATTGGAGAGTCTCCCTCCTACCTTGGTACTTGAAGTGTCTAAGCGTGTTTACAATCGGATGACAAGAACCGTCCCCCGTTACAGTTATAGTTCAGAGGAAATACTAGATTTTAAAATTGAAGATCACTTAGAGGACGTGTGATTATTTCTATATGGAAAGGGGAAGGGGAGGGAGTTTATCCTAAGAACTTATGGAGGCGAGGGATGGCTTATGAATGACTCATGATTTTCAATCTCTATAGCCTGACTACAACAAATTGAGCTTCATCTAAGGCTACCACTAATTACACCGTGAAGAGACTCCAGTATTTATGTGATGATTTTGCAAATGAGCATCCTAAGTAGTCCTCTACTTGAGTGTCCCTAACTAAAATGGTCGATATTCTCAGAATCTAGGGATGTTTGGGCTTGCTATCAAACACCTCTAATTCATCGCATGGGAATGTCCCAATCAACTCAACCCAACATTCTCGATTTCAAAACAGGGTAGTATTATGGGTTTGCAGCATTAAAGCACCGCAGTTGATATGTAGTTGTGGATGGCTATATACAACAGCGCCTACTTGCACGTAGGTAGGCGCAGGCGGGTATCCCCACGGTTTCAGTCAACGACCGTTTTGGGAAAAGCGGACAAATATTCTGTGAGGAAGTCACGACTTGACTGCTTTAATCTATGGATTCTTCTCTTTTGAACGGTCTAATCATTTCCCCGCGCTGACCTGACACTGCCGCGCTGTGAAACGTTCAAACAGCCGACAAATATCAGCTCTTTCCAATCGGATCCTCCGACAGCAAATAGAACTCATACATATTAAGATCCCTCTAGAGCCTTACACAGATTGCGTAGCCCTGAGTAATCTTACATTTCCCTGGCCTACAGAGTTCTCAATATGTTACTGAATCTCTAACTCAAAGCCTATGTATCAGGCATCGCATACTGAAGCCATGGGCGTACACCAACAACCATAACGAAAAAAACAGACTTATTCTCTAAGCTCGACAAAATGGAAGGCTCCGGAGGTTTTGTGCCATTTCGCGCGGGTAAGTCACCCAAATTCGGATGGCACATATTGTATTTCCTACCCATACTTCAAGACTATCTGCCTACCTAGATTCAAAGCAAGTAGATCCTATGAACAAACAAACACGAGGGATGCTAACGCAGCCATTTTCCCACGCCTTATCTCTAGAGTCTTGCTATATGAAGTACGATCCCTAAAGATTATGCTGACTTATCTTTTAGGGCCCGAAGACGTAGCAGAATTCGGGTTGAATAGTACGGCTCAGGAGACTACCCGTGGCTCATTCAAACTTCGGGAGATGGAGATGGGTGATAAAGCTGAGAAGGGCCTGCTATTTTGCCCTTGGAAGCTAATTCGACTTTATCCACATAGCTATGCTGGGAAACAAAGCCAAGGAGAGGTGAGCATACCTCCTAAGGCCATGAGAGAAGAAGAACTGACTCGTATCCAGGTCGCGGATTTCTTCAAGGCGATGTTATTTGACGGTCGTGCCTGGGATTTGTGAGCATATCTCTTTCGTTAGATATGATCCATGGATGTACCCTTATATACTGACCTTATAATAGCTTCTGCCTGTTGGATCCGGGTGAAAACGGAAGGGAGCCTCTTCTCCTGGTCCCTAGCGCCCAATTTGAGGAATTCCTTAACGATGTGAATTCCCACCTGATGGAACAACTCTCAATTCCTAGGGGGCAGGCATGTGAGAAATTTTACGTTACTTTTGGGGATGGGGAGACGCCTCGTCCTCGCTTTTTGGGCAACGCCGATAGCGACGAAGCCCTCGAGGCGCTCAAGATCCGAACCCACAGGCTTCCGATTGACGATTTGAAGACCTTAAGCACCATTGCTCTCCAAAGTTACAAGGATAAAATGGACAGAGTCTATAGTTCATGCAAATCGGCGAAGAACAAGAAGGACCCTGAACTGGCCAGGAGGAAGAGGTTTGAGCGGCAGAAAGGTTGCGGACGAATGATCAAACGGACACAGAGATACCTTGGGCTTCGAAGCCCTGCAGCGTTTACCGTTCACTCAAGTCAGTTCCCTTTATTGCAAAAGTAACCCAGTACGCAATGCTAACTTTCTCTCAAGGCAGCTCAGTTGAAGGTTGGCACGTGGATATGTCAGCACCATTCAAGATGGAGAGCTCTGTCCGATTTGTCTGCGTCGACGTCGAGGCATGGGAAAGATGGACGCACGACGTCACAGAAGTAGGATTAGCAGTTCTCGACACTCAAGATATCGCGGACGTCCCACCTGGTACAGATGGCCACGATTGGTTCCCATTGATACGTTCGTATCACTTCAGAATTCGAGAGCACATTGACAAGATCAACCGTATACATGTACACGGTTGTCCGCACCTATTTAATTTCGGGTAAGATATCTCCAAGAGCACATATATATACAGGTATATGGTACTGACGTTTCCCAGTCATTCCGAATTCGTCCTCTCAAAAGACGTCAGTAGGGTGGTTGGCGCTATCATCGGAGACGATGAGTCAAAGGATCAACGACCAGTTGTCATGGTTGGACATGACATTAGCCAAGACTTGAACTATCTCCAGAAAGTCGGCTTTAACATTTGGCGCGTACCGCACTTCTCAGATGAGATAGATACCAAGTCGATGTTCCAACGTCTGCAGAAGTCATCTAATGGCCGTGGCCTCGCAGCTGTTTGCGATGGATTAGGTATGCCGGGTCGGAACTTCCACAACGCGGGCAATGATGCAACGTACACATTACGCGCTATGATTGTCATGGCGATGAGGCAGATGGTGGCGAGCTCTGAAACACAGGGGAATGATGCTGGCGAATTAGAGTAAGCCCATATTACCTATCGACTGGCCTGTTGCGTAAATGCTAATTCCTCGACCATTACATATAGTAATGGTGAGTGGAGCGATGGTTCAATAGATGACGGAGGACTGCCTCTGGTATCGTTAGAGCCTATTCCGCAGCCTCCGAAAGGTTCCGGTAAGTAGCTAGCTCATGTGTTGCTTTGATGAACAGCGCTGACGTAGGTCTGGTAGCATCGGCAGCCCGAAAGTCAGAATGGTGAACCCCCTGAGTTCTAACTGCAATTAGATTCTATGTTTTTTTCGACTTGCTGACCTGGCTATTTCAATGTTTCCCGGTTGCAAGGTATCCCATAGCGAAGCGATGAATTTGCTTTTCACGTTCCTGCGACGATTGAAGGTGTATAGACGGCTCGAGACTTGTCCTTACTCTCATGCTGCGATGAAACCATAAAATCGAGAAGAGACTTGGCCCCTGGACCGGGGCCGTATTTGTATTAGACAGAATACGTGACCGAAACACGGCCCAATGCAATGGATTCCATCTAAACCATGCCCTGAACGCCATCGCTCCATGATGCTGCGGTATAATACATTTTATAACCAGGGCGCCAGCCAATATAATATACTTCTAAATGGTGCAGCTTGTAGGCGCTAACTGTTCTTTTCTAGGAATTCCTTCGCTTCGTTTATTTTCGTAGCTAGATACGGGCTCCCGCCTCGATCTGGGTGGTTCAGGAGCATGAGTGTTCGGTGAGCTTTTCGGACTTTGTCTTTGGTGACGGCTCGTTCACTAGCACGGCTTGTTTAGCAATCTGGGTCCTTTTATGGGAGGTACGGGGTCGTACTTGAGAGACAGGATCAGCGCGGCCTCTTTCTTGGTCATTCGCGGCTCGAAGCCGCCTTTGTAGAAGGCTTTGCCCAGCGCTCCGACGCCTCCCCGGGATCGCCGCCATGCGACGAGTCCTGCGCGGCCCTGTACTTCGTGTTAGTTATAGAATAGAGGCACAAGATAGAAGATAGACGTACGAGGAAGGCAGCGACTGCGACGCCAGTTCCGATAGCGAGTGCTGAGGCCATTTTGGACGTCAAGACCGTTTCAATTTAGAAGTTGAGGTGGTTTGAGTATGAGGTCAATCGCAAAAGATCGAGAGCGATTCTTTTCCATGCGCACGGACCTCGGTGGCACGAGTGCCCAGGTGGGTAACAGTCGAACTACCTAGTACCTAATCGATAAGGGAGGCGAATGGTTAGCGATAAGCTAAAAATTTATCCGTGCCTATCGGAGCGATAAAGTCGAAGACCCACCAAAATTATTCGGGTGTGAAGTTTCTGGAGGGGCGGAATGAATTGTCACGATTCACTCTGCATACTACAACGTCTTTGCTGATACTTGAGGTTGAGTCGAGCGCGTCGTCAAGATGAGGTGAGTTATGAATTAGTTTTTGGTTGCCAGTGCTTCGTGGTTGCTCTGAAGCTCTTAGACGTCTTGTGATCATGGAAATTGGTACCGTCTTGAGCTGTCAAATTTTGGATGATCACCCGGAGCTT
>MU400375.1:600000-788213 GCA_022578955.1 Hypoxylon sp. FL1857 | reverse complement strand
TAACCCTAACCCTAACCCTAACCCTAACCCTAACCCTAACCCTAACCCTAACCCTAACCCTAACCCTAACCCTAACCCTAACCCTAACCCTAAGCAACTTAGCCAAAGTAGACTTTATCAACTACCATGGCCATAAGGACCTCGGAAACTATATTGGTGAACAATTCGGAACATTTGTTGATGAGGAGAATGAGAACCTTCAATATTGGCAAAGCAACGAACCTGCCATTATCCGTGTCTTATACGATCACCAAAGTCGCAATCACCCACATCAAACCTGGGATGATCTGTGTACGATCTGGGTCTACTCGCACCGGCTTGTCAAAGAGACAGATGACCAAGGCCACACGTGCCTTCGGTATAGGTCCGATACTGAGAAACCGATCGAGCATGTCTTGGTCACGGTGGTACGTCTCGCTAACGATGAAAAAGAGAACGACCGTATACGCCTGTATAGTATTGATGGACGATGCGTCCAACTGCCGAATGAGACTCTGCCTTATTCAGGCACAGAGTGGCGCCTGGGCAATCCGAATGATCGATACATACTCTACTACGCTCCTACACCTCCACACACGCTTTCCGTAGGAACACCGGAGGAGATCTCGTATAGAGCACCAGGCGTGAAGTCGTTCTTCAATGAAGCCGTAGCCGCAATCACTATGAAGGCGGGAAGTTCTGCCGGACAGGCTCCTCAGAGCTCTCTTTTGCCAGCTGTCCCACAAACCGTCCAGCGATCCTCTTCCCAAGGCGGGGAACCTGGGCAATCCGGATTCCTTAGGACTCCTCCGACGGGCCCACGAGCGCTTCTCCAAGGTCGTCCTGCACAAGGGCCTCCTTCACAAGGACATGTAGACCGCGGTGGATTTCAGACTCCGAGGAACTAAGGCCATTAGGCCGAGCGTAGAGCGTGGTTTTACTAATACATAAGGTTATTCCGGTAGTAGTCGAGGTGGCCGTGGTAGTACGTTTACATAGGTGGCCGAATAAAGCCGTTGCTGTTCTGAAATGTGACCATAAGTAACTCTCATGCACACTTGAAGCCCTCGATGAAGGTCGCATATAGAGTCTAAGTTAGTCTCTGCCTTAAAGGTAGGTCTGGAGCGCTTCCCACTAAGAAACATGCCCAGGATAATTATCGAGAGACGAAACAGTTACATCAAGGATCGTTCCGGATACTTCGGGCAATGTAAATGAGACCTGAGAAAAATATAGACAAAGAGTAGCCGTCTCCAGATATGGACAGTCGACCCTGAATCAGGTAGGTTCAGAATCCCCCGAGTAACAACGTCGCTTCTACCCGGACCAATGGTTTGCATCGTGACAAAAATCGTAATATCCAAGCTTCCTAAAGTCTCGTTGAGATACTTGCTCTTTTAGCCGCCTCAGTAACCTAAAATACACTACACATAATCTTTCCAGGCGTCTCTTCCCCTGTAATTTATGTGCTTTCATGGAGATCTAGTCCAAGAGATTTATCTATCGAGAGCCAGTGGCTACATATATAAGGGTGAATACAAATCAAGGGACCCCGATACCTGTAACAAAATTAACTGGACAGGCAATCTCACCACCTCCTTAGTTGTTCTTAGGGACGGGATCACGGGGTAGTTGATTGTCTTTGGTTCAATACCCCCTTTTCCTAGGATGTTCAATATCAGCCTGTTCTACGGTGGTATTCCATACCCCGTTTTCATGCTGGAAGCCCAGCCGTTTATATCGTCAGAATAAAGTAGGATAGCCTACATGCGTTCTCAAAGTTTGCTAAAGCTTAAAGCCATAAGACTGGCTCGCAGAGACATATGTTGTGCATCCAGGCAGCGGGCCAGCTCTAATATGGGCTAGACGATGTCGAGGGTTTACGTTAGCAGCCCGCAAGAGGCACTGACAGTTGTATGGTCAATCGAGACAGCGATCACGTCACTACATATCGCCGGAATTCTTGTAGTCCTATATCATGTCGTCGTCTTGCTGTCGCGTGAGATGTATTCACAGGCAGCGGGCTAGGCTTTGTATGGGATAACAGATGTCGAGCTTTCTAGGTGGGAATATGTGAGCGAGACAGGTAGACGGGGGCTTGTTGGGTGGTTCAGAGGGGATGCAACATAATCCACACTTGCGGTAGTTGTAGAAGTACGCCGCTGGCTTCTAGATGCTTTGATGTATAACGCAGGCAGCGGTCCGACTTTATAGTGTGATTATGGATGTCGAGCATTTACACTCGCGATAGCTGGACAATATTAACATGTACATGCCTGTTAGAAACCTCGTATCTCGGAGAACATAATTCCGTATTTGCGGCGATCATATCGTGTCGTTATCGCAGACATTTGGGTTGTCCGTGTTAGTAGGTAGCGGGTCAGCTTTGATAGGGGATTTGACCCGTCGACAATATCCATTACAAACATACGCTCATACCTAGTGCGATAGATAGCCATTGAAAAGGGATTTCAGGTAGGTTATTCTTTCGCAGTGTCCGGGACATATTACTGGCGCTGTATCCCGACAGCTAAATTCTCACCTAAAACGCTGACCGCTGCCTGAGAGTCTAGAAGCCCAATTTGCCATAGCTTAACTTCGGATTCTAGGTAGCTGATATGCGTGATAGTACGGCCTAATAGAGAGCTATCCAATTCATATTTCATTTTGTTCGATAAATTGAATGCCTCTTTACTGAAAGCTCGACATCCCGATCGCTATAAAACCTGGATTTCTGCCTACGTCTTAAAGTCGACATTCTGAGCCTATACCTGGGGCGATCCAGCGGGCTTTTATACTAGGAGGTAGCCCAAAGTAGGGGTTCTCGGATAACCATATTCTTGGCTAAGGTATGGAAAATGTATAGGAGAAGCGGTTACGCTGCCGCAACCCCTAAATACCATTCCGTAGGCTAGCTTCTGTGGCCATGGTGATAGAACCATATCGATGATGACTAGCGCGATACATAGGGCTGCCTTGGGGCAACAATTTGAAGGTACCTAACCTTTGTGAAAATTGGCTTAGAACTGCGCTGCCAAATCTCGACAAGCTAAACTCCACAGTAAACTGTAGCCACGGCCTGAGACTATTCAACAAGAATTTACCAGCTACGGTCTCAATTCCTGCAGGATCTGACTTTGGCAATTGTAAAGGAATGTTTCAGGCTACCTATTTATTATATTTATGCCGTGAAATGTCTCGATTTGCCGGGCCAAAGCTCGACAACCGAAACCTCATACTAAAGCCAGGCCGCTGCCTGGGACATTTACCAATGACTTTGCACCCTCGGTACCTAGAACCTGGCCAATCTAATTGCTTTATTAGTGAGAGGAGACTCTAGGCTATTGGTGGATCATATCTTCACTGTAGAAGCTCCAGAGTTTGGCCGTTAATACCTCGACAGACGCTCCTCACAGAAAAGCTTGACCGCTGCCTGAGCCAGTAAAGTCTCGAATTTAAGCTGCATACCACGACTTTCAACAGTCTACCGTATGTAGCTTACCTTCATCCCCAGATGCATAATAGGGATACGCACATACCGGTCGTGATACGACCTATGTCACTGAGAGCTTGACTGCCGGTCATCCCCTATCTAGAACCTCATGCTCGTGACTCAGGAGGCAAACTTCAACCTCGTTGATGGAAGTTAAATGTAGGAGGAAACTTTGAATAACTGTGGATATAATACGTTGCTCGCCATAACTGCGTAGGTTTCCATATGGTAGTAGATCGAACGCTTCTGCAACTTAAACCTACCTAATCATTTTTGTTATTACGTGGTTGAACTCATGCTACCACATCAACTTATATATCACTTGCTGGGGGGTTCCATTATTCCGTTGAGTTGAAGCAGATAGAAATCATATGTATCGGATCTCATTTTCTCAGGCATTAAGTATATTTGCTTTAGCTGACTGATGTCGCATGATAATCCCATCCGACCCCATTCCGCATATGTGTTGAGATCCCCCGGATAAAGGAGACCGCTTCATATCCTGCGATATCCAAACTAGCCTATGGCTATACTAGTAATCGCTACCAAGGTAGTTTCTATAGTGTAATACGGGTGGCAAGCCTCTCCGACATCTAGCAACTAGTCATACGTAGGTACTGGACGTATGAATTCAACGACATCGCCTAGTAAACTAACCAGTCAAGGTATGCAAGTTTGTCTGACTCTTACCTACCTACAAAAGCTTTACGAGACTGACTCAAGAAGCCGAGGAGGACTACGTTGGACGGGTTGTTTAGCAGAGCTTACAACTACGGAATCTAATACGGGATAACTCTGGATTGTCATTTCTATAGCAAAAGCAAAAGTCTACCAGAAGCGTAAAGCGAAAGTGACAACGGCACACCATATGGCATACATAACCTTGTGCTCAGTGATGCTAGAGCATCAAGGCGAGGCGTCGTTATAGACAATCACCTGGATTGCTATGTGTATTTGATGATACCTTCCTTTGCCAACCATTGTCAACTCCTAGCGACGACGACGATGGCCAGGGCGAGGAGGCTTTTCGGACTTAAATAATCATGTGAGGCTCCTCCTCCTCCTCGTAGTCCAAGTTCATGCCATCCACAGGATTCAGGTCCTGGTGGCCCCGCGCGAAATACTCGTCCAGGCTGGCATCTAACTGGGCCTTGGCGTCATCTCGTGACGCTGCTGGGGTGCTAGAAGCCACGCCGCCTCTGCCGCCGCGAGCACCAGCACCACCGCCACGGTTGCCACTACGACCGCCCCGACCGCCCCAACCACCACGGTAACCACCGCGATAACCGCGGCCACGACCACGGTGACCAGACCCAGATCGGCCATACGGAGTATGACGCCTATTGACACGGTCGGCCATGCGGAACTCCTCGTCCACAGACATGTCGTCCCCACGGGCGGGAGGGGGTTGCTGGGTCGGCTGGGTCGGCCGGGCGGACGGCAGAAGGGGGAGCCCCATCCCGCGCACCTTCTCGACTGGGCGCGACAGCTGCTTCAAGAGTCTCCTCTGGGAGGCCTTGGTATAGGTCACATGGACCTCATCGACGCCCTCAATGAGGCGTTCGTGCTCGATGAAGACGCGGCCCGCTTCGTTATCCGCGATGAAGTTTATATCGGCTTGGAACTCCAGCTGGCCAGAGCGGTAAGTTGCACTACCCCGATTTTGGGGGTTGTAGCGGTCCTGCAGGACGACCGGGTTATGGAACTGTTCGTAGTCATCCCAGATCGCAGAGCCCGGGAGCAGGGTCAGCCCAGAAGGCAGACGCGCCTGGACCTCGAGATTGACCTTACCCGAGCTCCCCACACCACCGACAATACCAGATTCCCCTTGGCCAATGGGGACCACAGAGCCACCTGGGCCCTGGGTCATACCAAGGCCTCCGCCACTTCCTCCTCTTTGGCTTCCTCCTCCTCCACCGCGACCTCGCCCTCCCTTGATCTCTTCAAGGGAGGCATCATACTGGGCTTGGAAGGCGTGCTTTACACCCTCGAACCCACATGGCCGGTCTGCTGGGCAGAGCCGGAGCCGACACCATCATTGCCACCAACAAAGCTTCGCGAATCCGTCATTGTTGCTGTTGTTGCTGGCAGGAGTCGATTTCGCATAGTGTGTTGATGTAAGAAAGAAGTGGAATACAATGGAAATCTCAAACTATTGGAAGTGTGCACTATCCATAACACCGACCACCAACTTTTCTACGCCGTTACGGACATGGGATTGGTTACAAAGCTTATTTCATTGATAATATCTAATATCTATCTATGTACCTACCTAATGTTCATTGTGGGCATTCTCTTGACGCGTTACGCGTTTGCGAGATGGATTGATGGGTATGAGCGATGCATCTCTTACTAATGACGGAATTATTGAAGGGGACCTTGAGGTGATTGACGACAAGCATACCACCGCATTTACAGCACTCGGTAGCCTTTAAGCTGCTATGACCGCCAGCGTAGTTATACGTAGGCACATAAGTGATTAAGAAGGGTGCGAAAAGTACGAATAGAAGAAGACGGAGAGCAGGAAGAGTAGAACTACGAATTATGAATGGTTAGACTAGGCCAAAGCTATCATTGATAATCCTCCAAAGCTAAGATAAACACCAGAAAGAGGCCAGACAAGACTATACATTGCCCAAGAGACATTTGCAGAGTATCATTCCACCTGGGATATGATATCATGCTCGTCCTCCTAAGTCCATACCCTTCACAGATTGGACCAGACCCTCGCTCTCGTCTTCCTCTTCATCCTCACCTTTGCCCTTAAGCTCCCCCTCGAAACTAGCCCACTCGAGCAGCTTCTTGTCGATCATGGCAGCCAGGTTCCGTCTTCCCCCTCCCAGCTGGTCATAGTACCAGCTTAGGATCCCAAGCCAGGCTTGGTAGAGCAGCAGGCGCCATGCGGGGTCGTTGACGTCGGTGAACAAGGACCAGTTCAGGAACACGCCGACCCGAGTCACCTTCTCGGCGAGGTCTCGATATTTGAGAAATATCGAAATGAGCCCGAACTGCTCGCCTACTATGTAGTAGGCCTCCTTCAGAGTCTCGTCAATATCTCGGATCATGTTCCCGAGGCACTTTATGTGGTCGGCGCGACTATACTCACCCAGCGGGTCCTTGTGAAGAGCCACCTTCGCCGCCAACGGGGCGTGGTAAAATCCTACCGGATCCTGGGGATTATAAAACCCCTTCACCAGCTGATCTTCGCCGGTGACGTCCGCAGCGTCGATCACCGCTTCTTTTCCCTTGACGGCCTTTCCCTTGCCTTTACCAGCCGTAACGTCCTCGACATTCTCCTTGGTCTCTTTGAGTCTCCTATCTAACTCATTAGCCCTTCTTCGTGTTAGATTCGAGCCTAACATTGGCATTAGTAGTATTAACCTGCCCTATGAGTTAGTTGGGCCCACAGGCCAGTCACCGAGCCATTAAACTCGGAATACTGTGCATAGAGATCACCGAATTCTCGTGACTTCTTGTATAGCTCGCCAAAACCTTGTTCGCTGCGTTTCTTCGCTTATGGCGACCTCGCTGGCTAGCGAGAGGTTTCGAAAGAGGTCCAGAGTACCATCCCCATCCTCGCTCATGAATGCGGGTAAGAGGCGCTCGAAATTTGCCTTGAAACCTGTAGGATTGAATACCCCTCATACAGTGCGTCGCACTTGCCATTGCCTTGTACCTGCCTCCATCGCGATTTAGTCCTTATCGATAATGACGTCTAGCAAATTACATAATCCAGCGGTGCCAACCAATCGCGAGCTTCAATTTGCAATCAGAGTCATCGCTAACACCCATACGCTCCCGCTGTGGTATGTGATTGTTAGTTCGGGCATCGGAGTTGATTCCGTCGCTATCGGGCTTCGCCCAGCTATGTCGGGACCGAGCAGAATTTAAGTGTGCTGACGTGGACAAGTATGCATGTACGACTCGGGTGGATCGGAGGCTCCCCTGTGAAATGTGAAATATTATGTAGTTGCTGATATGAGAAGTTAATGTGAACCTCTCACGATAATCATTTTCCATTCATCAATTCCCTTCCATCCTTTCATAAAAAGCCGTCGGAATATACATCATGGCAGCTACCAGTAAACAGTTGGTACCAACACCAGACATATCCGTCAACCTTGTCCGGGCTAGGGCCGGCGAGACCTTCAAATTGGGGACCATCAGTATGTGCCATTCCGTACCACCAAAGGCAGATATGAAATAGTCAATGGTCTGATGACAATAGCAATCCGGATAATGGAGGACGGCAGTAACACACGTAAGTTTTGACACTCTTACCAAGACATTAACTCCCACTACATTCAGTATACTAACCGCCTTGATTGTGATAGACGACCGGCTCGGCACTGCTGAATTTACCATACCTCCCCACACCAGCGGACCGCCGATGCACTGGCACGAAATGGTATACCTACCTAGACTATGGCATATCAGCCAGCAACTTGAGTCTAGTCAGTACTAACTAACAATGTAGCATGATGAGACCTTCTTGGTACTATCTGGACGGATGCGCTTCCACGTCAAAGATGGCAACGTCATCAATTGCGATTCAGGCGACTATGTAACAGTTCCTGTGCGCGCACCACACACCTTCTCCAACCCTTTCGACGAAGAATGCAGGTTCCTTAACACCTTCACTCCTGCTTATTATATCAACTATTTCAAGCTTCTTAGCCAACTAACGGAGGCGGGGAAGCCAATGGATAGAGAGGCTAACGCAAAGGCTATGGCATACTTTGCAACCATTGGTGTCTTGGATAGCGATATTTGATGTTTCATTGACATCTCTAAATCTAGAGTCGTTTGTGAGCCCTTTGATATAAATCAAATCCGTTAACCCAACCAGGTCCATATCATCCAGTCCCGTGAGTATTTTGGATTGACAAGTAGATAAGACGAGCGAATATACATTCACTGAGGTCCCGCCAGAGGACTTTACTGACAGAGCTCTGCATGCCGGTCGCGGCCTGTTGGACTTGGACAACTTCAACCGTTATTATCGCCAACTCTCCTAGCACCATTATTGAATTATCTGTTATCTAACAAGTCTCTCTACATTTGTTCTACTACGTCGCAGCCCTAAGCAATCATCTCTCTACCCACCAGAACATTTTTCTTGAGGCTCATCTTTATCAACTTTGCTGTCCCGAGATACTCGTTTCCAATGCGAAACACTCATGGATCGAGCACACTTGATCCTACATCATAAGAGCAACTTCTTCAGGTTCCTCCGCTCGATCATGATGTATCGCTATTAATATTCAGTTACTCTAAACGTTACTAGGTATATTGGCCTTCAGTATGCAATCCCGTTTTCGGGTCGACAGCTTTGCAGCAAATACATATCGCAATGCTACCTACCTAACCTAGGTATGTACTAGCTAAAAATAAATCCCATAGATCTCATTTCATATGCAGATCCGATTCCGGCAATATTCAATTGATACGAATATCACAAGTGTCATTCGCTTGGGCAGAGCAAATTTACGATATAGGATTCGTCAAAGATTCGGCAGTAGGCCAACCCTCGGGGAAGCTTAGCTACGATCACGGACCTAAAGATTCAGGCAGGTGTGGTTACATGCAAGGTTAAGTAGTGTGAACCCTGACAGCCCCTGGCAGCAACGATGCATTAATTAATATCTGGCTAATGCGGCCCGGAACCAAAGCGCTTTTGCCTCCTCCCACACAAAATCCACCGCGTTCCGGGGAAAAGGTCCATGGCCGTCCATGCTGGGCAGCAGATCTTCGACTCATCGAGAACCAGCAGCCGAGAAGTTGCCGTCGGCCAAGATGGGACAAGAGCATCAATCTATCCTAAGCGTGGCAGCCGGCAAGAAAATGCCATTCGTCTCCATGCCATGCTCCTCCGCTCATTGCCAGATCAAGTAGATCCGGGGTCCCCACGACGCTTTTTCATCCGAAGAACTTGGGGTAACAAATTACATTGTGGGCCGAAATGCCTTTGCTAAAGCCAACCTGCTTGTGGAACAGACCGTATAAGACTCGCGATAGACATCCAATAATTCGAGGCATGTGAAGGACCCTTGCTACTCGATTCATTTCGGCTTCAGTCGCGAACGATGCGGTCTCCAATCTTTGCTGTAGCGTTTGCTACGGCCTCCGCAGCCGCTACTCTCGACTGGGAGGCAGCTTACACGAAGGCGAATGCTTCACTAGCAAAGCTATCCCAAAATGACAAGATCAATATAGTCACTGGAGTAGGCTGGAATAAAGGTCCCTGCGTTGGAAACACGGCAGCGGCCAGTTCCATCAGCTATCCCCAACTATGCTTACAGGATGGGCCTCTGGGTGTTCGTTACGCCTCAGGGGTTAACGCATTCGTCCCAGGCATCCAGGTCGCTGCAACCTGGGATCGTGGTCTGATGAGAGAGCGCGGGCAGTTCATGGCAGAAGAGACAAAAGGATGCGGCGTTCATGTTCTACTCGGACCCGTCGCCGGCCCACTCGGCAAGAACCCTGCTGGAGGTAGAAACTGGGAGGGTTTCGGCGCGGATCCCTACCTTCAAGGCATCGCAATGGCAGAAACCATCGAGGGCATGCAAAGCGTTGGTGTTCAGGCCAATGCGAAGCACTACATCCTGAACGAGCAGGAGCTCAATCGAGAAACCATGAGCTCCAATATCGATGACCGAACAATTCATGAGCTATATCTCTGGCCCTTCGCAGACGCCGTGCATGCGAACGTAGCATCCGTCATGTGCTCTTACAACAAGATCAACGGCACCTGGGCATGCGAGAAGTAAGTGCTAGCTATTCGTTCAACGCCGTCACATTTCACAAATGAGCTTCGAAATCTTGACTACCTAGCTTTCAAATCCGCGAGCCAGTCGAATTAAGCCGGTTAAATATATCTCACGCTTAACTCGAGGCGCTGCTTCTACTAGTAAAATGCTAACTTGAGATACTGCAGTCCTTATGCCCTGGACACCCTCCTAAAGAAACAACTAGGATTCCAAGGGTACGTCATGACTGACTGGAATGCACAGCATTCAACCGCGCAATCCGCAACTTCGGGCTTGGATATGACGATGCCCGGCTCCGACTTCAACGGCGGATCTATTTTCTGGGGTTCGAAATTAAGCCAGGCGGTGAGCAGCGGACAAGTACCACAGTCACGTCTAGACGATATGGTTCGCCGGATTCTAGCATCGTTCTATCTACTCGGCCAGGACAGCGGCTATCCCGCAATCAATCTAAAAGCGAACGTTCAAGGAACCCACAAGACTAACATCCGTGCGACGGCAAGAGATGGAATCGTCCTCTTGAAAAATGAAGGAAACATTCTCCCTTTGAAGAAGCCAGGCAAACTTGGGTTGGTCGGCTCCGCTGCTGTCGTCAACCCCCAGGGCATGAATTCTTGCACCGACCAAGGATGTAACACTGGTGCCCTTGGAATGGGCTGGGGCTCTGGTACTGCTTCTTATGCGTATTTTAGTGCTCCAGCCGACGCAATTAGGACCCGAGCCCAAGCCGATGGGACCCAGATCAGCTTGTCTTCGTCTGACAGCACCAGTTCTGTGGGGTCAGCCGTGAACGACGCTGACATCGCGATTGTATTCATCACTTCCGACAGCGGTGAAGGTTATATCACGGTGGAGAACAACGTGGGCGATCGCAACAATCTCGACCCGTGGCACAACGGGAACGATCTCGTCAAGGCTGTAGCAGCAGCAAACAAGAATGTGATTGTAGTCGTACACTCCGTAGGTCCTGTTATCCTAGAGACGATTCTTGCTCAGCCCAATGTCAAGGCAATTGTATGGGCTGGTCTCCCATCACAGGAGAATGGCAATGCACTCGTCGATATCCTTTATGGCGACACTAGTCCTTCTGGTAAACTACCCTACACCATTGCCAAATCCGCAAATGACTACGGCACTGGTGTCGTGAGAGGCAATGACGATTTCAAGGAGGGTCTTTACGTGGATTACCGCAGGTTTGACCATGAAAACATTGAGCCACGATACGAGTTTGGATATGGCTTATGTGAGCCGTTTTTCTTTCTTTCTACTCTGCTACTCTAAAGAGCTTCAACTAACCTCCCCTTCACAGCATATACAAACTTCACTTATTCGGACATTTTCGTTGACGGAAGACCGACATCCGGTCCCGCTACAGGGGATATCATCCCTGGGGGCCGGGCTGACCTCTGGGAAATAGTCCTAAGAGTCACTGTCACCATTAAGAATACAGGTACTGTCAAAGGGGCCGAGGTAGCTCAGTTGTACGTAAGCTACCCGGAGTCCGCAGCAACACCACCGAAGCAGCTTCGCGGGTTTGATAAGTTGGTCTTGGAGCCCGGTGCCTCGGATAACGCAGCCTTCGACATTCTAAGACGGGACTTGAGTGTATGGGATACGGCGAAACAAGAATGGGTTGTTCCCGCAGGCACTTTCAATATCAGTGTTGGCGCGAGCAGCCGTGACATTCGACAGTCGGGTACGCTCGAAGTGCCATAGATCTAAAGGTTTCAGGGAGAATTATTTGATAGGCCCCTATGACACGTTAGACAAAATTACCACTACCTGACGATTATGCAAAGTTGAAGTCCGGGGACAGAATGTGAACTATCCATATTTGCCTACCTCCTAAAGTGAGGTACTCATTACTATAAGAATCTCGAGATAATACGAAGTACCTACCTTCTACATAAATAAGGCCCAAGTATGCCGGCTCAATGAGGTTTTGAGATAGCCCCTCTAAGAGGTAGGGAGATAGGTATGGTCGATAGCAAAGCAAACACCACTATGCCCAGGTTGAATTAAGTTTTACTACAGGTCGTGAGGCATAGAAATCAATAGAGTAGCAAATACTCTCAATGCCCATTGGCCCAGTGGTTAAGGCGTCTGACTGTTATTAATAGAAAATCAGAAGATCCCTGGTTCGACCCCAGGATGGGCAGCTCATCCTCGTATTTTTGTTGGAAAATAATAATACCAAGCCCTAAGACGTGTGTAAGTAGCCCTTAGTGTGTTATCATTTTTTAAATCGTTGGGCTATTATGTGTCAAGCAAGAACCGGCTCTAAAAGCTCTTAGCCTCCCTTTAACATCCGGCTAGCCTTATCGTTTCCGAATACTATGAGTGTTCGCAATACTAGTATGAGCCAAGTGGACCCAATAGAGAGAGCCTCATCCGACTTATAGCAGTGACGCCGATCTCATCTAGCGTTTAGGTCTTGTTCAACTACCCTAGAGACAATTTTCTGATCCAGGTTGGCTGTTCTGTTGTCGCTAGAAGGGAAACAAATCTAGAAGGCAACTTGGACGTTTTCATAATAAAGAAGACTCTCAGGGCGGACAATATGAGATAGCCTTAGTCAGGCCGTTGTTATGAAGAGAGGTGCATATTAGATAGATCATACACCTGCTTCGAATCAAATCTTTGTGATGAAAAGTGAAGTCAACATATTCTGAGTTGACTCATTGGTTTCTTGATATCAAACTGGAAAATAAGTCATCTGTTTGTTATCCCTAATCGGTTCAAAATTCGACTTATCCACAGAGCCAGCGTGATCAAGCCTCATCGCGATTCAATTGACACTAGATAAACTAGCGCCCATTTAGCTCAGTGCAGCTAGAACACGTCTTCGAGGGATGCCGAGGTCTCTATAACAAGTTGCAAAGGATCCGTTGGTTTTGGCCAGAGAAGTTTCGAACTCTAGATTATAGCCGCCACGGCCGTTTCGACGAGGGCTTTAAATCTCAAAAGTACCTAGGGAAGCATTGTGATGGTGAGTTCGACTTGCCTCCTAAGTCACATAGTAAAATACAGTGTGAGAACAGAGCTAACTAATGTAGTACAAGATCGTAGGCCCGGCTCTCTCCGTAGATCCCCCACCATTGACGCCTCTGACGTCTATCAATCTCGGCGGTCTCAACAAATCTCACACGGCTAAGGGAATTATCGGTAGCTGCTTCTCCCCACGGTTCGAATCTCACAGGCGCGACACATGTCCATCTCGATGCTTCAAAAAGCACGCGTGGGCCGTTGTCTCCTCTCATCGACAAGACGAACCTTTTTCCTAGGAGCCCCTCAGCGACCACCCAATTTTCACCGGTACTCAAGTTCGACTAAAGGCTCTGACGGTTGGCGCACCATGTCCCAGTCAGAAATTTCAAATTATCTCAAGCAGACGCACGACCGCGTCTTTGAGCATAATCATGCCTGGGCGGAGGAGCAAAGAAAACGGGATCCCGACTTCTTCACCAAGCTATCTTCGGGGCAAACTCCAGAGTACCTCTGGATCGGATGCAGTGACTCACGAATCCCCGCGGAGCAAATCACGGGGTTGGGTCCGGGAGAGGCGTTCGTCCATCGCAATATCGCCAACCTGGTTGTCAACACGGATCTCAACGTTATGAGCGTCATCGAGTACGCGGTCCGCCATTTGCAGGTCAAACACATCGTCGTGTGCGGCCACTACGGCTGTGGCGGTGTCAAGGCGGCCATGACACCCAAAGACCTAGGACTGCTCAACCCGTGGTTGAGGAACATCCGCGACGTTTATCGCCTTCATGAAACAGAATTGGACGCGATAAAGGACGAGAAGGCGCGCTACGACCGCCTGGTAGAGCTTAGCGTCATCGAGCAATGCCGTAATGTTATCAAGACGGCGGCCGTGCAACAGTCATACGCCAAGAACCAGTTTCCCATAGTCCACGGATGGGTATTCGGATTCGAGGATGGCCTACTGAAAGACTTAAAGGTGGATCATGAGGCCATGTTACATAGCATTCAGAAGATCTACAACCTCACGGAAGAGTAACCCGCCTTGCAGAAATGAGGAACAGCTGCGATAGTACATTGTATTGAACGCGGAGCAGTACAAGCCGAATCTGGCTGTGTTTGAGAAGACAATGTCACCCCAATGCCGCGCTGATGTAATCATAGAATAACCTGCAAGAGTCCCAGGACAATACAAGCAAGTTGTCGCTTAGAAGTGCATATCTCGACTCTCATAATGCCCAAGGTCCACAGACGGAACTCATATACATGGCGCCCTATGTTGCCGTTTAAGCCCGCCCCGTCGCTGGCCACACGTGTAAGCCATACCGGAAGCAACATCTTGGGCGCCGGCCTAACCATCGGCCTGGCTGTCGGCGCAGTCGCATGCGGATTGCGACCGTACGTCTTCGACAAATCCCTTCGTCAATCTGCATTCGTTGCGGAGGCTTCCCACGGTAATGACTGCCGAGTCGACAAGTCCATAAGGAGATCTCGTCCTCAAGTCCATGCTGTTTATTTCAACTTGGTGCAGAGCATGTGCTTACTCGTTTTCGGCCTCTTCAACGCTATCAGATTCCCAAAATCCATGCTCAAAGCTCTTCTTCTGTCTAAAGGCAAAACGTTCCCAGCTTACGCCCCTCCTAACCTTGGTACCGTCTTCCTTGGTTTCGTATCGACGTGGCTCAAAATCCATCACGGCCCGCCAGTTGCCGATCATTCGTCGCCAGTAGCAAGCCTCAGCAGCAGGGGTGAGATAGCGGTCTCGGAAGACTCTCGTCGTTTCTTGAGCGATCCGTCGCGCTCGATCAGGGTCGGCAATGAGGCCATCCATCTGAGCCTTGAGATCTGACCAATCACGTCTCACTTTGACGTAATTCTAGTGAATAGAATCATTAGTTGGGTTACGCAATTTTGAGTAGTTGAGCCGGGAATTGATAGACTATACCTGATGAGGTCCACTGTCCTTGAGCAGCGGGTAATAGTGGAATACATAGTCCAGCTTGTGTATAATCGGGACACTATTGCAGTTATGCAAATACCGTAACCGTCCACTCCAGGAATTGCCCTCGGTATGAGCGACATATTTGAAGCGGCAGAAGTCTCGCATATCCATAATGTTGGTGCGGTTGTGCCAATCGATGGCTTCGACATCGTTCCAATCGTGACCTTTCGCGGCCTCTACCAGTGCGGTTCGTAGCTTACGATTCACGGCCAAGCTCCCTCGCCAGCACAGCCTTTCCTCTTTATCGTCCCACCCGTTAGGGTATTCGGTCTCTATCTCTTCAACGTCTTCACGAAACTGGACGTACGACCCTACGCCGTCATCAGGATAGCTCCATCCATCAAAGTCAGGCATAACCCATAACCAGGGGTTGCTCTCCTGTCGCGCCCAAGCCCATCTAACACGTTTGGGATTCTTCTCGCCTCTAACCGCTCGATCCTCAATGTCGATGATGAACTCGACGTTCGGAAGCGACCGCGGGTCTGGAACTGCGGTTATGGCGCGATACAAACTCGCAAGGGCAGCGAGGCCTCGGGATCGATCCGGCTCGCCCTTCTTTTCCTTAATCACGTACAGTTCGCCATTTGAAATCATGACATGGAACTCGCCATGTGGAAGACCGGTATAATCGTTATTCGCATCCAGCTGCATGTCCGTCTCTCTGATGCGTTGGTTCTGGTCGAGAAGAAAATCGCGGGCGCGGTCGAGTTCTTGGAATAAATCGGGGAATGCGCTCTACAATAGAATGAGCATCGGAACATTTCCAAAAGATCGCGACTTCAGCTTATCCGCAATGCTTATTACTCACCTCGCACTGATCGTCAGAAAGACCATAATTGAGGCCGTCTCTTTTGGAATCAAATGCCCAATCTTCTCCTACGGGTTGCGGTTCGGGTTTCGAGGGACTCGCTTCGGCTAACTGCTCCGTGGGTTCTCTAAATGACGGATGAACAGGTTTATCGAACGGCGATCTCACGTCGCCAAAGAATGAGAAGGCTGTGACGATAAGGACGATGGCCAAAAGCAGCCAGCGAAGGCGTCGCAGCAGGAGCGCCATAGAGGACTCTCCCAGCTGCTGGCTAAAGGAAAACCAAGATTTGTTGGCATGCATTGTCAAAACGAACGTAAATTGGCAAGGCGGGAATGGTATGCGTACCGTCTCGAAGGCGGGACTGTGTCTCAAATATGGTCCCCCCGAAGGCGACGAAAGGGGTCGCTCATTTTTATAGGTTCGCAATCGCGTGTGTCACCCAATTTCGGTCGGCATTAAGCAAGGGCGTGAATGCGGTAGAAAGATACGATGTCTACCTCAGTGATAAGTCGGGAGAGTATCATTGCATGCCTGCCGTGGCCGTTCGCGGTTCCAATGCCACGCACCGCATCCAAATACAGGGGGCCCCCCAGTCAAGAATAAGGGATCGATACTAGGATCTTAGCTTATCAGCTTATTCGGGCACTTAGACAATCAAGACAATCGCGCTTCTCATCCCAACATAGGCTGATCAGCATTACGAAATGCCAAAATTACAGGTATGTTTGTCTAGAACAAAAGATCTAGTAATAATGGAGGTATAGGCGACAAGGATCAAATTGTGCGATGAACACCCACAAAGCTGCAACCTCGATACCACATGCAGGTATCTTACGTGCCACTATCTACGGCGCAATGCTAGTACCTGCTTTACCTCGACCTGCACGTCTGGTGTAAGATAGATACCTAAGGTACCTAGGTACATGTACCTAGTCGACGTTCTAATAGAAGAAACGTCATCTTTCTACGCCCAAGACCCAATTCTTTTAGCTGCTGGGTCGCTAATTCGTGTATACCAGAGTAGCCTATCGTGTATCAAAATCGTCATCAAATACAGTAGTCAAATCCTTCGACCTCCCGCTATCCACTTAGTATCACCAGTGGCATGGCTCTCAACTAATATAGCATGGCACATAAAATTGAACACGCTGAAGGATTAATCTATAATGTGAGTGCATCCACAAGTCACATTTAACATTCATCCGTTTCCGTCTCTTGGCACTTAAGGAAACCCGTTGATGCGTAAATTCAATCACAAGAGAACATGTTCCTGCGTCTACCTACCTCTCAACTTGCTACAATGTAAATTATTTACCCGGTCCCAAAACTTGAAATGTCCACTATGAGCCGAGACTTGTAAGCAAGAATTTCTTGCCATCAATAATCTTTAATGGATTCTTGTTATAACAAGTCCCAACTTCCGATATGTCACTTACACCAGTAATGGCCGTCCGTTTCTGCCCCTAAGCGGTTAACTGTAGTTGGCTATTTTGATCGACATCTTAGAGTCAGCTAGTGCCTGAGACTCAAATCCATGCGCGTCATCAGGTCGGGGTCTTTATCACAGCATGGCGACAGGGATCAAGCTCCAACATTGCTATGCGATATCAAGTCGAAGCTCTAGTTTCCAGTTCATCCGCACAAGAGATAAATGCTACGGCAAGAAGCACCAGGCTGAAATGCTGATACATGACAATTCGGTGGCGCTGCTGGGTGCATCGATACCTTGCTATACTAGGTACATATACGAAGCTACATCGCATATATTGCTTACAGCAACCCGTTTGAGGTCAATCTATTGTCAAGTTATCTTTGATACCTATACCTACATCTACCTGGAGGTAACCATATCTTGACAACCTGAGCCAGCGTTACGGGCAAGAGTCAGATTAAGCGAGTAATTCGCGGTGCAATCCATTGTCATTTTCCATCATGGAAATTGAGCCTAGGCCGATCCATTGGCCTCATGGGGCGAACAGGAAGGTCACGACTATTGAGTGGCGTTTTTGAGCTGTCGTCTCTTATAGGAGCCAAGCCCAGCCGCGCCTCGCTGGCTGCAACCCACCTACAGCTTCCCCTTCAGCTTGCCATGAAGAAAATAGAAGGAAAAGCGAAAAAAGAAACACTCTCATGCGAGGTGTCTGCCCTCAGCTGGGTATCCAATATCTTACATATATCCCGATCTGTCGTTTCTTCTACTTTTGATTGATCAGGGCTCGAGATTGATCGTTATAATGCATCTGGATAGGTATCTGTTTAGCTTCTTTATGTTGTAGAATCATTAACGCCGCTGTCCGATATTCTGGAAAGTTGCTATTCACTGTAATCTTAAGCGAACACGCGTCCGAACGTTGCTCTATTCTACGTAATACCAATCGAAAACGGCTTTTCCGTCAGCCATGCACCTTTCGTACGTCCTATCACTTGCGATTGCGTCCGTCACTCTCGCGCAAACTCGCTCGTCGAAACGCGGATTGGTGTTTGTTCCGAACCCCAACAGCCCACAGGATAATAAGATATGGGTTCAGTCGGGATCTGACCTGACATGGTACTACAACTATGGGTCGACACCGTCGCCTGCCTTTGAAGACGTGCCACAAGATCAATTTGAATTCGTCCCTATGCTATGGGGGGCCATTGACGACACTTCCTTCCTTGAGTCGGTTCAAGACCAAATCAATTCCGGTCGCAATATCAAGCACGTGCTAGGATTCAATGAACCCGACAGCCAGTACGACGGCGGTAGCAATATCCAGCCCTCGGTAGCCGCCAGCGTTTGGGTCAAGAACATCGCGCCTCTTGCTGACGTAGGCGTCAAGTTGGGACTGCCAGCCTGCACCGGGGGTTGGGGAGGCATACCATGGTTGCAGCAATTTCTCGGCAATTGCTCCGAGATTATCAGCACCGACGAGGAGAAAAAGAACTGCACGTATGATTTCGTAACCATACACTGGTACGGGAATTTTGAAGGGTTGGCGAGTCATATGGGATCTTACGCCGCCGCGTTTCCAAATGTTACCCAGTGGATTACCGAGTATAACCTAGACAACCAAGACCTCTCCACAACCCAGGCCTTCTACAACACGTCCTCCGAATACCTCGACCGCATGGATTCTGTTGAGCGCTACAGCTTGTTTGGCTCGTTCCGGTCCGGTGATAGCAACGTCGGTCCCAATGCGGTCATGCTGAACAATGACGGACAGCTCACGGATATTGGCTCGTGGTACTTGGGCGTCAGCGCTACAGGCATTGAGCCTCAGTCAGGGACGAGGAAGTGCGCGCCTACGACTGGCGGGGTTGTGTTTGCTATAGTAATCATGGTTTTCTTGGTCATATAGTGAAGAGCCTATGGTCGTAGCAAGCTAGATTCAACTCAGGAGAATCATTACTTGCCCTGAGTTATAAAGGGTATTTGTAATATGGAGCCTCCGCGTGGGTAGTTTAGTAATGTACTAAACTTATTAGGCCAGTATGTATTTAGGTACATTGAATGTATCATTGTCTTATGACATGCACCTTTCTGCGTACGCTCTTCCGCCGTACACAAAGGCCGCGTCATACGATAACGGAGGAAGAAGTGTTTAGGGATGTAGGTACCTGAGGCTCAGAGCCTGTCGAGGCAGTAAACAATTCAAATCCGGTATAGCATTATGAATGCGGCTTTCTTCAAGAGTATTTGGCCAAACTAGATACTGCAGCCTGGACTTCAATTGGTCAAATCGGCTGCCCTACATTTGGGGATCTTACCCCGGACTTTCGAAACAACATTGAAATGGCGCGGGTTGAGATTTTGACCACCCAGAATGGCCTCAGAAAAAGGTTCCACGTGCAAATAATACATAATACTGTGATATACTAGTACCATTCGCACATAGGGTGTGTTTTTTGACGTTATTCCGACACCTAGGTAGGTAAGCTTGCGTATATGTATGTAGAAATACCTACGTTGGAAAAGTCCGTCATACTCCACTGCATACTAAGAATAGCCATCAGAGGTATCAGATACGAAGAAAGGGACCCCACTGACAGATCTGCCGATGGCCGAAGTGACCGAAGCAGGCCTCGGCAAAAAGCAACATACGGACCCCTGTATTACCTCGATTACCTACGGTCAGTCTCGCCTCGGGAGCTACATTCCATTCTTTATCATCTGCGGACAATGCCACCCGCCAGCTAGTTTCGTCTTCTGGTTGACGCTTTAGGATCCATACCAATCCTCTCATTACATAGGTAGACAGCGTCGCCTTCTCTTTTCCTATCACCAATAATACCCCAGAACTTGTCAACATGGCCACCGAGCGAGTTAACTCTATTCTGAAGCACTTATCCCCAGGATCGCCTCTAGCGACCATGTAAGATGTCTCTCGTCTTTGTCTTCTTGTCCCTCGACTACTCTAGAGTTTATCTCAATTCAAGTCTACCTGGTAGTGCAGAGTAGAATACCTAATGTTTATAGCTTGACACGCTGAAGTAGGGACGTGATAGGAGAGGTGACAGGAAAGCTGACATTCTCCTCTAGCACCTCAAAAAACCCCGACGATGTGGTCATCACACTTGCGATTCGAACGCCGCTCTGCAAAGGAAAGAAGGGCGGCTTCAAGGATACCACCGTCGAGTATCTCATGTACGCCATCCTAAAAGCTGCGCGCGAGCGCCTTGGGTTCTCTCCTGATCTCGTCGAGGATATCTGCATGGGCAACGTATGCACTAAACCTACGACTGTCTCTTCTACGTAAAAAGCATACCGTCTAACTCATTCTTTATCTATAGGTGTCCGACGGCAAAGCAGCCTACAAAGCACGCGCCGCCGCTCTCGCTGCCGGGTTCCCCAACACGACAAGCGCTTCCTCCGTAAACCGGTTCTGCTCTTCCGGCCTTAAGGCCACGGCCGACATTGCACACCAGATCGCTACGGGCTCGATCGAAATCGGCATTGCTGCTGGTACCGAGTCCATGACTGCTGGAGGCGACGCCCTCGAGCGACCTTTCGACGAAGAGGTAACTAAGCACAGCCAAGAAGCTGTCGACTGCATGATGGCCATGGGTTGGACAAGCGAGAACGTGGCAAGGGACTTTGGGCTGTCCCGTCAAGCCGTGGATGAATATGCGGCGGAGAGTTTTAGGCGGGCTGAGGTGGCGCAAAAGGCCGGCTTGTTCGACGACGAAATAGTGCCCATTACCACAAAGATAAAGGGACCCGACGGCGAATTCAAAACCGTCACGTTAACAAAGGACGAGGGCATTAGGCCAGGGACAACAGCTGCTGCCTTGGGGAAGATCCGCTCCGCGTTCCCCCAATGGGGCCCCATCACCACCGGAGGTAATGCTAGCCAAGTTACCGATGGTGCCGCGGCGGTGGTGCTCATGAAGCGTTCCAAAGCCATCGAGCTGGGTTTGCCGATCCTGGCCAAATATGTCGGTTCGACCGTTGCCGGCTTGGCTCCTCGGATCATGGGTATCGGCCCTACGGTAGCAATCCCCAAGCTTCTCAAGCAGCACCATATCACCCTAGACGACGTCGACGTTGTGGAGATCAACGAAGCGTTTGGGACTATGGCTGTTTACTGCCGAGATTTCCTGAAAGTAGACTGGGCCAAGATGAACCCCCGAGGCGGTGCTATCGCACTCGGTCACCCCCTTGGCACGACAGGTGCCCGGCAGATCGTCACCGGTCTCAGTGAACTGAGGCGAACGAAGAAAAAGATTCTGTTGACTAGTATGTGCATTGGAACAGGAATGGGAATGGCCGGTCTGTTCGTAAATGAGCAATGATTCTCGCACTTCATGGCCGGGTTTATCTTTGGTTGTGCTCACAAAAGAGTTGAGTACCAACGGATTTAGGCAATAGCTGTTCTTACTTAATTTTTGTACATATGACCAAAATACTGTATGGTCGTTAGTGATATTGTGTTCGCAGAATCCTGGATACATGTACCCACTACACGTAGATACCCGGTATCAATGCTGCTTTAGATAGGTATCTCCTATGCGGCAGGCTCAACATACATGTATATGACAGCTCCTCGTAGCGGCCAATCTTCCATTCCGTAATTTGTTAACTATTTTTCAAATAGAAATGGGCCAGTCAAGCATCGAGGTTGAAGGTGTCTTACTAGATATTAGCTGCATACGAAGCTAATACCCAGGATATCGCGTCGTGTTGTTCTACATAGTAGAACTCGTTATTAGGTATCGTTACATCTACCTCCCCGGCGCCATAGCCCACATCTCTCCATACACCTTCGTCCACTCATAAAAGCACCGCAAATGCCCAGTTGATATCGGCCTCGTGTGACTTCTTCAGGTTACCCTTGAGGAAACACGTGTGCTGAGTCCCGGTATCTCCCTCAAGATAGCCCCAACCACAACCCGTACAGCCAGCAGTCCCTGCGCAATTCTTCATGCAATCCAGGATGCTCTCGGTAGGTACCTGACGTAGATCTTCTGCTTCATCGCCGCTATAGTCTATGCCACAGACCCGTAGGAACCGTTTCTCTGACCCAGGAACTTGGTATATGGTGCCGTTGGCGGCCGGGCAATCAATCTTTCCCTCGGCGTTACCTGTCGGAGTCGAACTAGACGAAGTGGATGTCCCTGAGGGACTAGATGTGGATTCCGCTGGGGTGGCAGTTATCGCCGACGAGCTTGGACCCAGTGATGTAGTCGTGGACGATAAGCTAGATAGTGTTAGAAAGCTGAGACATGGCTGGCAATGAATCCAATCACAACGAACCTTGACGCCGCGGCAGCAGCCTGGGTGGAGCTTTGCGACACGCCTCTCCCGACGCCGACTCCAACACCGACTCCAACACCGACTCCAATTGCGACAATCAACAAGAGCGCCACCAAGGCCAGAAGCCACCAGAACTGAGTCTTTCTCAGTCCAAATATTCTCTTCTCATTTGGCATCTGCCCACCAAAAGCAGCAAGCGGAGCTGGAGGCGGAGGTCTTTCCCCTCCAGCAGGAGGCACGTCCTCTGACGGCCGCGGGCTGGTAGGAGGTGTCGCATCACCTAACCAGGTCGATGGTAAACGTTGATGCTTTTCGGAGGTGGAAGCTGGCGCAAAGTAGGCCCGCGACGCATTCTTCAGCTCGTTAAAGTCGCGATTGGCGAAGAAGTCGAAGCCGCGAAACTCGAACGTCGGCGGCCTTTCAGCCTCCCTTTTACCTGCTCCGGCTGTTATGCTCGTTGTTACTCCATTACGTGGAACTGCTCCTGTTCCTGCTAGCACTCTTTGGGTTGGTTTTTGTTGTTGCTGTTTCGGGCGACCTAGAACGGTGGTGCCCGGCTGATCGGACGCCATCGGGATCGTTCAACGTCGGATTGGATCATCGCCGAGAGGCAGACATTATATTAATACGTAGTTCAGTAATGAGCGGATTGGTTTGAAAGCAATTGTAAAGAGCGGACGGCGGCAAGAAGACTCGCCTATTGTGATGGTAGTGAACAGAAACGGGGGAAGACGGGGGATGTGGTGGGATTCTGTAGGATCAATTTCATTACTGTATTAGACTGATTTTCGTATCAGGGGTGCTAACCAATAGTACAACAAGACAACCAACCATGCCGCTTCCATACAGCCAAGAACACATTAAGAGAGCAAAACATTGCGACTATAAATACCAGTATGCATTTCTAATAAATACGTGCTGTTCAGCTTAGTCTTATACCATGTTTCGCATTTTCGAGTCTTATAGGACGCAAGGCAGATATTTGAATGCAAACTTGTATGAGGTCTCTTCGCTTACGCCATCATGACCAGCTAGGCGAAAGCGTCGATGTCTGTTCATTCTGAACGGGACTAATTCGTATTTTGGCTGGGACTAGCTGCATATGGCGTGTCAAGACGAGTCTAGCATATCTTCTAGTGATAGTTGGAGTTAGTTGCTCAGGCACCATGCCTAGCTCAAAGAACCTTTCATTAGTTGAGAATGGCCATCGACCGTCTTCCATACATGTGTGCCTTTCAATTGTTGAAAAGGAAGGATGATGATTCACACATTGCTAGCCAGGTAGGTGAAGCATTGACGTATTAAACGTTGCAACATCATTTTCGAACATTTATTATGCTTTGGATGGTTATCACGATCGACAAAAACTATAAAGTACTTGACCGAATAACATCACGCAAGTTGCGGTTTCGCTTCTGGTCTGTTGTAAACTACCTATGCGGTTCAGTTTCATAACACTGTGTACCTAGTTTGACTGATACCAGAAAATGTCCCCATTAATGGCGTGGGGTTTATATAATGGAATGTAGGTTTACACGAATGTAAAAATAACGGCAAGTTTACCCTTGAAGATCTTATTGCGACAATAATGGGCGTAAAATACTTGATATAATAAAATATGCCACTCGCCCAGCTGAGAACTCATCTCCCTTGTTGGTCGTCTAATTAGCTACCTAGCTCTTTGCAACATTGTATTCTTAAGCAGCCGTCGTGGTAAAATGCTAGATATAGTTGACCTGTGGCGTCAGCGGTGTCGATATAGACTCACGCACAATCTACGACAAGGAATACGAATATTGAAAGGTACAAAGGTAGTACTGATGGCGATTATCCACCAAAAGAATATAAGTAAGCCTCATCCAACATTGCTCGTGTTGATAGTGATACATATATGTGGTATGGGTAGGTACCTACATGTACATGTATAAGAAGGGACGCGCTAAGTACCTAAGTACCTTATGATATCAGAGTTCCTTGGTCCCGAGGCCTCGGAAGACCAGGAATATTGTATCTCCGCCCCAAAGCTAGTGCAGGTGTCCTGGCCTGTGCTGCGATAGGTACATGTACATTTCTATTACGATGCAAGTAAAGGGCAATTGCAATTGGAGAAGTGCCATCATCAGCTACGTGTTAGTTAGGTAACCAGCAATTCCAACAACTCTGGCGACTCTAGCACTACGTCTTCTCAACTACAATATCTACCCGATAGACCAAGAAATTCTGTCATGCTAAGCGCAGATCAGATTTTCGCTGAAAGCTCACGCATAGTTGAATCCAACCCATCAGAACCTTTGGACTTCTCTCCGTATGGTAAAATCTAGGCACCTTGGAATTTGGACCACTCCTTATCAAACGGACAAACCGAACACAAATCACTTATACCTACCGCCAAAATGGTGAGAAGAGATTCCCGAGTTCTGCTTTAGAACCTATCGGAAGCTGACCTGTGTCAGAATACACAATTCAACTCGGCGCTCAAGCAATCTACCTCTATAAAACGGGACCTTGCCGGTCTCACTTCATCCTCGGATAGCGCGCCTCCCACGCCCGCAGCGCTGGGTTCCCTCTCGGCCTCGTTGACCGCATTCTCGCGAACGCTGGATGAATACAATGCGCTAGCGAAACAGGAGCTGAACCCGGCCAAGCAGGAGAAGGCTTACGAAAGAATCAAGAATTTTCGTTCCGAACTATCGTCATTCCGGACACAGTTGGACGAGCTAAAGGCCCGCCGCGAAGATGCGCTGCATGCGCAGAACCGGTCTGAACTTCTTGGTCGACGGCCCTTCACTACCGCCACGCCCGAAAACCCGTACGCGAATACGCCGCCGCCGCATTCTTCCTCTCCTTCGATCCCCTCGAATCGATACGGTAGCGGAGGCCAACTGAGCATGGGAAGCAATGACTACACACGAGAGGCGCATGCCTTGCGGGAACAGAATTTCTTCGCAAGCACCAACAACGCGCTTGACGAGTATATTGCGCGCGGGCAAGCCGTACTCGGGGACCTAGGCACTCAGCGGGAGATGTTGAAGAATACGCAAAAGAAACTATACAGCGTCGCCAACACGCTCGGCGTCAGCGGGGACACCATACGCATGATTGAGAGGAGGGCAAAGCAGGACAAGTGGATCTTCTGGGCCGGCGTGGTGATATTCTTTGCATTTTGCTGGCTGTGTCTGCATTTCCTCCGGTAAAAATAGGTGCGCAAGGGGATGATCGTTGGAAATCAGAAGAGCACTGCGCAGGCGTGAGCCATGAGGCTATGCATGAGATTATGCATGATATGTCACTTTTAGCGAGGCGTTCAGGCGTTATTCTGAAATACTCCAATTGTCGCTTTTGGCAAACATGTTGGATTACACTGTCTTCTATTGCCCCCGAGGTTCCTATTTAATGCAAACCTTCTAGTCCAATGCTGTATTCTAAACAGGGAAGTAAAATCCTAGCCCTTGGTGTCAAACCAGCCATGGCATCAAATGCTGCTTTTCTATCACTAGAAAGTTATTTGCAAAATCACAAAGGGGGCAACTAGCTTCCCTCTGCTGCCTGTTTTAGCGCAATAGTGAAGAGTACATCCTTTGTAGTCTCGACTTCGACAACTTTGGTTTCAGGCAGGACATGGTTACTCGTGCTCATCTGGCCTCCGAACTCGGTTGGCCAATTTTCAACATCCCATTCTAGACCCTTGGTCGTAATGACGCTAGGTTCTTTTATCGGGATGATACCAACGTACTTGGCAAACGGCTCGCCGCTCATGCGAGCGAAGTTTTCGACGGTTGCGTTGGGCTCGCGTACGTGGATGCGGTGCTTTCCAGCTTTGAGGAGGAAGGATAAACTCTCGCCGGAGAGGAAAAACATCCTGCCATCGACGTAGGTCGGTGAGGTCTGAAATAGGTATAGGTGGTGTATCTGGCTCAATCCTTGGTCTACGCGTCCTCCCAGACCACCCATACACACGATATCTCTGCCTGGGAACTCTTTACGAACGAACCTGACAGCCTTAGTGAAATCGGTGGAGTACTGGTCTGGATCGTGTATGATAGTACACTTTGCCGGGCTAGTGGTGAAGAAGTTCCTAGACTGCTCGGATAGAGAGTCTAGATCGCCAATGATTGTATCAAGGTTAATCTTCATCTTGTCAGGCCTTTGGTCAAGGTCACGATGAAGACTTTGTTCGGCGGCGAGCTTACATATTTGCCAGCTGAAGATGGGAGATGATCCCCCTTTGACAAGGATTTCTGGTTTAGATCGTACACCCGGTTAGCGCCACCGTCGGCAGCGATACGGGTTTTCGCTATGAGGAAGGTCAGCATGGCCAGTTCCAAAATCTTGTGCAAGCGTATGAGTTGTTGTTGGGGTATATACCTATGCTCCAGAGGTCCCTAAACATCTCTTCGTCATTGATTGGCTGGTTTAAGACTATCAAGGCGAAGTCGTATCCCGGATAGCAAAGAAACTGCCTGATGGGATGCCATTCAGTGCACGGGGCAGTAATCTTTCCCGCTGAGCCCATGGTGACCATTGGGGGAATATCTCATCCGGTCGACTTGTTATTGATCTCGAGGATTCTAGAGGTGAGTATGAAATACGAATTCGTAGATACTAATCTACTAATCTTGTATGTGAAGTAGGTAAGCAAACGAGTTGACCAATGAGCTCAAGTGTGGCATTATGAATAAGCTCATGTATCACTAGAAGACTAAGGTGCTTTTATCTCTGAAGATCTAAACAGCCCAAATTTCTGTAGGACGTGAGGTTCAAAACGACGGGGCTTCAAACGGCCATGAAAGCCAAGTCTAAAAGTGCTCACTTCAATTCTTACCTGGCGCTATACCGGGTATGTCCACTGTACATATGTACCTGGCCCTCTAAAGATGAGCTAATAACGTCACCGACAGCTAAGCGCACAGCTGACCATACCCATAAAATACCTGTCTGGCGGGGCGAGGAGTGCCTTAATGTTGTGTAACACCGCGTGGGAAAAAGCTTATCGGTAATCGTTCAATGACATCCGCGATCCAAATTTTTGGAGCGACGATTCCAGACCTGCTTACAAACACATCGTTATTTTCCACAGTTCCGATCTACGATTTCTCGGGATTCCGCGCGCCGTCTTCTACCCGTCGATGCCACTTACGAACCTGTACACTCTTTAGCAATTTCTCTTATTTCCTCCTGGCCACTCTTTCAGAGAAAGTCTACAAGCAACATGTATAGATCCGCTTTGCGGGTTGCGCCGCGAGTCGCAAACACCCTCCGGCAGCCCACGCTCTTAACAAGTAGTCGACGATTTATCTCGACGTCGCCGACGAACAAGAAGCGGAGTTGGAAGAGCGCAGCTGCTAGATGGGGTCTAGCCGCTGGCGCAGTATATTGGTACAGCACAAGCACGGTTTTTGCCGAAGAACCGCTACGTATGCGACCCTTTCATTCTCTCTTTACGGTGTATACGGGCCTATCTGACAGAAATTCGTGGTGGACAGCTACGACGATACCGCCGCCTCCTGAGTTCTCAGACGACGATCTACCCACGGTCGAAGCCGTAGTCGCACAGAAGCGTCGCGAGGCCGAAGCTCGATTGCAAAAAGCCCCGTCGACTCCCGAGCCAGCCACAGCTACCCTGGCCTCCGAAATCTCTCCCTCGGCGCCTGTTGAAGATGTTGAGACGCACGCTCAATCTCCACTCCCCGAAGGAAGCCCCGGAGCGTTAGAAGAGGAGGCTGATCAGCAAGGGGCATTCAACCCGGAGACAGGCGAGATCAATTGGGACTGTCCATGCTTAGGAGGGATGGCTCATGGCCCCTGTGGCGAGGAATTCAAAGCTGCATTCAGTTGTTTCGTTTACTCGAAGGAGGAACCGAAGGGCATGGACTGTATCGACAAATTTCAGTACGTCTTATTCTCGCGCCGATCACGCATTGCTCCGGGCTAATGAGAGAAATAGACACATGCAAGATTGCTTCAGGCGCCACCCCGAGGTATATGGCGATGAATTAGACGAGGATGAGGCCCCTAGGGAGGGTGCTCCGGAAACCGCAACGAACACGTCAACAGCGAGGGCGACTAACCCCGAGAACAGTACCGGACCGAATTCAGAAGAGACGATCCCTCCATCTAGGGGGGCCAAAGCAGAAGATGCAGATGCAGAGGCCAAGGAAGTAGCTAAGGAGGCGGAAAAGCAGAACGTCCCCTCGGCACAACCCTAGAAAATGGAAGTTGCAGGATCCAGGCTCGCGAGAGTATTCAAGCATCTCTTGATAGGGAAGACCTTGAGCCACGCAAATATACGACACGCTACCGGTTGCGTCATCGTAACACACGAGCCTTGTATATGTGTATTAGATGTATATTATAAGCACATGAGATATGGCGAATAGACACTAATCAACTCTTCGAGGAATCCGCCCGCGAAACCAATACGCTGGGATTTTACGCCTTGCCCATTGAGTTGAGCCGTTATTGGCGAGCGATACAACACCAAGGTGACAAGTTCACGATTCAGGGGTGCTCGGCGTATTAGTCGTAAATTTTCTCCTATTGACGCAGACGTCAAGGGGGGGCATGGTCTATAAGAGAGACGTCAGCCATTGGTGTCTTACCCCACAGTCTAAGATGTTACTATAAGACATGGGGTGGCATGGATTCGGCCCAATGCTGGTAAGTCGGCTGCTAACCTCCAACTTCGTCTCCAACTTCCCCATCCCCTAGCTCCAAGTCAGTGGCATCACAATTGATATTTGGTTCTTGCTACACCTCCCATGGCAGTCCTACGCAGGTTCACTCAGTCGGCTCAGATACGTCGTTCTACTTCTCAGCATACCCCGACTTGGACATGACAGTGATACCTGAAGAAGGCCGCCAGACAGTATTTTCCATAGCCACCACTGAAGCTCATGTAGTTGCAGCTCAAGAAAACAACGCGGGCACTGTAGCTCCACCACGAGCAAAGCGGGCACAGGTTGCCCGAGCCTGCCAACGATGCAGGAGGCTCCAAAAGGCATGTAGCGACTCGCGGCCGTGTCAACGATGTGTCAGAGCCGGACTCGCAAGTGAATGCAGTGGCTTACCTGTTAAACCACGGGCTCCGCCTCAGGCTCCATCCCCTCAAGTATTGAGGTTTCGCAAGACTTCGCCGCCAATCCACGGAGTTGCAGACTCCTTGAATACTACAGCGCCTCCATTATTTATCAACCTTGACCTACCTACAAGTCCTCAGACGTTCACTAGCTTCTCAAGAGAATCATTCGAAAGGAAAGATGGACTGCTGCCACCTCGGGTTGTCGACTATTGCTCAGGACGCTTCTTCGAGCGTCTCGCCCCGACAATCCCAATTCTGACACCTGAGTACGTCGCAAGCCTCAAGACGCGGGCTGTCTCAGAAAGTGAGGCGTACTGCGTCCTGCTTGGGCTATGCGCCATGGTAGCACTACAGGTTGAGGACCCCAAGGACAAGTTTTTCGGGCAGTTCGTCACGGCGGAGAACAATGCTACATACGGCTGGTTGCTTCTCGAGGAAGCCTTAGCAGCACATCGCCATCTAACACGGAGATCGACGCCGTCTCTTGACTCGGTCTTGCTCGTGTTCTTCATATACGCGTGTCATGCCAGCTTATTTCATCATTCACAAGCTTTCTTCTTCCTTCGAGAAGCAGCGACACTACTCATCCTAGTCAAACCTGACAGTATGGACGACCTTTCGAGGTTATTAGCAGAGCGGCTGTTCTGGGTTCTCCTGATCTCCGAGAGATCGCATGCAATCCGCTATCGGCGGCCCATAACACTCCAAGTTACGACCAATGGCTTCGGGCTGTCATTCCCCACCGACAACGACCATTCTCTTACCGGGTTCCGGTGCTTAGCTGCTCTCTTTCGAGGGTTAGATACGAGCTTTATAGCTCTACTTAACCAAGAAACGGTACCTCGTACGGTGTCTCATGACTCCCTCAATGAAGTCGAAATGGCTATCAACATAGCGCTCAATCACTCGTGTCCGTCTGACCTTCTTCCAACGCAGAATGCCAACCTTCGGGTAACGCAGCTCTGGCTACGCATTGTCCTCTGGCAGTTGCGTTTGCGTCTAGGCCACCTCTCGGAGCAGAGCCTACAGAGCAGTCGTACATACCACTACCCACTTGAGGTGGCAAAGGATCTAGCACTCTCTACTCGAGACCTGCCCATCCACAGTATTCAGGTACATGGAGTAGGCATAACAGAGAAGCTGTTCGATATAGCCTGCGCGGTAATTAACGTCCTCGCGCGAGTGCCTGTACAGATGACAAAGACCGCGGCCGAAGATGATCTAAAATATGTACGGCGCCTGATCCTGCAGTTGCCGGGTGGCTCTACAGTCTATGACGCCCTGTTACTGAAGCACATTCAGCAGACCTTACCAGCCATGGTAGCTGGACTGGAAGTATGATATGTATTGGCTAGAATCATTTTACATCAGTCGGCAGTCCCAACAACGCGCGACTGTTTGAGCCATGCCGAAGAGGTTAACACCAGCCTTGTTAGCATTTGGAGATACAGATATCGACAAATATCTTTGTACTGTACAGATAGATACCTATGTATCCGGAGTATAGGTACCTACCTATATATCATAAACACAGTATCCATAATCGCATTTACTCAGGTTCCTTTTCCGGCCTCTTCTCCGCCGATATGCTCTTAGTGTCACCGTCCAACTGTTGTGAGAACGGGTCTATCTTAGTTTCAGCAAACTTGCGTGCCGAAACCCGATGCTCGAACAGCAAGTCCAACTCGGCATATGTTCTTCCTAGAGAGTAAAGATAAAGGTGTCAGTCCGAGCCCAATTTTGATACCAACCCAGATTGTGCAATAGAAAAAAAAAACAAGGCGTACCTTTTGGCTCAGGTAATCGGAAGAACACCCAAATAGCAGAGAATAAACAAGTCCCAGCCCAAAAATATGCGGTCCTTGCACCCCAATTCCACGCCGTGGGAGACAGCTGATAGTTTGTCATGACGTTGACGAAGATGTTACTCGCGTTATAGCCGGCGCGGGCGAGGACAATCGTTTTGGCCTTGAGGCGTGTTGAAGACAGCTCGGAGATCAGCGAGTACGTGACTGGTCCGACGGTAAAGTCATAAACGAATGTAAACACAATCAGCATCGCGCCGATCGCCCACACAGAGCCTTTCGTGCCGGAGAACGATAGGCAGCCGACGATGATAAGAATTAGAAGCTGGCAGCAAAGTCCGCTAAAATGAATGGTGCGCCGACCGACTCGAGACATGAGAAACCATGAGCCAGCTGTACCTACCATACCCAGTGCGTATTGCCCCATCGACAGGGAGAATGAATTAGACGCGTCCATTCCGGCTTGAGTTCTACGATGTGTCAGCGTTGATGTCGGGCCATATCAATCGATCATAATAACGGAAAAGGCTGGAATCTTACAGGAAGTAAGCGAAGTATCCCATGAGATTCTGGCCGCCGAGCGTCTGCACAAGCCAAATGCCTACAACAATCTCCGTTCGCCGCAGGTCAATTCCTTTGAAGCAGTCCCGATACGAGAGACCTTCCTTCATCCGCTTCTCGAGCTCATTAGTGTGCTCGATCATGGCAATTGTCTCGTCTGCATTGAAGCTCGGGTCATGTCGTGATGTTAGTCTTAGTAAAGAAGCTTTAGCTGCCTCGGGGTTGCCGTGCCTAACATGCCACCACGGCGACCTGTTATGAATTAGGCGGGGCATCTTGCTTGATGTTAGGGTTGGTCACTCACTCAGGGGCAAATATTACTCCGGCGAGAATCGGTACTGGCCAAACCCATTGTACTCCGAATGGAATTTTGTACGCCCATTCATCAGTTCGACCTACAGACCCTTTATTCACAGCGGCCGCGAAGAACTGGCCGATAACCCAACACATATTGATGAAGGTAGTCAAGTACGGCCTAAGGACTATTGGGGCTACCTCGGATGCGTACGCTGGGGTAACTGACTGGAAAGCACCCCAAGGGATACCTAGGTTAGCCATCGTCAGCTTTGGAAATCAATGCAACAATCCGTCCGGGCATTCACTCACCGCATAACACCTCACCGACAACCAGGACTTGAATATTAGGTGCAAAGAACAATACAAATATGAACATGATCATCAGAGTCAGAGATCCGATTGTCGTAACCTTGTACCCGTAGCGATCCGAGACCCAACCAGCAAAGATAAGACCGAATATCTCGCCGGCGCGTGCTCCATTGGATAACCCCGATTGCCACGCGGCGGATACAGCCCATTTTCCATTGTCCGCGTTGTAGGTGCCGAATTTCTTGTTAAATACAGGCGACGCATAAAGGCTGCCCAACAGCGCCAGATCGTAACCTTCCATGATAAGAGTCGACGAAAGCAAGACTGACCAAGAGATTGCCTTGGGGTATAACTTGATAGCCTTCAGAAGTGTCATATGCTGCTCAGCATCTGCAGCATGCTTAGCTTCCTCAATAAGCGTCGCTTCATGCTCCATGCCTATGTCATCGACATGCTCATGGCCCCTTTCAAAGTCGTGTACGTCTCCCTTTTCAGTTGCCATATCCGATAATTCTAACAAGGGACTTTTAAAGAAAGTTCGAGGATTATGGACGTCCTCCTTAGATAGAAGACACTTTAGACGGAAGAGTAAGGGGGTTGCTGGGCGTAGTCGGCTGGATCATCGTGAGCAAGGACTCCATCAGGGCTATTTATCTTCTCTCCCCGGTAAACGTACCTTAAGTTCCCTATTGAATGGAATAAAGGTCCGACTGGATAGTGGTCTAGCTTCGTGTGGGGAAACGAGCCATGTTCGTCTCATGCGGGGTGCAGCTAGTCGAGCTGGGGACGAACTCAACACATCCTTCCATTGCTATAACATGGGGAGCTGTAAGAACTTTAGCGTAGGTAACATCAAACCGTAAGCGAGTAGTGAGGTGACTAAATAGTCTGTCGGAGTTCTCGAGCTTCGATTGGGTGGTTACCAAACAAGACGAGGTGAGAGGGCGGAGTAGGGCGGAGTTCGGCGGAGTTCAACAGGTGTGTCGGTGTCGACACGCGACCTTAGATCCTCTTGGCAAACAAACTTCACGTTGTATTGAGGATCATCAATCTCAAGTCGGCCGCGGCAAGACGCGGCTATCTTGAACGGGGTCCCGATCTTGACAAAAACTGACCCGACAATGTGGACTCAGTCCGAATGCGAAAGAGGGACTCTAGTTGTGAAGAGCCCCATGGCTAGCCACACGCGCACCACGTCCTGCCTAATAGATGGCCTGAACTGAGTTCCTCATTTTATCAATCTAGAATCTTCCCCTCCTCTATTAGGGTCTGTACACACCCACACATGAGCATGATGAACGGTCTGTACCACGAAAATGGATGCTTCGGCAGAGAGCCATGGTGGAAAGAGGCTACTTTCTACCAAGTTTATCCCGCGAGCTTTAAAGACTCCAATGGGGATGGCTGGGGAGACATTCCAGGACTCATATCCCAGATTGACTACCTCCATGACCTCGGCGTCGATGTAGTGTGGCTCTCGCCAGTCTTTGAGAGTCCACAAGCCGACATGGGCTACGACGTATCTGATTATCAGAAAATATATGCACCGTACGGTACCGTTGGTGATGTTGATGCTCTTATAGAAGCATGCCATGCCAGAGGTATGAAGCTGATCCTCGATCTGGTGGTCAATCACACTTCTATCGAGCACGAGTGGTTCAAAGAGTCTCGTTCGTCGAAGACCAACGCTAAGCGGGATTGGTATATCTGGAAGCCGGCACGGTATAACGCCCACGGGCAACGGATCCCGCCAACCAACTGGCGGGGCTATTTTGCCGGTCCTACTTGGACCTGGGATGAACACACCCAGGAGTACTATCTCCATTTGTATGCACCCGAGCAACCAGATCTCAACTGGGAATCGAAAGAATGCCGTGAGGCCATCTATGAAAATACCATGCAATTCTGGCTTGTGCGTGGTGTTGACGGGTTCAGGATCGACACGGTTAATAAGTACAGCAAACGGACCGAGTACGTAGATGCGCCGATCATAGACCCCAACTCGCCTTGTCAACCAGCGCCGGAGATGTGGTGCAATGGGCCACGGATACACGAGTTCATTCATGAGATGAGGATGAAGGCGCTGGAGCCCTACGGGGCCGTCTCTGTTGGCGAGCTGTCCAATACGCCACATCCAAGCCAAGTCTTACCGTATGTGTCGGCAGCGGCGCAGGAACTTGATATGGTATTTGAGTTCTCCATGATCCGCCTAGGGACTGGCAGCATGTTTGGCCCTAAATACATATACGTTCCATTCACCCTGCCGCAGCTGAAAGCCATCGTAGCGAAATGGCAGACCTTCATCGAAGGGACGGATGGCTGGACGACAGTCTTCTGTGAGAACCACGATAATGGACGGGCCGTGAGTCGATTCGGTGACTGTTCGACGCCGCAGCTGTGGCAGGCGAGCGCGAAAACACTAGCGCTCTGGCAAGCCACGCTGACGGGAACGCTGTTCCTATACCAGGGTCAGGAAATCGGGATGACGAATATGCCAGCCACATGGGGGATCGAAGAATACAAAGACGTGGAGAGCCTAAACTTTTACGCAGAGGCGGTGGACTCGGGAGACACGAAGAGGATCGCAAAGACAATGCAGGGTTTACGCATCCTCGCCCGCGACCACTCGCGTATTCCTTTCCAATGGGATAGCTCTCCCAATGCCGGGTTCACAAAAGAAGGGATCAAGACGTGGATGCAAGTTCACGACGACTATCAAGAAATAAATGCAGCAAAACAGATAGCGGACCCGGACTCTATCTTGAGTTTCTACAAGAAGGTCTTGCGACTACGTAAGCAGTACAAGGACCTGTTCGTCTTTGGGAGGTTTCGGCTGTTGGAAGCTAAAGATGAGGCCATATTCGCGTATGTGAAGGAAAGCCGTTTCACCGTCTTAGATGCGCAGCAGCAGCAGATAAACGGCTCTAACTGCAACAGTCGAGTGAGAAAGGAGAGGGCGGTGGTAGTGCTGAACTTTTCAAAGGAAAATCAAAAGTGCCCAGATGTTAGAAGTATCCTAGGCTGCGACGTCGAAGATACAGTGAGGTTGCTGATTAGTACGCAACATGGTGATGGTGATGAAGAGTGGACGCTTGAGAAGGCCACTAGACCGCCAGCCCTAAAGCCGTGGGAGGGGCGTGTTTACGTCAATTTCAACGCGGACGTCGATGTGTAGGTACCCAGATACATAGATACATAGATCTAGACTGAGACACGGCTGGGGATTAGAAAGCCACCATGCGTGAGGCGCCTAGGTGTATGTACACAAGACAAAGGACTAAATGGGCGAGATTGCACGGTACACATGTACCTAATACATGGATGGAGGCAGGCGGGCGTATATATTTCGTCGAAGGTGAACTTGAAGGTGAAAGAAGAGGTGAAGAAGCTGTCCCAATGCGGATGCGGGCACCCGGTGCTCGTCATATCTGTTTAGAAGCGATAGTAGATTGCACGATATGCAACAAAACGGTTGGATCGACGCTAATCTAGATATGCATCTAACCTAGACCCTGAGCTTTCCCGATTTTGTGTTTTTGCGATTTTGCGCATGCTAGGAGCTAGCCCTGATGGAGCCGCGAATACGTCATTTGATTGCATGCGACTGGGGGGTAGCTACGACCTACCGTCACGATCATTCGTTCATAGAGCGTCTTCCGGTTTCTTCCCACACGTCGCATTGTCTTTCTTTAAATCATCACCACCTAACTTGACCATAAAATCACCATCGCGAAACCCTGCATCTTGCGAACACCCCGCTATCCGCAATCTACCCGTCTTCTACGCAATCCATATCGTACGCTTCATTCGCTAATAATCAATAACCCAAGTCAAGAGTAAGTCCCTACCCTGCGGCCTATTCTAAAAGCCCAAGCACTAGCATAAAAATAAACGCCGGCATCTAGCTAACATGAAACCTGAATTGTAGTGTCGTATGCTGCCGCGGTTGCTTCTGGTCCTAAGCAGACACCTGAAGAGGTGAGAATCTTTCCATGAGAATAGTCATCTCACTATACCCCTCTCTCGCCATCGTCTACCGTCTCATGGGTGGATTCATAACACTAGCTGACACAGCTATATTATAGGCTGCTGCTCCCCAACCTCCTGAGGTCGTCTCCTCTGAATCAGCAAGCACCGCATCCCTTGTCGATGTCGACACACCTTCGGTACGCACTGTACCCTCCGATTTCATGGAGCAAGATGTCAAGACAGAAACCCAAGCATCCCGCCAAGAGCTGGAAGACGAAGCCGAACGCGCTCGTGCCGAGGCTCACCTTGCCAAGAAGAAGGGTGCTGGAAAAGCGCGCAAGGCCGATAACATACTCACCAAGTGGTTCGGCGATCTTAGCGACGGTGCCAGCACCGCGCTAGTTGTCTCTAACTTGACTGCCGTCATCGGTCTTAGCACGTACTTGGGCTATAAGGCTTGGGGCCTGTATGAGAATGGACGTTTAGGTTGGAAGAATATTGGCCTTGGTGCTGGTATCTTGGCTGGTGTTGGTCTCATAGAAGGAATTCTAGGAGGGTGAGTCTCGTCGTTCCATTATTGCATCAAGGAGGGCAATACATCGTTAGCAAAAACTAACTATCGCAGATATCTCCAAAAGGGAAAGAAGAAGCAGTCATAATCGAGCTCACGATATGAATTCTCGTTGTGGATAAGCTTTACGCGTTATGAGGTTGTGGGGTGGCAATCAGTGGCATCCAGAGGTCTCTACTCGTGGGTTATTCGAGTCGACTTGTATTTAGTATGCTCCCATTGCATGGATTCCCAGAAGAAATAATAATTCCTCTCATGTTACCTTCGTGTACGAATTGACATGCTTATCCATCTATGTGTTAACTCTAGTTGCTTCAGGGTCCATAACCCACACGCACCAGGTATGCTATGTGATTGAAGACCAAACTCCCAGGTTAACATTTAACTTGGCAGCAATACATTATATCTAACTATTGGACGCATTCTTCAAATAGATTGCCTACGAGTCATTTCGTATACGTCCAAACTTTCACTGTAATCGTTCCGGTGGCCGTAGATCGCCGTCTTTCATGAGCTCCATTCTCTAGCTGTCTTCTACCAGTTCGCAATCGGCAATTGCCTTCTTTTCCGAATCGTCCACCCTCAATCCGGCACTGCTAGTAATAGACTCAAGCAGTATCGCCTCAGCTGTTCGCATACTTCTGCTGAGCGCATGATTATCTCTATCGAACAATTCGATTCTTCTACTACCCTTATCACCGTACATGGAATACAATCTCTCTGAACATGAGGGGCTTGACGTGGTGTCACCAGTGCCATGCAGAAGATGGACGGGACGAGGCGCGAGACAGCGGATCCCCTCTGTCTCAGCCGTTTGACTCATGGTGGTGGCACATCCAGCAACACGCTCGTCGCTTCCGCTGATAATAAATACCAGCACGCCTCCAAATGGTCATCCCACCAACACGAAGCGGTCCAACACGTATAGGTCTTGCAGGATCCCATCGCTGCCCGCATGTCCGCTACGTAGTACCGGTTACGGGTCGGGTACCGGTAATCCAGACACAGCACTGGAATTCCAGATCCTAGCGCAGCCAGCTTTGCACCTAGCGATAGATAAATGGAGCTTGGGCCGGCGGCACTGCCTCCCGCACCCGAAAGCAAAATAGCTGCCGTGCAATGATGCGTCACCGGCGCCGGAGAAGTGAAGTCCGGTGGCATATGGGGGAATCCCGGTACAAGGCCGTCGGCGCCATCTTCGACCTGGATGCTCAGCTTCTCGACTTGGGCCTAGGACTTTTGCTATGATGGAAGTCCGGATGCATGGGGGTGGCCCAGACACGCTGCCGTCGAAGTCGTTTATTGTCCTAGGCGAAGCGTTGCTTGGCTTAGGTCCGTCGATAGATAGTGATGTCTTTGCCGTTGCCATTGTATCAAGGGTCTGGTTATGGACGGACTAGAGTCCGTTCCGGCGTAAATTATTCATCTATGCGGTTGACGACCATGTCGTGAGTTATAGGTACCTACTTGGCTTGCTCTATCCTTGGTTGTGGCACCAAGGTGGAAAAAATAAGCGATTGATGATGTGGAAATCATGGTATTGTCATCACTTTCGACGATCATATTCCATCATAACAGACAATGCTCATTGCTAATGCCGTGTGAGTGGTCTGCAGTTAGCATTCTATCTCTATACCAACGCTTTCTTTTGTACTGCCAAATAGTAAGTCGTCGCCTTAAAATGAATGTGGACTTGACTAATGTTATTATCGCAAGAGTCGAGAAGAGGACACTTAATATGTTCCAGCTAAAGCCTTCGAGCCCGTACTGTTCGAAAACTGTGATCAAGATATTTACAGTTTATACCTCTTACTAAAGCTATAAGAGATGTAGACAGGTACAAGATAATGGCAAGTGCGACGTACTGTAGGACGGGTATCTTTTCCCACAGGTTTCAGAGCTTTAGACTTAATCATTTCCCAATACAACATCATTAGATCTATCTCTTTTCTATGGATACCCCCACCCCACCTAAGGTAGGTAGTGTATGCGTTCCACAAAGTTATCGTTACCCCTCTTTTCGGTTGCTCTAATAAGTTCTCAATTACTAATCAAGACTACCTACATGTATCTTTCAACAACACAACCTAGTAGGAAATCACGAAGACACAATTTAGATAATTTATCAATGCTCTAAGTTCCAACGTAATGCCCTCCACCATAAAGACTGGTTACTTGGACATGATGTCGCCGTCTTCGAGTTGATGAACGTAAGACGAGTCATAGTTGCTCGTTCTATTGCGTTGTTGAATGGAGCTAAGCATAGTTGGGTCACAATGTTCCGTTGTTCAAGGTCTTTATTGGTGGTTGGCAACTTGAAAGAGGCTTTGATGTCTAGTCTGACTAATCGACTAATGGAGAAATGCCCGAGTCTACTTCTGAATCTCCGAGTATACCCTTGTAAACACCGAGAGTATCCCTGAAACATCGAAAGATTATGCTCACATGAAGAAGCTCATCTTACGTTAGAAGTTAAATGCATTTATTAAGAATGCTACCTTTCAGATCGGCATTGGCTTCTAAACGAGTTATTATTGATGTGAACTTAAACTAGCGTACTGACTAGAGCGGCGACAAAATCTTCATTGTGGCTAAGCCAGGGGGGATGTTCTTCATACCAGATAGCCTTGTATAGTACTGCCAATAGTAAAAGGTCGATGACGACAAAAGGAAAGTTGGTAAAGCATAGAAATGCTCCATAAGATCAGGCTGGTAGTCAATATTTGAAGCAACGTTTCGAATGACCTCGGTAGAATATGGAGCCCCCATGGCAGGCCAACCAGAAGCCCTAGAGTCCTAGTTAATAGCCTACTATGTAAGGTGTCTAGCTAAAGACGTGGTCACAACCCTGCTTGACACGCGGCTTGCGAAGCTCTCGAAACTTGTTAAGTACATGTAGGTAATCAGATCACCCATGCTCCCTATATCCATTGCGGTATTCCGTACCAGAGTACCCGCTGCGGCTCGGCCGGAAACATCAGGCCTTTGCATCCACTCCAAAATGAATGGGTCCTGGGCATGGCAATTACTGCCCAGCCACGCCGAAGCCCGCGTGAAGCCAACATGCACCCCACTTTCCCCGTCATTGTTGGCGTCTAGAGTCGGGAATTACGACGGCGTTTTGGCTTTTTTACAGCGACATTCTCTAAGATGTGGCTGCTACGCCTCGGGGATAAGGATAAGGATTCAAAGGAGAAAAAAAAGGGGGCCAGGGATTCGGCAGTACTTCTTCTCCATCCACACTGAAATCACATCCACATGCCTACCTGGCTGCCTGGTATGGAGACATTGAGCGATGCATCGTTGATCTAATTATGCCGGTTAGGTTGTGTGTGCAGTGCATCCCACTTCTTCAACAGCGGAAGTAAGCCGCGCATACTGCTGGTTATTGTTTGTTGGATTTGAACTAATTGCCTGTCCGTTTAATGCTACACGGCGACCTATTACAGTATGATATACAAAACCAGAAGTGTGCAAGGCGTCCCAATGACATGTAGGGCGCTTTGAACTTCTAGGGTCACATTGCTGCTTTAATAGGTAAGTGGGTTCTCGTCACCAATTCCGCTCGCCGGAGGGCAACAAGCAAAATGGCTCTTACGACACCATCTATATCCCGAGAACCAAACCAAGATTCATGCTGCGACGAGGAATAGCATTAGAAATAATTTGGTGCCCTACCGCTCGATAATACGGGTCCGAAGTTACATAAGCCTCTAGCACTCACGTAAGTTCTACACTGAACAAGCTAACCTACGGATTCGTTCGCTCGTAACCTGGCGTATACGAGGGAATTGGATATAGATATCGAGTTAACAACTTGGACCCGATTTTAAGCGTCCCCAGAAATCAACTTGTCTAGGTTGGGTAACTAATATCTTGACAAGGCTACTCTAGTTCGGATTTATTCGCTTTTTATTGAGAAAAGTGCCTCCATCGTTAACCTATACTTTAATGTTGCAACATACCGCTTCTACATGACTACCCTGAACTATGTCACCTAACTAGGCTTTTCTCTTTGGATCTACATTTGGGGGCTCCGGGATTCGGCCCTAGCCTGTCGCTATGGTGTGCACCTAATGTTCCTGTTACTCCTGAACATCTGTTGCTGGTCCCAGTGCCATTTCGGTGCCCCTTTGCAGATGGCTGCGGCAATCTCAGCTTACTGTTGCATTTCTAATACGGCAGGAATGTACCGTCCTATATGACGGTCTATGTAGTAGTTGACCCGTCAAAACGATGGGTCGGCCGAAGGAGCAATATCTTAAGCCGAGGACGCGATGGATGTTTCACTTTGTCTATAATAAGATGGGTGCTTCACCCACCTACGTCAGACCTAAGAAACACATCGCTCCTACCTGTCCGCCTCCCTAATATCATCGAGAGCTTGCAGTCAGGAATCCGGCACGCCCACAGTTGTGCAATCTTCCCTCTACTATAGAGCTTTGCAGGGTTTCGTTAGGAATAACTACATACGGATAAACTTAGCGATGGCAGAAGCGGCAAAGGAGACGGAGACGAATGGTTCCAGCAAGCCCAGCTACGGGCGCCGGCTGGTTCCCAACATAATCGATGAGATTGCAAAGACAGATCCTGGACGGGAGGCGTTCACGATCCCTCGCTCTTCAGATCCTAAAGATGGCTGGAAAGCCGTTACGTTCAAGGAGTATGCAAATTCTATCAACTATATCGCTCACCGGATCATTGAGACTTGCGGCACTCCGTCTCCAGGTTCTTTCCCTACCATAGCCTATATCGGCCCAAACGATGCCCGCTACGTTGTGATACTAGTAGGCGCAATTAAAGCAGGCTACAAGGTATCTCTCTTCTCCCTATAGTAAGCCGTATAGGGATTAGTTAACTTTTATCCCAGGTGCTGTTTATCTCTCCCCGAAATTCCCAGGAAGGACAGATAAACCTATTCAACAAGACGGACTGTCGAATCCTCGCTTTTGCCAAGCAACAGAGGGCACTGATTCAACCCTGGTCAAGGGAACGTGATATGAAGACTATCGAGGTTGACCCGGTCGAAATGTGGTTTCCAGAGCAGGAAGTAGATCATTTCCCTTACGAAAAGACTTTTGAGAAAGCCGAGTGGGAGCCAATGATGGTATTGCATACCAGTGGAAGCACTGGACTTCCGAAACCGATTACCCTTACCCATGGCCTGATGGCTATTAACGATGCTATTCACAATACAGCAAACTTCCACGGATACATTCCGTGGTTGCGAGGATTTGCAGAGTCTGCAAAGAGACACTTACTCCCGAGTAGGTTGGCTCCCTCGAATTCTTATTTAGCTATGCTGATTTATCTTAGTGCCTCTTTTTCATGCCGCCGGCGTGTTTGTTTTCGTCTTCTCCGCGTTATACTGGGACACTCCAATAGCCTTGGGAATTGGTGATCGCCCTTTGTCTATCGACTTAATTATCGAGTCTCTTGAGAACGCAGATGTGGAAGGAATCATGCTTCCACCAGCGATGCTAGAAGAAATAAGTCATAACGACGAGTACATCCGACCATTAGCGAAGCTGAATCTCGTCTTGTTTGGTGGAGGTCAGTAACATATACGAGGCCAATCCTGGTCATGTCAACGGAAACTAATTTCTATACCTACCTAGGTAATCTCAACAGAGATGCCGGAGACAAGTTGGTGAGGAACGGCGTGAAACTCGCCAATGTAATTGGTGCTACGGAGTAAGTTGTTGAAAGGCTGCCTACGTCTAACCATGAACGCAGCTAAAGGTCATTAGATTCACTATTTTCCCGATGTACTTCCAGTCGAATTATAAGCTCTGGCAATACTTCATACTAAACTCTGACGTAATCGGAGCGGATTGGCGTAAAGTCGAGGGACCTGAAGATGCGTATCACTTGGTCATGGTCCGCAAAGGCAAGCATCCTGGCCACCAGGGTATTTTCTACACCTTTCCGGACATTGACGAATACGACACCAAAGACATGTACAAGCCTCATCCAACCCTCCCCGACCATTGGAGTTATTATGGGCGGTCTGATAGCATCATCGTCTTTTCTACCGGAGAAAAGCTAAACCCAGTGACCATTGAAGAAATCGTCGTCGGTCACCCTGAAGTCAAAGGGGCTGTAGTAGTTGGTTCTGATCGCTTGCAAGCTGCGCTATTTATCGAACCTCTAGTGAACCCTAAAACTGATGAGGAAGCAGAGAGGCTCCTTGATAGAGTCTGGCCGTACGTTGCCAAGGCTAATGAGGAGACTGTCGCACATGGACAGATTGGACGTCAGTTCATGGCATTGTCCAACCCGGAAAAGCCATTTCATCGTGCTGGAAAAGGCACCGTCCAACGAGCAAGCACCATAAAGGCGTACAAAGATGAGATCGACAAGCTGTACGAGCAAGTAGACCAACTTTTCGATGCCGTTGCGCCCCAAATTGATGCAAGCTCTGAGGACACGCTGATAGAATCCATCAAGTCGATTTTCGGCACTAAATTGGGATTTAAAGGGGGACTCGGGCCAGATACAGACTTCTTCTCAGCGGGTATTGACTCCTTAATAGTTATCAACGCCTCCCGACTGCTTCATGGCGCGGTGGAAGCAGCCGGGTACTATGTCGATACGACGACGCTGGCTACTCGTGCTATCTACGGAAACCCTACACCGCGAAAGCTCGCCCGATATCTCTACTCAGTTTTGAAAGAAGAGGCCAAGTCAAGCCACAACAGTACAGGAGAGTATGAGGTTCAAATCATGACGTCCCTTTGGAAAAAGTATACGGACAATCTCCCTACGAAAAAGGTAGGGAGGCCTGACTCGTCAGACCAAGATCAGACTGTCCTTCTCACTGGATCTACTGGTATGCTAGGGTCATACATGCTCGATCTTATGGTCAAAAGCCCGGCAGTGAGAAAAATTATTTGTTTGAATAGAGCAGAGGATGGCGGAGCGAAACGCCAAGCGCAGTCTGTCAAAGAAAGGGGCCTCAGCGCCGACTTCGCATCCAAGACCGAGTTTTTACACGCCGATATGTCACGCTCGGACTTTGGTCTTTCTAGCAAGGTTTATAGTCGACTCCTAAACGAGGCGGACCGAGTGATTCATAACGCGTGGCCGGTCAACTTTAACATGCCCGTTGAATCTTTCGAGCCCCATATTCGAAGCGTTCGAAACATTGCTGATTTCGCTACCAATTCAGCCAAACGTGTAGCCACTGTCTTTATCTCCTCAATAGGTACTGTAGATCACTGGGACGGCAGCAACGGGCCAGTGCCGGAGGAAAGGCTTCAAGACTTTAAACTCGCTGGGGGTGGGTATGGGCAGAGCAAAATGGTTGGGGGTCTCGTCTTGGAAGACGTTGCTAAAGCGGGCGACTTTCCGGCAGCGATCATCCGCGTCGGGCAGATTGCAGGCCCCGAAGCCGAAGCGGGTTGTTGGAATAAACACGAGTGGCTTCCCTCGATTATTGCTAGCAGCTTGTATCTTGGAGCTCTACCCAACCACCTTGGGGTAATGGACCGTGTCGACTGGACGCCAGCCGAGGGTATTGCGAATCTAGTCCTCGAAGTCTCTGGCGTGTCTCAGAAAGTCGCGGCTGTCGACATTAGTGGTTACTATCACGGGGTTAACCCGTATGCTACCACATGGGATAAACTTGCCCCGGCTGTTCAGGAATTCTACGGAGAAGACCGTATTCCAGAGCTGATTAAGTTCGGGGACTGGGTTGACCGACTGGAGAAGAGTCAAGCCGACCACATTCAAACTCTAGACAAGAACCCGGGCGTCAAGTTAATCGATTCTTATCGAGGTATGTCGGAGGCTTACGAAGCGGGGCAGAGGCCTGTTGTTTGTGATATGAAGCGTACGACGCAGCGCAGTCCAACTATGAAGTCTGCCAAAGTAGTTACGCCTGAATTGATGAAGCACTGGTGCAAGCAGTGGGGATTTTAGGAACTAGGGCAGGCTACACTACATGACGGCCTAGTCGTCCGTGGATATGAGTTTAGGATACTTGAAGCAGCGAGCCCCTAAAGAGAAAAAGAAAGGGAGAAGGGTGGTGGGGGAGTTCGTCGCATACCAGAGGTGAACGTTAGAGTTATATTAACCCTATATCGACTCCATTACATAATACACACCCTGGGGCAACTGGAAGTAAATGTCAACTTGACCGCCTAGGAGATACCTCCTAGTAGTTATTCCCGCTGCAGCACCTGAGGCTACTGGGATAACCTAGAGTTCCTTAAGGATCTCACAAGGCCGTACTTGAGTTAGGTACTTAATGTACCCAGTTCCTAGGATGAATTTACCTAGTTTTAACGGTGCCTGTTTACCCCGCTCTTGATCAATATCTTATTCCCATGTCCATATACGCTAAAGCTGTGCATATGAGATTTTCTTTTTCTATTAACGGGAGTTAATAGTCGGTTCAGAGGGGCTATGAGAAGGCCATTGAGTAGATACCTAGGTAGGCACTTAGACGACCATTGTGTGTACATGTAGCTTGGAGACATATTCAATGCCTCCTAATTGGTCTTTGAGTTGGGTGTCGTGTGTCGTTTCACTTGAGATGGACTGATAAATGCTGTCTGTTTTCCGGAGTTCGGATCGCGTGGCTGATTTTGTACCACGGTGATTAAAAACATTGAACCGGTTGCAGGCAGTGCAGGTGGTGTGAAAGTGGGCTGGGGCGCTGGGGCTGCTTGTGGCTAAGCAGGAAGCACCCAGCCAGCCAGCACCTAGGTTAGCAGAGAACCTTTCTTGCAAGTGCCAGGCGGCTGGTTTGTGGGTCGTGCCTCTTCGCCCCCAGCCGGCCGGGAAACTCTAAACCATCCACCCTGAAATTTCAACAAGTAGAAAAAATAGGAATTTCACAAGTTCGTCACCACAGATATAACTCGACACGCCCCCAACCCACCGCATCTTGCCACAGCAACACAACAACTTCATCGATATTACCAAGTAGCTTTACGAAGCCGGTCCGCCATTGTTACGCGATTTTGCGAAGCATTCCATGCAACATACACCCCGTTTGACAGTCGTCGCCGTTTCCCGAGCCTTCACCTTCGCCTTCGCCTTTATCTTCACGTATGCACAAGCCTTAGGGTACCCTGCCATTCATCGCTCACAGCGACGCTGACCTCGACGTTAGACGAGAATAAGCGTGAATCCCCCCCTCCTTCCGAGTGTCTCCATTTCCTCCGAAGCTGTAGACGCCCCCTTGCACATTATCGTTACAGGCCGTATTTCTTGCATAAAGGTTACAGCCTCCGAATCCGTGATAATGCCGTCAAACCTCCCTTCGAGTTTCGCCTCAGCCGCTGCCGGACAGAACCCGAGCCGTGACACGAGAACGGGCGCTAGAAACGATAGTCGAGGGAACGCCAGTGGAGAATGGTATGTAACCGGCTCCCCGACCATTAAATACAATGGTTGCACTGGCAAGCTGACAGTTGCCTCTGGCTCCTTTCTAGGTCTCGTACAGGACGATCAGCCAATGGCGGCACTCTCACTTTCCGTCGAACATCGACTACTCCTTCAAGTCAATCGCTGAACCAGATGCAGGGCTCGGAAGCCATCCAGTCGGCCTCTGCTGACCCTGCAGTCATATCTGCTATGCCCGTCGGCTCCACCAATGTCGAAACTTCGGGTACTCTCAGATATTCTAGAGACCAACTCCTGTCTATTTTCAATGCGACCTACGACTCCAATTCCCAACGACCCGATATTTCCACCTTGTTCCTGCCTGGATGGAATCCGGGACATACTAATGGCACTGCGTCTAGGGGATGGGGCAAGACCGGTGATTCCCACGTCGTTCCCCAAGAACCAGATATTTGTTGGGATACACCGGGGTCGACCAAAGCCGTGGGCTTGCAAGAGATGAGCTCGGAGGAAAAGGAGGTGAGTAGGCGACTCGGGTCTCAGTCTGACTCAAGCGTCAAGATGAGTTTTTCGTAGGCTAATACCTCAAATTAGTTGTTCGCCTCGGACGTCAATTCTGCTATAAAACCGCCAACCCAGAATAAAGATGGGAATCATTCAGGAGGGGGGATAAATGGCCGCAAGACTTCGCTCTCACATGGAACCTCCAACAATTTTGCACTCGCTTCGCCCTCGGCTGCCTCGAGGCCTGGAACAAGGCGGCGTGAGACCACTGACACGAACCCCTACTCTGGTGGTGGCGGTTTGACCTCTCCGGCATCTGCAACGCGGCCGCCTCGAGACGATCCATCATACTGGTTTAATCGAAAGAACACGGATTCGAAAGATCTAACTTTCGAGGAACCCGAAGAGGATCCTGGTGCGCGCGAAGCTACTAGCAAGTCTCTACCTTTTGGTGGTCTAATGCGTAACAACACGACTTCGAGCAGCGCGGCTTTTGCGGGAGCCTCCCCCTGGCAAACATCGGCAGCGACCGCTTTGCCAGGTATAGGTAGTTTTGGTAATTTTGCGCTTCCAGGTTCGACCATCGGCGAGAGGCGTCCTGGAAACCCGCGTGGCGAAAGCCGTCTGGCGCATCTGATTCCAAAGGACAGCTCTGATAGCATTGCGAACAAGTCAAATGAAGGTGCTGCGACGGATCCGAACCGTTCATGGCGCCCCCGGCAGCGCACTGATACCGACCCGTTTGGTGAAGATAGTGTCTCGGGTAGTGCTGTGCTAGGAGGAGCTCAAGACACGAGTCCTCCTCCAATGTCTCATCCCCCTCTTCACACGTCTGCCTTTGACACCCCAGTGAAAGGCTCTACCGGTGATTTTGGAATGTCTAGTCTCAACTTAGGAGGTCATCCCGAGCATGAACATGCTCCTTTAAGTCCGTCGGAAACGAATCCTTATCGGAGCCCTCCAGGTGAACGTGGCGAGCACGAGGACATCGGAGACAGACAGCATGGCTCGGCCGGTGTATCTGACCACGTCTCCGGCTACGGTGGGGGTCTGCCGCGCACTTTTGCTCACGCTGCGTTTGATGGCAGCGACCGCAGCCAGACATCGAGTGTTGGCGCAAAGGCGTACCCGCCACTGACTAATTTGACTGGTTGGCCATCTTCGAGCACTCCTGATCGTGAGCGCGCTCCTTTCTCGAGCTTTGGCGGCTCGTTATTTGGCCCCGTTGGCGACCTTCAATCTCCTGGCCTCGGCAACCTGGGTGGTGTTTTCGGTCCCGCGAGCGCGGGAGGTTTTGGTGGCTCTGGATCGTTTGGCCGAGCGAGCAAACTTGGTTCGCTGTTTCCTCCAGCCATGCAGGCGCAAATGCAGTCTCAGGACAGCGAGAACCTAAGCGATTCAATGCCGGATCTTCGACAACCGAACCCGTTAGGTGCCATTGGCCGTACGGCTCACGGTGAGCATGGTCGCGAGACTGATAGCCCCATGCGAGGCGGCAGGGGAATTTTCGCTGAGATGTTCGCCCAAGCCGAGTCTAGTCGAACGCCGGGAAGTTCTGAAACTTTACATGGTGGTATCTCAGCTGCTCCTCACGGCCAGGCATTTACAGCTACTAGCAACGCACCGTCCTACGCCGCCAGCCAAGCATCTGATCCCCCTTCCGTTCAGTCGCGTACTATGGTCATGCCTGATCGAATGAGATGGGTGTACCTCGATCCACAAGGTCACCAGCAGGGCCCGTTTACCGGATTGGAGATGAATGACTGGTATAAGGCCAACTTCTTCACGCCGGACTTACGGGTTAAGAAGCTTGAAGACTCGGATTTCGAGCCGTTAGGCCAGTTAATTAGGCGCATTGGCAACTCTCGCGAGCCTTTCCTGGTTCCCCAGATCGGGATACCTCATGGTCCACCCTCTCAAACTGGTCCCTTCTCCAACTCCGGCGGCGTGATCCAGCCACCTCTCGTTAATGCCTTTCCTAGTTTTGGTAGGACCTTAACAGCAGAAGAGCAGAATAATCTCGAGAGACGCAAGCAGGAGGAGCAATATCTCATGGCACGTCATCGAGAATTTTACGCTACCCAACAGTCGATGGCGAGGGTCCCCATTTCGGGCGTGCCGGGTTTGCATCACCATTCTAGTGCCCATAGCCTGCAGAGTCAACCGAGCTTTGGTAGCATCACGTCGCCCATCACAATGCCGCCGCAAGCCCCCATCGGCGCCATTGGATCCACGAGCTCCTTTTTCGATGCGCCAGCTACACATCAAACCGCCGTACAAGGTAGTTCTGGACAAGGGCTAGAAATGTTCAGGGAAGATGAGCTAGCCCGCCTATCGGGGCCAGAACGCCAGATGTTGGCTGGCCTCCATGGTACGGGAGCGATAGGCGGCAACCTCCCACCACAACCCATCGGTGCGCCGCCTTCAGATGGGGGCGTGCGTAGCCATCTTCCAGGATCCAGTGAACTAGCTGAAGATGCAGAAGGCTTCAGGGGACGATTGCAAGAATTCGAAAAGCTCAGGGCACAACACGACGCCGAGATGATGGAACGCCAAGCTTCGCCTCTTCATGAAATAACAAATGAGCAGGAACCAAAGATGAGCCCTCCAGCAAAGGCTGACGAATCCCAATCCTCTCCTAAAGAATCTCCCAACGCGGAGACTGGCCGCCGCCAAGGTGAAGGAGATCAGTCGGCTTCTTTGGCCAAGCAGTACCAGCAGGCGCAAGCAGCCGCAACCGCAGCAAAGATCAGCGGGCTCCCAATGCCTTTCCCACCACCACCGTCCGCGACGCCTTTACCCGCCCCTGCTCCCCAGCGTGTCAAATCGAACCTACCAGAACAATACGCTACAAGTTCCCGATCTGGCACACCCGACATTGCGCCCTCATCCGCTGCTGCTCAGCCACCACCGCTTGCTCCGTGGGCCAAAGACGGCGGGATTGAGGCACACAAGGGTCCCAGCCTCAAGGAGATTCAGCAGGCAGAAGCTCTCAAGGCAGCCAAGGCCGAAGAAGCTGCAGCTCTTGCTAGGCGTGCCATGCTTGAGCAGGAGGCAGCTCGAGAACGCGAGAAGGCCGCGGCCGCGGCTCCAGGTCTACCTACGAGCAGCACCTGGGGAACTGCATCTCCTGTTACTCCCGGAACGACCAGTAGTCCCTGGGCAAAGCCAGCTCCTGGAAAGACCCCAGCATCCGGGCCAGCCGCCCAGGCACAAGCTACTGACAAGAAGAAGACGCTGGCCGATATCCAGCGTGAGGAAGAGGCTCGCAAGCAAAAAGCAAAGGAGATGTCCCTACAGGCTGGGCTCGCGTCCAGCGCAGGGAAGCGATACGCCGACCTCGCTAGCAAGCCCAACGCCGCTGTTCCGACGCCTAATCAAACACCTGCTGTCAATACTTCCGGATGGGCTACCGTTGGAGCTGGTGGCAAGGTCAAAGCACCGACCGGGCCCTCTTCGCAAGCGCGACCCGCGAGTGCTGCCAAACCAGCCCCTGCCGTCGCTGCTCCGCCTTCGCGACCGGCCGCCAAGCCTGCGAACTCGACAAGCGGACCAGCCCATACGGAAGCAATGGAGGAATTTACCAAGTGGCTTCATAGTCAGTTAGCCAAAGGAATCACTGGTGTTACGGACAGTAAGTCGAATTATTATAGCTACGTAAATGAAAGCGCACCGCTAACGACTAACTTCAACAGTCGAGGCCTTTGCCAACACGCTTATAGGATTCCCGCTAGTGGGAGATCTCATATCCGATGCGATCTATGCCAACTCTAAAACAATGGATGGGCGTCACTTTGCCGAGGAGTTCATTCGTCGCAAAAAGCTCGCTGACAGAGGAGTAGTGGAGAAGCAGCCTGCCAAGAGCCCGTCGGCGGATATTCAATCTAGTACTGCAGGTGGATGGAACGAGGTGGCTAAGAAGAGCAGTCACAAGGAAGCCAGCACTGATCCCAACTCGATCCAAGGTGCCGGCTTCAAGGTGGTCCCTGGACGAAAGAAGGGAAAGAAATGAAGGAGTTGTGTAGTACACGAAGTAGATGATGTGTATGAATGACAGTCAGCAATACGAAGTGCCATGAAAGTTTATGATGGGTCTATGGGGCTACCTAGACTCGCGACAATACGATGCCAGAGACGAGTTTACCAGGCGATGGATTACCTCTCGTGAACAATAGGTTAGGTACCTACATAGGTAGTCAATGTGCCAAAGAAGGGTTTCTGTGGGAAAAATAACCTGAACTACAACTACACTGCCTCCTAGGTAATGATACCAAGGATACCATGGCTACCCGATTCCAAAAAGAGAGTGCCTAAGTAAACTCGACTTCCCGTATCTACGTATATGTATACTAGGTACACGATGAAAATGCGTACACGTCCATACTTACATGTACATACCTTAGGTAGGTACATGTAACCTAAAGTTAAGGAGGTGTAGAGGTAGGTACATATGAGGTAGGGCCCACATATATCTCGGTGAAGTGACGGACTAGCCGCACGGACCATACAACGTCAGGTTCTAGAAAAAATCGAGATTGCCCCGCCCCCACCATCACCTTGAAGAGAGATATTCATGAATTATTATTTTTATGTATGTGTATGTGACCCAGCAATGTCGACTACTAGGTATACCTGACCTTCACTACAGCTTGCAAATCATGATAAACCAGAAGCCAGGCTTTACATGGGGCGGGTTAATTTCATAAACCATAAGTCGTACAACTCTTCTACCCTAGAAGCAGATCTCTAGGTTCTGAAGCTCGTGCATACCCATGCCCTTATGACTCTAAAAGGAAAATAAAATATTTGGACATATCAAGTTCAATATGGCCGACAACGAGTTTTCACCGGCCAAACTTATCTCAATCGAGAATTCCTTTGAGAAATCATCATTCCTGAGGGCATTTCATGATGAGACATCACGGCACATAGTAGCCCAATTCGTCCGGCATTTAGTAGCGCACTCACACGAGAAGCAAGCCGACCAGACAGAGACGGTCGACGGATCCGACCATGTTACGAAGATCATCCGCTTGGGCTTTGGCTCCCTGGGTGCTTTCTTACAGGCAAACGTCACAGGCCCAGTACTAGAGGGCTCCAGTGCAGTTGAAGATATTTTTCTCGCGGAATTCGCAGAGGCAACATCTTCGGGCGAATCAAGCAACGACCTTGTAGAGGCACCAATAGTGGTATTCAGGAGGCTTTGCCACAGGTCGCTCGACATCGATGGCGTTTCCCCATACCCCTATATTCCTCATATTGAGCTCTTCTGCTTTTCACGCTTCATCTTTACATCGGGCATCATACTGCCCACCGAATTGCCCGAAATCTGGTCAGATTCACGTCAATCCCCCTCCCTGCACCTCTCCTGGACCCGTCTGAGGATTCACCTCTGGCATTATAAGCTCATTGCCCAACCTTCGCTGAGTGCAGGGTCTTTATTCACCAAAAGTGGTCGCTGGACAGACGTTCCCACCCTCCAGGAACTCATTGAAAAGAGTCTGGTAGAAGCCGAGACTTCCATAGCTGGGCTGGTCGAGGCATCCCAAGACCATGAGCAATTCCAATGGCCCCGTGAATCGCGCATTCAGTTCCGTCTAGAGGAGGCTTCCTGTCACATTCTGCTTGGGAATGAAGCAAAAGCCCGACAATCCCTGCAATCAGCTACAGAACTCAGTGGCTTTTCTTACGCCCTTTCTGGTGCTTTGGGCAAGCGCACAAGGTTTCAGGAGAAGAATATTAGCCAGCTTGTGGTGCTTGCTAAGAGCCTCGCACTGTCTCACACAGGACCGAGCGAACAGCACGCCTCTGATGTGACGCCAGTTGCACTTCCATTAAACGATGACACCTTGCTAGAGAATGTCAAGTTCGAAAATAGTCACGCCGATAAGCCAAGGTCCAATCTTCCCGCCGAGTTGCAAGACATCAAGCCGGATGATCAGCCTCAACTCCGTCCAGAAGATCACATCATACTTCTAACAGATGCTACCATAAGGGATACCTTTTCACCTGCCGATTCGTTGACTTCAGAAGAGATCCTTCCCTTCGCACAACGGGTAATTGAGGACAAGTCGACTAATTGGCAAATATACACACAAGCTCTCCTAGTAAGATCACGGATTGAGCTCAATCGAAGTCGAACCGTCGAGCGTGCCGTCTTACAGATGCAAGCCCTAGTAGACCAGATCATCGTGGATACGCAAGAGTCCATTAGTACCACCAAGGATTCCCGTGGTGATCAGAATGAGTCCAGAGCTGAACCCAATATTCCCACGATCCAAGTAACCCCTGATAATCAGCCAGGCCATTCTACGAATGTACAAAAACCAACCTCGTCCCTCCCTGCTCCCAAGCCGACTGAGTTGGCATCTCCGCAAGAGAGGTTACGTTATGTCAATGCTTTGTCTTCTCCTCCGCGTTGGCACCTGGAGTCTGAGCTCGCCTATGCCTGGACCACAGTCGGATCTCTCGTCTCAGCCCTAGAGATATTCAAACGATTGCGCCTTTGGGTAGAAGTTGCACTCTGCCTAGCAAGTAGCGCAGCAACCGATGACCAGGATGGCCGAGGAAGCGGAGGCGAAGAGAAAGCTAGAGCTGTCGTGCGATGGAGGTTATTCCGACGCACTTCTGATGCTGACGAGTCTACGGGGCTGAAAGACGACAGTAACTTGGATGATGCTGAAGTTGACGTATCAGCTTTGAAAGCGGACACCTTCTATGGCCCAGAACGCTCACCACCTCCGCCCAATGCCCCAAGGCTATTTTGCATACTAGGTGATATCGAAAATGATCCTCGGCATTATCAACGTGCATGGGAAATCTCTAATCGACGCTTCGCAAGGGCACAGAGGTCACTCGGTGAGTTCCACCTTCGAAAGCAGGAATGGGAAGCAGCTCGAGACGCGTACCTACTCGCCGTTGGGGTCAATAGATTAAATCCAGAGATGTGGAGCAGACTCGGCGACATTGAACTGCGTCTCGGAAACTTCCCCGATGCGGCTGAGGCATTCCAGAAAGCCATCTCGACAGCAAATAGCATCTCTGGAGGCGAAGATGCTCGAACTTGGAGTAATCTCGGAACCGCGCTTTTGAGCTGGTACCGCCAGATTATCTCGGAGAACAAGCTTCACCAGGACAAATTAGAAAATGATGATTCAGCAAACTTAGACGATATGGCCAGCACGAAGCGAGCAGTCGAATTTGGGAAGTCCGCCCATAAGCTATTGCAAGAGTCGCTGGCGGCCTTCAAGCGCGGAGCCACGCTTGCCGACTCCAACTGGAGAATTTGGGACAACGTGATCACCCTAGCCGCCAGCCTATCGCCAAACCCTGATTTAGACGATGTAGTTCTCGGTGTGCGAAATATCATCCGAATCCGAAATACGGAAGAGGCGCTAGACGTCGACATCCTGACGCTCCTAGTCAGGAAAGCAACTAAGACACCAGTACCCAGCGGCAACGAGGGGGAGATGGAGACCTATGTACCCCCAAGAGGCACTATCGAAAGTAAAATTGTCACACTCTTCGAGAATGACATCGCGCCCCTCATCACGACGAATTCGGAATGCTGGGCTCTGGTTTCCCGTCTTCGCGCTTGGAGAAGAGACTGGGCGGGAGCGTTGGATGCGGCTGAGAAAGCATGGAGAACGGCTATTGGTGGTGTTGGGAGCGCTCTATCCGCATCTAGCGGTGGTCAAGGCCAGCAGGGGAGCTGGCTGACGGACGTAAATGCGTGGGACGTGGTTGTTCAGAGGACGTCGGACCTAGTTGCGGCGTATGAAAACTACGGAGCACGAGTGGATAGCATTGGTAGTAGATGGAAGGGTAAAGCTAGAAGCGCTGTGAGGAGCGTTATGGGAAAAGCTAAGGAGTCATGGGAGGGAGATTCGAGGTGGCAAACTCTGACGGATATGATGGAAGATTTGAAGTTATAAGGTGGATGACGATGTAGCTCTCCCTCAATACAATGAAAATATCAGTTGGAAGCGAACTCCACAGAATCGATTCATCAAAGTATCTCATTGAAAAGGTACGTGATGACACCATGCATTATGATTACTAGGTGCTAGGGTAGCTTCTAAAGATGGACAGCAGTAGAGCAGACAAGTTAATAATTACCTAAGTGAGCTATCTCCTAAAGACGCCTTCCTCCGTCTAAGCTCAGAGATGGTCTGTTTCCCACAGTCCTACCAAACCCCTTTCTCCCTTTGCTCCTTTGCCCATATGCGCCCTAGATGCGATCCATAGTATCCAAATGATGACACATGCCAATCTGCCCCATCTAATATCCTATGACCCAATCTCGTTTCCAAGATACACCGGCCCGTAGTAAAAGCAACCCGGCGAAATGCATTTCTGGTCTCAAAGTATTGGTCTAGCAAAGCAAACAGGAAAACAAGAGGGAAAATAGTGAACTAAGTTTACATGATATTGTGAAGGAAATAGGGTATAAAACGCTCTAGAAGGAAAGAGAACCCAGCCAGTTCGATCTTCATGGGCAGCCGTAATATGCTCCTTAATTCCCTTATCCCATACCCCCTTATCCCTATCCCCATCTGTCTAGAATTAATCGACATTGCTCCCTTAGCTAGAAAGAAAAAGCCCCTCAAATCAGCCTAGTTTGAAACGTAAAAGTATTACAAAAATGTAGAGAAGGGAAGGATAGCGAATGATGATGCATAAGACTAAAGATGCCAGTTTGAGAAAGGGGGAGGTGTGGAAGGGGTCCCCAGTCAACGTAAGTCGAATAAGCGAAGTGGCAGCCGTATCCTGTAAGCGGAGAGGACGCAGGTGCTGTAGACAACCAAGATAAGGCATATGTAGCACGTAGCTACACAATCCTGGTCCCAGAGCTTGAATTTCCGACTGTAAAGGATTGGGATGTTAGGTGTGCATGTCCTCGAATGGAGAAGGGTGGTTTGGTATTGTAAGGAGGGAGAAGTTAGGAAGCCGTTCGAGTGCATAGACTAGTTCCCCACGGCCGACGTTTAATTAGGCGGGCATCAGCAGACGTCCAGGTTCGGTGAGAACTGGGGGTTGTAAGTGGTAGCCGTGTTTTAATCCTACTGAAGTTCGTAACCATGCCGTAAGGAGGCATCAGGCAGAATTCATCTCCACGCTGTCCCAGTTGATAAGTCATATAAAACGCTGGTGGGGTCTGCTGATGAGTTATATGAATACCTATGCATTGCGTGCGCATCATCCGGGTGGGCAAGAGGCGGGGGGCAGTAGGAGAAAAGGCAACTGCTGTGAAACCATCGAGTTGTCGAGGGTGCGCGAGGGATGGTATGCAAATTCAAGCTTCAAGCTCCGGGGCGTCGAAAAGGTGTGCTCCCGATGACGACTAGGGGAAAGGGGGAGGATGTCCTAGTGAGGAAGTAAGGAACGGCGTGACGCAGATGCTATGCATCATGCAGCGGCAGCGGCGCGCACCCGATAGACATACAGCTAGACTTGCACACCATCCATGCTGCCCACATGGATGCATCTGCAAGTCGTCGAGCCTGTGACCAATCAGTCACCAGAGACTAGCCATGCATAGCCGATCATGGCCCCCCTAGCCTGGCCTCCCTGAACCGGGAAAGAAACCAAGACGTGATGCTTGCCTAGCGATAACAAGAGGGTGCCGCTACTCGAGCGCACAGGCTGCAGAGTTATCACGGGTGCGGCGGTTCTCATGGCCCTCGACGGTCCAAGTCTTTGTATGTAGGTCAGGATGCCGGAAGATAACCAGGGCAGGTCGCTTGTGTCGTGCGACCGAGTTGGAGTGCCGGGTAGAATTGTGATTGGTCGGCGCCACAACAGCTGACCTTGGCCAGACTCACCCCCCCTATTCCCCCCACACATAACATACATAACACCATCTAGTAAGGCTCATCCCCCACCAGCCTTCAACAACTTGGCATATGCCATCTTACGAATTCGCCCTCGCTCTCCAAACCATAGCATGATCCCCATCACGAACCACACACACACTCACTCACTTTCTCTCTCTCGTTCTTGATGCTTGAGAGCATGGGGCTCAGATGCTGAACCTATACCTCACGCTTCACACCATAACAGCGCCTTCGAATCCCCACAGCGGCATGATGAGAGACCGGGGGCTTGTGTGAGGATTTATGGTACGGATGCCCGAGCCAGATTCCGCGCTCCAGGCCACTGTTTATCTTGTCTGTTTTATTTCGACAGTGGATTGCAATTCATGCAACCCTTACCATCGCGCAACACTGACCCCGAGTGTTCCACCCATCCCTTCCCTAGCGACATCAGTCACGTCGCTATTCCCGATGGCTGACATCACCGTATGCGCCTGTTCCGTACACATGACTCTGGTGATGCTGGTGACTGGTTGCGTAGGCGGGAGCTGCCGTGGCGGCGTCGCCATACCCACTCGAAACCGCAGTTGGGTCCCATCGCTGTGCCATCCCGTAGCTAGGCGGCGCGGGTAGGTGTTGTTGAGGCCTCGTATCTGCATGTCTGTACGAAGGGGGCAGACTAGGGATCTGGATGCCCTGAGGGGAGTGGGACTTGATCCCGGGAGATATCGTACGTACGGGGTACGTAGCCCACCCCGAAGATGCTCCAGTGAGAGACCGTGGCGACGGCATTGAATGTGAGTCATGGTGAGAGTAACCACCGTCAGATACTGTCGGTGTGTGCGGCGGCCCGTAGAGACCCGGGCTGGTGCTGCTGACTGGTGTGAGCAATGTTGGCCCTGCTCCGGGAGGTAATGTCGATGATGGAGATGCAGACTAGATCCTTAGTTAGCCATCTCCTCCTTTCAATTGGGAATGAATTTGAAAAGAGAAATACGAGCTCTTGTGCAATCGCGTACGAAAGCTCGGGTCAAATGCACCATTAGAAAGCAACCAGTAGCAACAAATAGAAATCTAGAGAAATAGATCATAATGAATTGCTAGGAAGCTATAACTTACGTATTTAGAGATGATCTTCTTGAGCGCAGCGCCTAGAATTTTCCAGGGAAACACCTTGACATCCTTCTCTATGTTGCGCGGCTTCGGGGCCGGGAACCCCATGATGACCTTGAAGAACTCCTCGCTGTCGGCCTTAGCCTTGCTGACTGTCAGGGGGCGGTACCCCTCGAGATTCCTCCGGATGCGGTTCTTCTCCTCCACGGTGAACCTGCCAGGCGCAGCTACGAGCTGCTCCAGCAAGGAAATGGTATCAACACTCGTTACGAAGCATTCATCCTTCTCAGCCCAGTAGATGCAGCTAATGCAGATGCTATTTGGCGGTCGCTCGTTGGCTGCTACAGGCTTAAATGACGTCGATAATGTCGAGCCCTGCTGTTTCTTGCTGAACATGACTATCCGCCTCCGGTTCTCCCACTCCTCCTGCGTCCACCCCGACGCCATCGATTCAAGATCTCCATTTATCTTCAGGACCGCTTTGGTCGAGTAGAGTGCATAAGGGTTGAGCTGTCCCCCTCCTGATGACCCCGACGCCTGTAATGTGCTCGTTCGGATCAGTTGCGGTGCACTAGAAGTCGGAACTGGCAATGTTGTGATGCTGCTGGGCCTAGTTATCGTTGTATGGTTGATGGCAGGACTTCGAGCTGAGATAGAATGGCCGTAGCTCCAAGAGGGTGTTTTGAGCGGCGGCGGCGGCGGCGGACGAGGATAGTCAACCGCGTAAGACGAACGATTGTAAGTCCCGATCATACTGTCGCTATTTGTGTAACCGGTGTCATAGTTGGAGGCGACGGCTTGTTGTGCAGTGGGAGCGTAGCCATATGTATTTGTAGCTGGGTCAGTTGCCAGCTGGTCCTGTTCCTGTTGTTTTGTAGGGCTCTCCCTCTGCTCAGGTGATCTGGACCCCCCTTTGAGCCGCGTGACGGTCTCAGGCGGGCCCTCCGTAGTCCCAGCCGGAGTGTCATGATATGTGAACGTGCCGACGTCAATTGTCGCCAAAGTCTGCCCAGTTGCGCTCTCGATCAGGAGTGATAAAGGCACGTTGGGGCTGGGGCTCCTCGTGTCTTCAAGCTGCGGTGCGTCCCCGCTGACGGCATAACCAAACCCGCTCGCATCACTCGTGTCCCTGATAGCGTGCGCCGGGCTCTTGTGGGAACCGAAGGCAAGGTAGAAATGACTCGTGATTGTGATCAGGTCGTACGGAGCTGTTATTTTGATCATAACTTTCGTTCCAAACATACCGGCTGTCGGGTGGTACGAATTCAGCGTCGCTACGATCGAAGACGCCATATACTGGCCTGCGGTGCCGTTTGCCGCGAAGGCCATCTGATTGAGCTGCGCAGCAGCATTTTCAGACTGTTGAGCCGCAAACTGCTGAGCGGAGTATTGATACTGAGGATCTTGATAGGATCTCGGCGAATCAAACGCTGGGGATCGAGATCAAGTCAGCTCGGGCGATTTTCAACAGGACATGGCCGTTGGTATTACTACCAACACCGCCACGCCGACTGCATCTAATTTGATCGGGGAGGAACCAATTCAAAGACTCACCGTGCATCTGGGGCGGCTGAGGCTTCGAATATGCAGGCATAGACAGGAGACCAGGCGGGGAATCCCCACGGAGGTCTCCTCCGTTCGCTCTAGCAGCTGCCTCTTCCTCGTACCTAAGGATCACAGTCTCGGGAGACTCGAGCGCGTCAGCGTCGACAATGATTGGCCTCTGAGGGTGATATTGAGGCTGTGATATTTGGTCAACACACTTCCCAAGGCTGGGTCGCCAAGTTATTCAGCAGGAGAATTCTTTTTCTTAGCTTACCTCGAACAGCTTGTAGGTTGGGTACTCAAACTTGACAGCAGACATGAAGCTGTCTGTTCCAAGCCAGTCTGAAAAATGGGTGAAAGGTATTGTTCCAAATGGAACGAACAAACACCTGTTTCGGGAGCAGTGTTGCAGAAAGTTGAGGGCCCCGATGTGCTGAGACTCTACAGCGTTCTCCCCTGGATTCCCTACAAGGAAAATGTCCTCCAGCTGCTGATGGAGGGTTATTGACTAGTCGTTCGCGCTCCGCCTGTCTTATGTGCTGCCAGATTTGATAGCTTCTCTTCCTGTAGGTAATCCTAGTGAAACAAACATCCAAGGAGGTTCTGCGAGGAGAATGAGAAGCGGCAGTTACTGAAAAGGCAGAAACAGACCACTCTGATAACCGTCCACTTTGAATCTCAACAGATTAGAACCGCAGAATGCCCCAATGACTTATTCTTGGGGGGGATTAATATGAAAACCCCTTCTTTCTTCCTCCCGAACAGGTCTGAAAGTCTTTGACGACTTAGTTCGCAGGAGTAGATAGAAGTCCAGCAGCGCTCATTGGTTGAAACTGGTTGTTGGCCAACTGATTCTGAGTCGGTCTCGGAAAGTGGAAGTATCCAAAACTTTTTCCCCGCCCCCGAAAGAGGATACGCAACTCCTTGAATATCCTGTTCGCCTAGTTGCCTATCAACTACTTATACTGTCTCCTACGGTTATAGCTATAAAAAGACGAGTGCAACTAGCTAGTTAGTTAGAAACCCCCGTTGCTATACAAGTTTTGAAGATCAGACTGGATTTGCGGGATGGGAAAATGACAGTCGATCTGACACGGCTAAACGACAAAGGGTATAACGTACGATCTACACTCAAATCGACAGGGTGTGGAGACAGGTTTGTTCGTATGCAGCCCGCCCGAACGTGTTCGCATGAAGATGAGTTGGAAGGGCTGCAATCAGAAGTAGGCAGGTATCCGGGAGGTTCGCGTGTCCCGCGTGGTTCGTGTCGTAGCTTGAACCAAAAGACACGAGTTGCCAACAACGAACAGGTAAACGGGCTAAAGAACTGCAAGTTGTCGGAGAACCTGTCAGCAAACGAACAGGATTCAGAAAAAAAAGGTCTCTGAAGTGTGTGTGAGACGTTGTTCCTCAAACTGGGACAAGATGGGGAGGAGTTCTTCGAAGGGAACAAGAACTGATAAAGAGACGAAAAGAATAAGTTACGAGACACATTTCTCGGATCGCCGTTGTGAAGTAATTGGGGCTGTAGTCAAGATTCCTGTGTTGTGGCCGGTCGAGACCATTGCATTACACAGACATATACTATCGATGTACCTTTTTTTTCTTGGTTGCTCATCTCAAGCCTCCCCTGCTTTACTTTTATTGGTAACCTTTTTTTTTTCTTTTCTTGCTTCACTGAGAACTACTCCTCAAAATGGACCAAGTAGGCGGCCGTAGACTTCTAGTGCCTCCATGGCCCCCCAAAATTAAAGAATTCCTTTTACTTTGGAATCTATGTGCAGGTGATGCTGAGTCGGGCAGTTGCTTGTGTATGCAGCTACGATGATGCCAACCCTAATGATAGCATACAGGGTGGAGGATGTAGTGACTAACAGGGATGCTGGCCGTTGAAATGCGAGATTCCAATGTCTTAGAATCTGCAAATCATGCAAGGGTCTGTGATCGGGGGGTGAGAAGACACCTCTGGGTGCCCTAGGAGGTAGAGGGTGGATATGGATCCCCCACATTAGTCCAAAGGGATAGACACTATGTAGACCATTTAAGGAGGGAATCTATGGTGGCATCTAGTAGGACGGGTATGGGGAATTGGGAGGGGGGAATAAAATAATGGAAGAAAAAGCACAGAGCAAGTGGAGGAAGCAGACGAAAAGAGCAATGGATTGATGGGGATGACAAGACAAGGATGGGTATGGAGACCTACAAGAAGTGGGTGTAAGTGGGAAAGATGGCGCAATTCCCAGCCCAGAGTAGGTACGTAGTCTGAACTGCGCTACGTTGTATAAATTAGGACTTAGGCTGTTGGCAGACTAGCCAAATAGGTGGCTGTCGAGACCTCTGGTCGTTGACTTGACGGGAGACGGCCAAAATGGCAAAGTATGGCGTACGAGGTACATACATGTAACAAGGTGTGTTGATAGATGGATAATGTCAACCTGCATATAATTCTCATCAGTCTGACTAGAGTTGCAGTCAGCTTCAAAAGCAACAAAACTAGACAGACACAAAGTCAGCATTGCGCTTGCAGGTAGCAGGTAATAGGTAATAGGTAGTAGGTCGCAGGTCGCAGGTGTCAGGCAGCAGGCATAAGGTTCAGTATGTCAGCGAAATAATTGGCTAGTGAATGTCGAGAACAGAAGTTCCATTGAAAATATGCTTTTTTTGCCCTCTCGCTCTAGGCAATGGGCACCTGTTGTCTGGAGTTCGAAGATGGGGACGCGTGTGTTAGTCCTGCGTAGATCGATGGACAGGGTATGGTGGTGGGAATTACCGGAAAAGGGTGAGGCACCGGGAATATTATTGGTCAGTGATTTATTCCACTAGCTCATGCAGCTATTGGACGATCTCCGCAGGCCAATGGAGGATGTGGACAGCCATCTGAAATACTCTAGCCCAGTTGGGATGGGTAGGATGACCTGCGAGTTCGTAGAGGGTTGCTGCTCCATATCCTCGTGAACTGATGCTCCGCGGTGGTCCTAGGTACGTCCATCTGATATGTGTGCCACTCGGCGTGATTTGCTCATTTCATACGGTGTAGTGGGAGGTTCTAAAATAGAAGGGAGAGAATAGACGACGGCATCAGCCGCGCCTAGTGGAACTCCAACCCTTCACTTTGGGATGGCCAGGGGGCTGTGTACATGGGTACTTGTAACATGGCTGAGGAGCTCCCCCTTGTTTAGGTACCTCTTGGCGGCATCTTTTTTTTTTTTTTCTTCTTTTGCCCATCAGTCTTGGGGCCAGGCACTTCAAAAAAGGTGTATAGGCAAATGTTTGCGAAGGCCGACACTTGCTGGAGCCCTGCCGAAGTTCTTTACAGATGATTCGGTCCTTTCTTCCACGGGTAGGAATGCTGGCAATAAGTCTCCGTTGTGGAGTGAATAGCGATTCAAAAGGGGAAAAAAGCAACATACCAGGGAACGGTGAAGAGGGCGTTGCCGAGATGGGCTGGCACCCGGCAAGAAAGGCGAGTAATTGGCAGCTCATGAGAGAACAAGACTTCTGCTAGAGCTTTTGGAATGATCACCTAGTAGTGATGCTCTTTCCAAGCGCTACTAGCTATACCAGAATGTCAGCTTCGGTGTGACATTCGGAGTTCACATTCAGGCTGCTCTGGGTGTCAAAATGACCATCAACTACAACATCCACTACGCCGAGCTCGAGCAAGGACCAAGTCACGATATATATACCTACCTATACGGTATGCATGGGTCATCTATAGGTATTCAACAACGACCCCTCAGTCCTTGGCCCCGTGTGCCATGGAAGCCATATTAGAAGAGCAGACGATATAGAGCTGATGGCATCCATGTTGTTCAGAATCAATAGCAACACGTCGTGTTCGGAACGTCGACTATAATTGATGAAAGTCATATATCGAGATAAACGTACAGTCTCGTCAAGTCCGGTACATGCAATATCATTCGTTAGCACTAGATTGCGATTGTGTCACACCGTGGGAGGCGTCGGTCTTAACTATCCAAGTCGTTCGTCAAGGTTAGCAGTCCCGTTTAAGAAGGTGCAGGGAAAGTTTCGCAACTCGATTGAGCGTCTCTCGATCATTTTCAATGGTGAGGCTTCAGAGAACAACCATCACATGGAATTTCGCCCCCATCGTGACTCGAATCCACCTAACATGCATGCACAGTCATTCCGTCCACATATCATTGGTTCATTACCGGCTGCCCTACATATGTCTGAGGGTGTGCAAAATAAATACCATTCAAGAAGCCGACCATAGGAAGGGGTACAGCTATCTGCTAGGAACGTACAATACGTACTCTCGTATGATGATCGCCCTTGGCGGTGGGGGAAGAACCCTGTCGCAGGGATTTTAATGATGGTGCGGCGTATCTACAGTGGTGTAGAATGCAGTCATACGGTAAATATTTACCGCAGAACACACACACATCTGCCTGACGGCCGTCAAAGTCGTATAGAGCTTACTCCTCCGATCTACCATATTGGGTCATGTAGAATTCAGCGTGTGTGACTACATTGATGTGTTACTGTAGCTAGTAAGTTACAGGATGCTATTTGCAAGAGTCTTGCACAGTTTAACACTTGGTGCTATGCGAAGTCATCAACGAGGCATTTCCCTTTTATCGCCGTATTAGTCGATCTCGTCGAGACAGATCCGGCCTTGGGGGGGTCCCCAGCAGAAACCGATAGGCAATGGGAAAGAATGGTCCTCTCGCTGCATGTGTGGAAGAGATTGAATACATAATGAAATGAAAGTCGGCCGGCGTTTACATACGTGCTTTAGTACCCATTTTCATCCACATTGCCTCCGTATCATTAGCGACACCCTCGCACTAGTTCTCAATGGTTCATCAATCCTAGGCACGTCAAGTCTTGATCGTCACACCTCCTTCAAGATCTTTGGTACGGCCGTACATGACGATTACATTTATAGGAACGAGATCTCCATCGCCGCAGAAACCAAAGTACTGGTTGACAGCGCCTCGCGGAACTGTACGAGGGTAGCCCTAGTGTTACACAAACGTCCGTGAGGGCGTAATAGTGGCCTCGCGCTGGCTCGACAATAGCTTCGCACGGCCACTGAAGATCGTAGGGACATTGATCATTTGGAACGAACCCCGGCTCATAGAGTATACTGACGTACATACCTTTTATCAATTGGTCGCGACCGCGAATGCATAGAATTCTCTCAAGTGCCCGCAAGCTAAGATGGTCTAGATAGGGTAAGACTGCGGCAACCCAAGTTGTACGCAGGTTTTGCAAATTCGGGTCCCAATAGTTTGGGCCAAATCCGGTTGGTTCCATGTCTCGCGCATGCCAGACGGCTATGAACGTCTCTCAGTGTCTCTACCTTACAACCCAGCGAACCGTCTACAAATGGGATTAAAATCGAGGTTCCTGTATGTCGGGAATAGCTATCTGCCCCCGTCACACCCTAAGGCTTGTCGCAGATTCGCGATGGAACCCCCTTGTAGGTAACACGTCCCCGTCTCTTGGGACTAAGATCTCATATTAAAGAGGTACGCATGTACAACCATGTAACTAATTGCTACCCCTGTTTCCTTCAAACGCTATAATAATCGAATTATTCGGTTGGTAATTTGGATAGTACAGGCGTGTTTGGGCATGTAAACAGCAGATAATGTAGCCACAGTACAACCACAACGCTCCTACATCCAAGTTGACCGACAAATCCCGAGTTAGACTCGCAAGAGGTATGTACCTACCTACCTAAAGATCTCCAGGCACGGCAATATCGACAATTTAGAGGCATGTAAGGGGCCGACTCCATTAAACGATAGCCGCGGAGACTATTATCACCGATCAACCCTCCGCCAAGAGTGTCCCGTTCCTGTACCCATAGGTTCATCGTCACCGAAGGTGAGTGATCACAAACCAAAAACAAAAACGACCCCATGACGGCGATCAGCCGCTCTTCTTGACGTAAGCCTCTTCCGGCCCTGACAAGGGAAATTGATGACCTACCTCCAGTGGGGTCGAAAAGGAGGGTAGAGAGACTTTGTTAAGAACAGGGTTGCGTACTAAGGGTACAAGGATTCGCGCTCGTGCATATGCAATCGACACGGTATTGCGGGCTTCACTGGAATACCAGCTCACATGCTCTGTTCTCGATGCATGGGTGCAGCCACATAAAACTAGAGGAACCATACCATTCGGCTCAGGCCGAGAATAGCCCAAGCCATAGTACCGGCAGGGTTTCAGAGCTTATTTGGCCGACCAGGGGAAGGCCTTGAAGATCGATCTCTTCTCTCGGCAAACGCTACTCCACCTTTTCTCTCTCGCTCAGTGATGAGACGGATTGGTTGATACGGCATACAGCAAGATCTATCACATGCAGCGATGCTCGACCAGACGCCATCTCTTCTCAGGCAAGGGTTATTCGAGGCCGGCGGAGTCAGGCCGTCCAGTCTCGTCGCACGGGACGCTGCGAAAGCCCGCACGAGGCAATGGGGTAAACACCATGGGCATCCCGAGGCTCGCTAGCTAGACCCATAGTGCTGGAGGGAATATGCGTGTAAGTACGTGTGTAAGTAATGTAAGTAGGCGACACCAAGAGCATCAATTTCATTTATCGCCAACAGCGGCTTGGCCAAGAACAGTAACGAGAAACGAGGAACACGCTTAGGTGCGCAGAGATTATGCAGCGAGATACTGTTCCCACCAGATCTCGCGCACTCCCTTCCTCTGGGTATGCCCCGATCCTGGCGCTTGGAAGAGATGATGTAACACGCCGCTACATATGCCGTGCGACGAAAACACAGCAGCAGCCCAGGAATAGCCAGGGCGGGACTTCCGCTGTCACTAACCCTGTAACAGCGAGGAGGGAACCGATGATCCAACAAGCTTCTTTTTTTCCTCTCATTCACATACTTAGACGAGTCTGTCCTAGTGATGTTGCCCAAACCAGGGCAGGCTCTGGCGGTTCGAGATTCCGTGATTCACAACGTTACATTGCCCAGGGTTTCTTCCCAGCCAGCGTCGGCACCTTAGAGCCCAGTCGTACGGATATATCTCGTACTTGACCCTACAGCATCTACTTTCCCTCTGGGTCATGTCACCCATGACGAGGTTCGTATAACTCCATTACTAGTGCAGCCAGGCAGAACGTGGGAAGCTGGGGGACGAAGCCAATTTGTCGGGATCGTCCCAATCCCAACGGCTTTGTCTTGCGCTTCGATCAAGAGTGTGGTGGGATGGTAGAGTTGAGACCAGACATCCTAACGTTTAATAAAGATGTTTCGAGCCCTTGCAGCATCTAGCTACGCCGAGACGTGATAGATCATCCGCTTCGCACGTTATCGACATCCTTACAGAAACGTGGTGTTCCAAGCCACTAAGGAGCTTCACCTGAATATAGCAGTTGATCCATAATCGTTTTTCTTATACCCTTATGACTACCTACCTACCTAGGTAGGTAGGTACTTGTATATTTTCTCGCAAAACTTGTTGCAGCAGTACTCTATCCACCTATCAGACTTTCATACTTCGTCAGTGCTACCGCCGCCAGCAACCAACGTCGGCCTAGCAATTACATCCCAATCACGTTGAAGCCGGGCCCTTCTTACACGCCGTATTTGTTCTCGTAGTCTTTCCAAAACAAGGGAATTAGGGTATTGGCACTCCGCCGCACGATTTAACACCGCGGTGCCTGATAACCTAGTCGCACAGCCAGGGGAAAGAGCTTCGGCTATTGGGTCCTTTGGTCTGCGAATGTTCCCTCTGCTTAAGCCTCGTGCGTCCTTGATGGGACTCGATATTAAACGTTGCACGCAGATCGGTCACGTTGATGAGATTAACGTAGCTTCATGTTAATATCAACTGCATAGGTCCACTAGGCTACTCTAAATCCGCAACACAGCAGCTATTAGGTCCTCACATCTCTGCCCTCTTTCCACCACTTCTAACATCGCCTTGCAACGAACCAGCAGGCTACTCGGTCCATATCTTGGCCACGATATCAGGGTACTTTATTTGCACTTTTCGATAGAACTCGGGTTGGCTGGACAGCTCAGGCATTCGCGATGTAAGCAGCCATCCGCTTCTAGGTACCTCATCTCCGTGTGTCCCTCGATCCTGCAGCAATGCGTATACTCCAACCCCAGCGAGAATTACGTCCGTAAAACAGCCGTACCTGTACTGCTGTGCGACAAACAGAGAGCTTAGACTATGCTTGGGGTAACCTTGTGCCGCCTAACTTCTTGGTTCTTGAAATGTCCATGATGGAAGAGTTCGTGGGACCTTAGTGTGAAAGGGACCATGATCGATCTACGTCCATAGCTAGAATAGGTGCGTACGGGGCACGATAGGAATACGGACAGGAATAATCCATTCACGTTATACCAGCGGCGCAATAGGTAGTATTGGAGCGTTCATTAATTTCAGCTCATCGCGAAAGTTACCACTATCTTCGCTTCGGATTAAGACTGCGAATTAGACATGAGAATAGATTGATATGATCCCATTAATCGTGAAAACCTGTCAGGACATTAAATCAACACAGTATGTCGCCGAGAGATAATGCGCTCAGCCGAGCGAACAGCCAGTCATGACGGAAAGTCTTTCCGAGCTAGCTTTAGGATTCGCCTTTTAGACATTGCATCCGTGTCACGACCTCGCCTTCTAGTGGCCCCGATAGACTGGTAATCAAGAGGCAGCTAGATCTTCCCAGTTTCTAATGTCCATTCGGCAGGGGTTCAGAACATTCGGGAAAGCTACGTGACTTGATATTGCTTAGCCGTGGAACTGTTACCAGGCTCCTGGGACCCAGCAACCTGTAACGATTTGTCGATTGCAAGAACCTGCGTCTTGCCGTCGCCCCATGGGTCTGGTGATGTGGGACATCCCAGCAAGCTGGTCAGTTGGTCTCCAGTAATTTACAAACACGACCGATTTCTGCAGCGGTCATACTTATTCGTCCTATGCTTCGAGCAAGGTGGCCTAGGATCAATAGAAAAAAAAAAGGGATCCTTTGTGTTCGATGACCACAGAGAGTTACCATAACGATGGATCTGGCTCGGAAGCCATCCGTTGTCCTGCCTTGTGGTGACTTCTTCTGTATCATTGGGATGCGCAATAAGCCAGTGTCTCAGTTTTCCGTGGACGAACCGCACGTGGTTTTTGTGCTCACCATCGTCATCTTAGTCCAAGCCTAACAGCGCTATCAACATATTACGCATTCATCCCCCCATCTAGGAAGAACATCGCTCGTACTGGCGGTTGGCAGTCTCCGGAAGCGCAGCCACATTAGCCGGCCGAGTAGCAGGTGATGAACCCCCCTCGAGGCTCACGCGTAAAGACAAAATCAATGGATGTAGACTAATAACTGGGAGATAATTCCTTTACAGTATGTTTCCGATTTATGCAAGCAGCCGCTGCTGGACTCCTAGTAAGGGGGTCACTGGATCTGGGACGAAGTATCATACTACCTGATCTTGAGTAATGAGCACGATATATCACTGGCATGAACTTGCGAGTCATATTTGTCAGCATCCGTCCCCATTTAATTGTACTCTTTTGTGACACGGTCCTTTTGGCCTGGAGAAATATGAGACTTCAGGCAAATGGGGGTAAAATGGCGAACGTCAAGCGAAGTACCCAAGGTCAGCTCCGACATACGACTTGCAGGGGAATCCCAAGCAAGTCCACAGAGGCTTCGCTAAACGGATCTCGGTGAGAGCCCCTTTGCTTCTTTTCCCGCTCTCGCCGGGGTAGTCTCCTTCCAACTTGGGTCCCCTCCCAATCCAGCCGGAGATGAATTCACGCATTGGAATATAATCATCGCGCATTTTTTTTTCTGTTTCTACTAGCGAGCGAATCGTCAGGCAAGAACTAGCTGCACCCTATGCAGGTGGCTTTGATCGGCGAGCCATCCGGAACGCCATTCAAAACCAGAGGCGGTCAACCGCCTCTTTTTTACTAAAAGTGCTTCGCCCCGGCCGAAAGGTATGGAGACAATGCATCGTTCTAGACCGAACTCCAGTAACAGGTAGGATGAAGAAAATTCTACTAGAAGGTCTTGCCTGAACTAAGTGTTATTCCTTCCTATTGCTCCGGTCCTTACAAAGCCAAAGGGCATTATTAACGGTAGAAGAAACTATGAAGGAGCATATTGTCATGTCATTCTCCAGATGGACTAGTGAAGGGGCTTTTCGCATTTGTACTGCAACACGTAACGAGCTTATGCAGGGAAATGTCAATATCTATAAACTCTACCGGTGTGGCTGGACTGGCAGCTTTCAGACACAGTTGATCCCTGCCAATAATCAAGAAGACTGCGAGCAACTTATCGGCACAGATTTCACATGTTCGAAATCAGTAACATTTATTCGTATCAAAATATACACCTGAATCTAAGAATCTCGTCCACGTGTTATGGCAGGTCTATCATCGACCATTACATGCATTGAGGCCCTAGGCTGTGAGCCTGCAGATTAGCGAAGCGCCACGTATGTTGGGCATTCTCACGCTTAGGGCATAGACTTATCCACTGCTTGTCAAAATATGACGCCTAGGTGTAGATACGGTTGGTAGTCGATATGTAGGAGAGAGGTAACTATGTGGTTAGCCTATGATCTCGCTGTAGGAAGCTGTGGCAGGGATGTTGGGGGTACTCGAACCGCGGCACCTCCGGCGTAATAAGCGCTATATATGGTCCTTATGTGTAAGTACCAGGTAATAACTGCCTCTTTTACTAGGTAGGTACCTTCATATGAATATTGGAAGCTATGTGTGAGCCCATAGGTGTCTACCTACTCTGGATTAGATCGACTGCGAAGGGCCACAGTCTTTAAAGCAGCATTGCGAACGAGAAAAGGAGCCCACAGTTTGTATACTTGTATATAGTTTTGTATTAGCACTCCATCCTTGCCGCTTGTAGTCCGCTGCCTGACCTCGTACTGGTGGATATAGCTGTATCGCCAACCAACAGCTGAAGTGAATGCAGCCCTGTGCTCACGTTATCATCATAGTAATAAAAAAACAACACCTCAGCCCCGATTCCACTTTTGTGAAATACCTATAGAAGACTCCTGTCAAGCCGCGGAGACCTTCCATCGTGGATCCAGACGCGGACGCCATATTAACGGTTCCGTTGCCACGGGTACAAAGTGAAATAATAAGCGATTATAAGCTAACGACCCCTGAGGCAATGGAGAATCATACGAAAATTTCACAGCAGCACTAGCCGTCACTGTATCTTGGCTATTTGCGGCCGGGCAGTACTGTGCGCAGTTTATCTACCTAAGGTATGGTCAAAAATAGAAGCTCTCTCTACTTACCTACCTTTAGGTAGGGGGTAGGTAGGTACTTAAGGTACCTATTCCATCAATGAAAGCCGCCCTTCGATTTTGTGTCCTTCCTCTCGAGATGTCAACCCGACGGTGGATTGCAAGACTATAACATTGAGCTAAAAGATGGAAACTAGGCCTAGAGAAAGCCAGTGCAATTCACTTTGAAGGACTTAAGCTGAATATGGCCGTATGCCTTTCATTTCTTATAGATGAAGTTCAGCTCAGTTAGCATGCGAGAAGTCTAGAGTTGGAACTTAAGCTCAAATATGTGTATAGATATCTAACCTACCTAGATAGGTAGGTAGCTATTAGGATACCGGAATGTGGGTATCCCAGTTGAGTTGAACATTGAGGCCCTGGCATTACTGAGCCAGACCTACCAGTAGCATTTGCCTACAATATTTGAATGATCCTGAAATCCAACATATCCCCCAGAGATTCGAGCGCCGAAGTCTTAGATAACCAAAAGCACATAACGGAAACTAACCCTAATGTGAACTTATTATTCAAACTGGATTTTCACCACTCTATAGGGGTACCTGGTAGTTTAGGTAGTTAATTCATCCCTGGCCTCTAGTCCTTCATACTTTAATATAAACCCAATCTTTGGGGCGAGAGTGTGCAACGGAATGATGAGCAGGGGGAAACGGCACCGTGTATATAAGGTGCATACATGAGTATGTGTGAGTAGAGGTGACTGAATTGGTTTTCAGTCTCGCGGAACCAAGTCTAAAGGGGGAGGGTTTCGTTCTTTGTACATAAAAGGTGCTCTAGGGCCCTATACCGGAGGGTTACTATGGTAGGAGATAATCAAGTCTGTTAAGCATGCGATAACATCATTTTAGTCGCTGATTCGTAACGGCTAACCCTGTGGAATTATGAATCCAGGATGACCTTAAAAGAGCTGCGGCAACTTACACTACTTGTCTTGCTGATGTCGGCCTACACATACCTAAATATTTACCATACCCACCGCGGTCTTACAACCTAGACGATTCATAGATTATGATATTCTTATAATACCAATCGAGCTTGCATAATGTGAACGGTGGCCGGCCCCGAACTCAGGGGTAAGCTTCAAAGAAACATCGACTAGAAAAGGGCGACAGCAAAAGTCATGGTTCACTCGAGGGTCGTGAATGCATTAAACCTACCTTCAGGGTAATTCCAAGGGTTAGTATATTCACCATTCCGAGTGATGTAGTTCTAGGGTAGTTTAAACATTGGTAACTAGTTTCGAAGATATAACTAGGAGTGGGATACAATGCAAACCTTTGGGTACGTATTAATCAAGTTCTTCTATTAGATCATCCCAATGGTAAGAGCAGTATAGTGTCCACCGATGAACTGGAGATACCTTAGATATCTACCTATGCATATGAGAAAGTGGTCTAAATACAAGTGCCGAATACCTTATAGAGAGATGCTACTACCAAGATTCGAGGTATACCTAATCTGTAGCTTCAAGTCAACGAGACTGGTTCTTCATGGACCAAAGACAGTAAATGCTGGGAATAAGATCATAGCTGGATAGGTAGGCACTGAGTATAACGAGTAAATTTACTTCCAGACGGCAAGCAGAAATCCATGAGAAGGTCATAAATCAGGCAGCCTAGAACCTATACTGTTCTGTTGTGGTCTCTTTAGCATCCTAGAGCCTCCCTCCGAAGATGAGATGTAGCATCCGTTGAACTCCTAGCTAGCAATACATATCTCACACGCCTACTCAGCGTTATGCAACAACACTAAAGCCAAACGATCCGTCAAAAACATCGATATCTTCTAGCGCTCTGCCACCTCGCATGCCTTTCAGTAAGTCTAATTGTGGCACAGTGTTGGAAGGATAGAACGTCAGAAGGTTATCCATGTCTTCGTCGGTGAGCCCGCACATGTCATCCCAGCTGTAGGCATCGCTAACCGCCGTCATCCAACGCATTCTCTTGGGGCTGTCTTCGGGGTTCGGTGCTACCTGGCGCAGCTTAGTGCGCAGCTCCCCAATTCTCTCGATGGCGTCGCCAACACCTTTGGGCAACTGGTTTCCGATCCACTTCCTGATACTAGCAGCCAGCCTGGGCCCCTTGCCGTTGGTGCTGACCATGATCTGCAGGGGCCCATCGCGGTGCACGCTTCCAAAATAGAAATCACATTCAGGTGGGACGTCAGCGATGTTGGCTGGAATGCGGTGTTGCTTGCATAACTTCCATATCTGTGTCGAGGCGGCCGGGTCATCAACGGCGACGAGAACCATATCAGGGGGTCCGTTGCGCGGAGGTAAAGTCTCGAGGTCTGAGGGTTGGAAGACGCGGTCTACGTGAGTGACCTCGTTGTTGGCAATGCGGTGGCGCACTTCGGGATTAAGTCCAGAAGATGGGCTCACGACGGTCACGTTGGCGTCGGCATTTAGAACGTTGAGGATGCGGCCAGCCGCGACCTACGGCTTATTAGAAGGGCATCTCCTGTATTTGGATACTGGGTAAACAACTAACCTCGCCGCCACCTACGACCAGAACATGCTTGTTCTTGACCTGCCAGGCTAGAATCAAGCTGCCTCCGCCCTGGACTTTAGGGAACTGGTCGTTGCTTTTGCTGGCCATACTATGATTTCAGCAAGCTTCAAGCTCCAACAAGGACAAGTTACTGCATGATGGTCATGTGCATATAATACAAATGCAGTCGAAGCTTTAGGGAGGATGGAGGACACAGAAGAAAAAGAAGGGAGGTTTGCTACAGATTAAAGCATGTTTGGTTTTTTATTACCTACAAGTATTTCCCCGGAGAAGCTGGCATCGGAGAGGGAACGAATAATGAGCATTAAGAGCTTTGATACGGTGTGATAAAAAAAAAATTGTGACGACGAAGAGGGCCAAGGATGTGTGGATAAGGTATTGGGATTGGAAGGAATTCCAGCACTGGATACAGCACGGGAGCGCGGTAGCACGGTTTGGCATATCTCCAGTATGTACTCTAGGCCTGTCGATAAGCCTAGCATGGTGGGGGCAAACTGTAGATAAGGGAACTTCAAAGCAACAGGCTCCTGAAATACAGGTGGCATCATGACAAATTATAGTTGTATCCACGGATCCATACCAAAGTCTATTCAGCACTAGCACCAGCACTAACATCAACCATGGATGTGGTTACATAACAGTTACCGCCTCTTTCGCACACTGCATCGGGTTAGACGACATCCATGATAGGTACTATCCAAGGTACCTAATATACACGTACAGATATATGTAACCTAGGTACATGTAGGTAGCAACAGCCTTGCGCCCCTCGTAAATTAATTCTACATGTTTCTGCCTCGCGACGCAACTCTCCAACTGCAACCTTCGAACTACAATCTTACGAATCCGATATCGAGTTCGCGAATGCGAACCGTGGATTAGGATTTGCCGAAACCTGCCTCGTGGGCAAATGGAATTCCGTTCCATGTCGCAGAAGACAGCCGCTCACTCCAGATTCTAGTTTCCACAGCTCGACGTCTTTTCCAACGGTTCCGAAGCTGGCAGCGGGAGGGACGGCCGGAATAATAGCTCCTCATGGCTTTGCGAATACAGGTGTTCTAGGAAGACTCCATCATGTCCGGTCGCAAACTTGGCGGAGGGAGGATATTAGGTAGTGGAAAGGGGCTTGCACCTCCAGCCATCCAAAGAGAACGAGCCGCGAGCCCGTCTGCCCCGTCCGACAGTACCTTGTCCATCGGCTCTCCCGCCACATCTATATCGCCTGGCACCAGCCCGTTGCCCGACTTTTCACAAGATTTAACCTCCAATATTAGCCTTGGGGGCCCAAGCAATGGTAGCCAGCCAGGTTCCAAGCTCGTGTGCCCCATCTGCGAGGAGGAAATGATGACCCTGCTGCAACTGAACCGCCATATCGACGATGCGCATCAGGAATTGCCCGAAATCGAGCAGGATGAGGTCAAGTCTTGGATAGACAAGCAGGTCCTCAAGGCTAAGAAGTTCCAGCCGCTCTCGCTAATCAACCAGAAGCTTCGTGGCCTCGAAGTTTTCGAATCCAATGAATCGCTCCCGCCCCCCGGCCCCGTCGCAGCGAGGGCGACTAGAGCCCCCATTCCCGATCTACCTCTAGATCCCGACGATATAATCACCAAATCTCACTGGCAGCGGCAGGGCCTGGCTGATCTATGCACAGATCCGGCATGTGGAAAGAGGTTAGGTGCTGTCAATGGCAGCATAAACTGCAGACAGTGCGGGAGGTTATTCTGCGAGGAGCATACCATGTACCAGATGAAACTCTCGAGGTCGGCGCAACACGAACCCGTGCGGGGCTACTGGTATAGGGTGTGTGAAACGTGCTACAAGTCAAGAGAAGGGTATAACGACCACAACGGATTGATAAGGGACCATATGCAAGATTTTGCGGCAATTCGCAGGAAGAGGGTCGACAGACAGACGCTTGAGATATCACGACTGGAAAAGAGGCTGACCAAGTTGACCCAATTACTTGCCCACCCGCCTGAAGAGGCGGGAGCAAGCGGTGGTACGAGCCTCCTCTCTCCCCTGGCTGCGCCGCGGAACCAGCGGAAGGCGATCGAACAATCCGTTGTGACGTGGGAGGATGACGGGAAAGTTGCTAAATGCCCGTTTTGCCAGCAGGAATTTTCGTGGGCATTCAGGAGACACCATTGCCGGATATGCGGGCGCGTTGTATGCGCAGATCCTCTGACTGCGTGCTCGTCCGAGGTAGGCTTAAACGTCGCGAATCCGATCGCCTCCGGGTCTGAGAAACCAGGCGGAGGCAACTCAATAAGTGTTGATATTCGCATGTGTCGGGATTGCAAATTCACCATTTTCTCTAAGCGCGATTTCATGGAATCAATTGTGCACAAGCCGCCTGACCAGCGGGCCTACGAGACTCTCAAGCAGTTCGAGCGTGGCATTCAGCTCTTATTACCAACTTTCCAAAGAGCTCTATTACCGCTGCAAGACGAGAATAACCCCCCCAGCCACGCGCAGATTCAGGAGGCTTCTAAGATAAGGAAGCGGCTCACAGACAGCTTTACTAAATATGACGTAGCAGCTCGGCGAATACGCGATATGAAGACGGATAGTCCAACACAGAAGCAGTTGCAGAAGGCCATCCACCAAGCGGCATCCTCGTTCCTTCACATGCATATGCTGCCGCTTAAGAACCTGCCGCGGATGCTGAAGCATAACAGCTCCGGCTCTAGTTCCTCTCGGAGCCGCCTTCTCGCTAACGGTCACGTAGCGAGCCCGTTGCGTAACGGCAGCGACATACTCGAGACGGCCAGCCAGACGAGCGAGACTAGCACGGTGGTGTCGGCGCTAGAGACAGAAGAAAAGGAGCTGCGGGAGCGGCTGATCGTACTGGAGGAGCAGAAGTATATGGTGCAAACCATGATCAGCGGCGCCCACGGTGCCCGGCGATTCGAGGAGGTCAGCGCCCTGACACGGAACGTGGAAGAGCTAGATATGGAGATCGAGAGCGTGAGGGGCAAGGTCGCAGCCGTTGAGGAGAAATGGCAGGGCTTGTATGCGAATGGCGGGCCTGGATTGATCTCGTGAGGAGTTGTTTCGCAGCGCTCAAGTCAAGTCCCGAGGGTAACAGATGACATTGGTATAGAGGATAGTGAAAACGGAGAAGTGCGACCCTAATCATGGGAGCGGTCGTGGACATGGTGCTTCCGTGTTGTACAAATTTCGAGTATTGCATGGCATGGCGTTGGTTGGCATAAATTATCTGGTATCCTAGGTATCTTCGAAGGCGACATCATTAAAAGAATTACCTGCGAGCAAAATGTTCACAAGCATCCTCAATATTCAGCGATGTACACTTATACCAATCTATATAGATATGGTGCGACGAGGTCTCTTCATAGACAGATGGTCAATTTTTAAAAATGTTTTTACTTCCAACAGGTTGATTTCTGTGAGCATTGTGGGTGAGATAATAAATGATACGCAAACCAGTCTCGTTCTACATACACACAAAGTGTAAGTACGTATATATCGGCCACTGCCATAGTATCACATATACGATATATACATCCATTACGCAATAATATACCTAGGTATACAGTAAGTACGGTTCACGGTCACCGAGCAACAGGCCGCTTCGGCGACTGAAGTAGCGCGGACCTCAAGTACCGCTCCCTAATGTCGTTGCTTTCAGGCCACACCTTGACGAGACGATAGTCGGCAGGAAGGTCATTTGAGTCCCACGGAAGCGCGACGTATCGATCACCAAAGCGGTCCCAGAGCACTTCGCTTCTAGGTGTCAGTTCCTCGACATCGCGGTCGCCTAATTCCTGTTTATACGCGTCGAACATGAGCAAAGGTAGCCGAGTAAGCGTTTGCTTCTCAGACTGTTCTCGACTATAGGGTAACATATTCAATAGCACCGTCGCTGCGGCTTGGAGCGTTGTTCTTCCACCTCGCGCCATACCTATACAGAGTCTGGACATAGGGATACCGGCCGGGAGGTTAGGCATGAGTTGCGGATCATATGTCCACCCCAAGTCGTCAATATCGTCGCTGGAGTCCTCGTCGCCAAATACTCCAGGTTCTCCCCCACTGTCTGAAAGGGCCATCTCCTCGAATGGCAGGTTGAAACTGCAGTTTTCGAAAGAGAGGCAGAGAACGTCATCGGCGCGGACTTGAGCCGTCCGATACTCTAGCGGTCCGAATTCTGTCTTTGCCCCTCTATGGCTCAAGGTGAAGGGTGTCAGACGCCTTACCTGGCCGTCCCCTGCCCTCACGAATAAGCCGCGGCGGGGACGTGTCAGAGTGATAGTGGCTGCTTCGGACTCTGAGAGAGCACACACATGACGGGCTTCGCGGCAAACACGGCGTAGCGCCTCGCGAGCCTGCCAAGCTGAGGTGTCGTACTGGGCAACGGTCTCGTCATCGTCATCAATGGATAGGCGCCGTAGGTCAAGGTACAGCCAAGGAGGGGAAGTGCTCCGGTTAGCTCCAGGATGGTCATTGGGGATACAATGCACATTAAAGAAGTTGATTCCAGGGATAGGGAGGGCGGCCCGCCAAATCTGGTGCCTGATCTCGGGCGGGAGTTCAGGAAACTTAGCGAACACGGCCTCGGGGGTGGAGGGTTCGGGAGATGAAGATGAAGATGAAGATGGTGCTGAGGTCAGTGAAGCTTCGTCTTCATCCGAATTGTCGCTTTGAGGTGGCGTCATTTGTTCACGGTATAGACTAATACCCTTTTGTTATGCATACGCAGGCTCTTGTAGCTTTCGGTTAAATTAGGTATGGATAAGGAGACGATCTCGTTTAGAATGAAGACCGAAGACGATACATGTAGTTGAGATGACTGAGATGAGTGAGACGACTGGGAGATGACTTTGAACCAATGACGAAACCTTTCGCAGACTTGAGGCGATGCAATGCTAGCACCCCGCATTTCAAGCCGCTGTAACTTCCGTAGGTAGAGGTACCTAGTGGGCACCCAACGGCTCGGAAACCCCACTGTAACTCTACATCTTTAGCGCAAACAAGGTTCTAATGACAGCGACATCCCCACGTCCACTTACAACATTAGTATATGGTGTACTGGTAGAGTACCTACCTACCTACCATCCATACCGTAGAAATAGTGGCGTCCATCTTCCAACATTTCGGGACATCAACTTCGTTCAGCTGGTAGCCAGAAGTATACGACGCGCAATCTACTCGATTCTACGCGCCATTCCCTCGGGCGACCCCAATTAACTCGTTACAACAAAAAAACACAATCAAACTTGGCCGTACCAAGACGCGACAAACGCGTAGTCGACTCCCAAACGGCTTGCCGCTCTACTTCTTACATAGTGGCCTTCCCTAGGTAGACTTGAATGCAGTTTTTCCTTAACAAAGTCAGAAGATATCCACCAATGCCACCACGGAGACGAAACCGCAACGACGCAGCATCGTCGTCGCCTTCACCCGCCCCAGAACCTTCGCCCCGAGGTTCTTCTATCCCATCTGCATCGCCCAGTGCCACTTCGTCCCACGATGACTCCGAGCCGCCGCGCTTCTTCAACACGACCTTTACTACGTACCGAACGTCCCCGCTGTACATTGGCAAGCAGGCCCTGACGCCCGCGCGGCTACAGGTCCTATCGCGACGCCTACGAGACGCCCTTGTCGGCGACGTAGTGCGCGGCGTGCAGGTCGGGCTGGAGAGCGACAGCGCGGCGCTAGGGCGCACCGGCGCGCTGTACGCAGTGGAGTGGCGATGGGTTGGAGCTGAACGCATATTGGGCCCTAGGAGAAGCGATAGGCGTGAGGGCAGCGTGGAGCTAGGGAATGATACCAATGAAGATGACGAGCGGGCGGGGAGAACGAGGCAGCGCGTGTTGTGCATAGAGTTGAGGTACGAGAACGCGAGGTTCACCGCCATGCTCTTACCTGACTTAGCTGGAGATGACAACTCGCTAGCCTCTACTCATCAACCCTCGTGGACGTGGCAGACGGACAATGGCGGCACGGTGGATCAGACCGCGTTCGTACACCTGCCGCTGCTTATATTTCGGATGCCTGCCCCTCTGAAGTCCGTCCTCATCGATTTCCTATCCAGCACTTTCGACTGCCGCATACACCCCCTCGCACTAGGCACGCGGACGCTCATCAGCAGCTGGGAAGCCTGGCTTTCTGACAATGGCTCTACTAATGGGAGACGGGCGCTAGGTAAGGATGTCTTCATTACCTTGGGTTTCCACCTCGAGCCGCCTGAGCCAAAAACCCAAGGCCCAGGCGAGAATGGCCATGGAGAAAGTGACGTGGGCGAGCAAAGTCAAAAGCCGCCAGAGCCTCTGCACCTAGGCTTGAAAACTGTCGACATTACCATTCCTGCTGTAGATGTGCACCGCTTCTTACACGTCGGCGAGAAGCTCGACGACCAGACCCAGACGATGAAGACCAAAAAGAGGAAAGCAGACGCAAAAACCACATTATCAGAAGAGCAGCAAGGTAGAAGACGGCGGAAGCTCGCAGGCGGCAGAGACGAAGAGGGTTGGGCATGGCGGAGTCCAGCCCACGATAGTACCACGGGAGAACAAGCCGAGACGATCGAGCAGCCCTTCACCGAAGCCCTAGCCGCGTACATGTGGCATCACCTCGGGTTAGATATGTTCCATCCTGGGGTCCGAGTCCAACGGGTTGCATGCGACGGCTTTGCGCTCTCAGAGGGGAGGTTGAAAATATTTGCTCCTGGCGGAAGTGCTCGTGGGCGCGGGGGCAACGTCGAGGAGTCCGCGGTATGGAGGTTAATAGGAGATCTAGTATGGAAAGCTCGAGGGAAACCGGGTTGGGGCTCCGACATGATAGCAAAGATGACTGTGCAGTAAGAAGGTCATGACTTGCACTGCTAAGTGCAGCAGAGAATCTTAGGGAATCCTTGGCGTATGAGTTGTTATTATAAGCCGGTTTGAGAAGGGGCAAATCAAAACGGTATGGTTGGATTGGTGGTTCAACGGGCGGATGATACCCTTTGCATACAGTCTTAGAACTCAACCCGAATAGAGGAACGAAAGTATCGGGTATCTATTGAGCTCGCTGTCTTCTACTGCTATGGATCTGCCTAAGCCAAGCGTCCGTGCCAATGAAAGCACAAACTAATACGATCACCTCACAGATCAAGCGACTGGTGCTCAAGAAACCATCAGCAGGTAGAAGCCATCGAGATGAAGAGATTCATCGTATACGCCTCTGAAAGGCTACTCCCTTATTTCTTGCGACCTGCAGAGCCCAGCTATATACAGTCGGCCGCAGATGACGCTAGACGTGAAATCATGACAAACCTCCCTAAACCGCACTGTGACCATTGTCAGTGTGAAGAGCACCCTGCCGGTCTCAACACCGAGGATATACAGAATGCCAACATACCACCCGCATCATACAAAACTTGATCCACATTCACCCGTACGCCCAAGATGACAACTCACTACTGCACACCATCAACACCGCCGAGGAATCTTCGTATGCGACCAATCTCAAGCTCGCCCTTCTCGCTTTCTACCGCGCGTAGCAAACCGTCTATGACGGCATCAACTTCATTCTCGGCCACTCCGGTACAGAGCGAAACCACCCGTCGGTACTTGACTTCGACATCTCTGCTGCGGCCCTTGAATAAACCCACACTCTTTCTCATAGCATCAGTCCTACTTCTGAATGCCTGGATGCGAGAGCGGAGGACTGCAGGGCTAGGTAACAGAGTTGCATTTGGTGCGTCTCCTCCTGCAGACTCCAACGCGGATGTGAGCTCTGCCTCCCAAGAGCTGTTCGGATCCACCCGCCCATAACTTTGTTCCAGCTGTAACATGCGCTTCTGCTCCTCGGTGCGGCCCCGGCTGAGATTGCTTATCTTTTGACGTGTGAGAGATTGAGACTTGGCCGCTGCTGTCAACGTCTCCAGTTGACGTCGTGCATCACCTAGCTGGGTAGACGTCGTTCGTAAAGAGGCGTGTAGAGAATCGACATCCTGTTGCTTCTTCTTTAGTTCCGAGTGGAAGCTAGTAGAAGTCTCATTCAGGAGGTGCGTAATAGCTGGGCGAGGTTAGCACGAACACGACAATAAATAAGGAAGCTCTTCGTAAACTCACAGGTGATTATCTCGGCGCTACTCTCCCGAGTCTTTTGGCTGCTGCCGACAATGTTCGTCTTGTCAGTTGCCACTAGATCGCCACCGTTCACCCCATCCTCGCCAACAACGCCACCCACCCCAAAGTCAACAGGTCTAAGGCCTGCGTTGTTGGGGATACTGGGATCGGCACCCACTTCGAGTAACTGCGAGATGATACTTCTGTTGCATATTCGAGCCGCAATGTTGAGAGCGGTATCACCGGACTTGTCCTGCGCATTCACAATCTCGCTCATAAATCGTCCAATACCCATCTTCTGCTGACTCGAGCTGCCGTTGGCTGCCGTATTTTGGCTACTCGGGGCACTTCCCTGTCTCACAACCCACTCAAGGAGATTCTCGAGATAAAATTTACTGGAATGGCTCCTACCCTTCACGGCGCTCGAGACGGCGATATGATGTAGGACAGTTCGACCTTTGTTATCTCGAACCTCGATAGTTGCGCCCAAAACATCAAGTAGCTCGGTAAATGAATTTTGATCACTATTATTAGTCACCGCCGCGGCTCTCATCAAGGCTGTTTCACCCAAAGAGTTGACACGGTAAGGGTTGGCGCCGGCCGATATCAACGTTCGCAAGAGAGGCATTCGGGCTAATGTAGCGGCCCAGTGAAGTGCAGTGTGGCTCGACTTATCTACCGGAGCATCAAGGTCCAACGTTGAGAGTGTCTGTAGAGCTTCGCTCTGCGCGAAATCAGCAGCGGTGGCATTAGGATCGAGGAAAAGACCTCTTAATAAATGGCGCTTTCGTTCAGCTTCGGGAGAAAAGTCGTAAGGTAAAGGTGGTAGCGGTACAGCTTCAGTGTCGTGGACATCAACACCAGCTTCGGGGTACCTGAAAGACTCGTTCATTTCTGTCGGCGAGCCGGGGAAGTTGTTGGCATACATCTCCATGGACTGCGATGTGTATCCAAAGCTATCTGCAGGAGTAACAACTCTTTGACGTTTTCGCGGCGGCTCATCGCCATTGAAGATATGCGTGTTCTGGGTCGAGTATGCCGAATCAACGTTCTGACCGTAGTCAGAGGTGAAACTTTGCTGAGAGTTCCCGGGATAGTCGTCCATGTTCTGCATCGAGGACTGGCGACTGAAACTGGGAGGTCTGGTGGGCCCATTACGACCCCTCGGGCCAGGCGAATCGAAGCGAGCCTTGCTGATAGCAGCGACTGCATTGGACGCATAACTAGAGATATTCTTAAAAAATGTGCCAGGCGATCCATTGGCGCGGCCTTCGTTGCTAGCACTGTACATCCGTTTCCTTTGCGCGGCCATGGCCTGCTCCTTGGTAGGGGTATTAAAATCGCCCCTACCGGCAATGCCTCCATCTTGACCCATATCATAAGTCAGGAGAGGGCGGAGTAGCTCCTCAACGCCGTATTGACGACACACTTCTACACCTCGGTCGAACTTGATCCAGGTGCCTTGGTATTTGCCATAGCCACCCTGTACTTTTTCATGCTCGCCAGTCTGGATCTCCTTTTCCAGGATTTTTGTCCTCTTGCCTTTATCGATGTTGGCGACTTTTAGGATCTGGGTGGCATTCAGCCAGCTATCTTCACGTCGGCGCATGACAGCAACTCCATTAACCTCCATCTCATATACGTCCGTGCCAGAATAGACAGCCTAGAAGCGAAGGGTTCGCGCATTAGCCTAACTTGTTGAGTAGGAATGGTTCAGGGCGTCTCACCGAGTAAATCTGAGGTGCATCAAGGTCTTGCCCGTGGCCATTGCCTAACCTCATATTGGAATCGGAAAACTGCCTATACGGTTGGCCAGACTGGCTCATGGTGAAGGATTGCTGTGACGAGGGTTGCGATTGGGACATTTTGACGCTGTCCAGGGCAGCGCCTATGCTGCTGATACTGTTATCAAGGGATAACGGAAATTGCGACAATGACGGTATGGCAGTGGAGCACGACTGGGATTGGGAGTTCGACCGTGCCTGTCGGGAAGAATGGGATAGCCCGGTGGTGGTATACGGGGTGTCGACGTGATGATGGTGCGAAAGAGCGGTTGTGGCCGAGGCCATCAGCGGACCGGGGCTGGACTCAAGAGGTGCAGAACTCCGGGGCTTTTTAGTAAGATTAAGAGGGAAAAAGAGAATAATGCGCCAGTATTGTTAAAGGGACATTTGTGCACCGACTAATTCGATGTCGGTTCCCTAGTGAGTTTACGATTCGTCGTTAGATGCAGATGTAGGGCGACCCAATGAAGGGCGACAGAGATAAATTGGGTTGAGTTGTGAGTGTGAAGGTGTAGAGTCGGTGATGGACCCAATTAGATAATGGCTGCAATGAAGACTTGGCGGCGATGCACAAAGAGTATAATAGTATTATACCAACCTCGGATGGCGGACGTGAAAATGGGAGGATTGGCTGTGAGGGTATACCAACACAATGCGAGGAGGGATAACGACAGCGATAATGATAGTGTTGATGATAATGATAATGATACTGACAGTGACGGTGACGGTGATAGTGATGGTGACGGCGACAGTGGCAGTGATAGGGAACACGGGATCGGATCTCGCAAGACGCGCCTTCGTCAATTTCCATGGATCAATGATCAAATCTCGCGACGATCTTATTAATTCCCGTTCCAGCTCTGGAAACTGGAATTCAATTAAAAGGTAGGAATTAGGAATAGTGCCGCCGATGCGCGAATGGCGAGCATAAAGGGACGTGTCAGTTTCGTGTAATGAAGTCGTGACTCGTGGCAGAGGGGAGAGAATATACTTGGGACCTTGACGCATGTACCCTTACGTAGGCGAGACGAGACACGCCGCGCGATGGGCCACTGAGAGGAACCTCACTGAAAAAAAGAAAAAAGAAAAAAAAGGGAAACGACGCGGTGCACAGACCGCCTCTCTCATAATTAAAGTGAGGGGGGAATGCCCGATTTGGACTCACTAAGGAAGCTAGTGGGGTGCCTTTACGAGTTGATCTTCACCAATCAATTGACCTGAATCGATCCATTCAAGGGTTCCATTCACGCCATTCTCACCGAGATGTATCTCCGTACCTTACATACCCACATGTGTGCATTTGGGAACTGCCCTGGACTTGACTGACGTCCCTTCCGATCCTCACCTGCTCTCCAACTACATATTTCTATCTTGAGTTCCATTGATCTTCAAAGTCCCCGACAGTGATGCCTCTACAGATCCCACACCCAAACACTCCACTCCATCTATACCGACACCTGCTACGAGAAGCAACATACCTCCCTCCTCTCTGCCAACCATGGATAACTCAGCGTATCCAGGCTCGCTTTCGCGACTGTCGCCATAAGGAAAACCCAAAGGTCTATATCAAGGATGCTCACCATCACCTGCGCTACCTCCGTTCCGCAAACGCCGGTCATGTTCAGCGAATGCTACGCCTATGCTATCTAGCAACCGGCCGGATCGGGAAACGACGCCGTCTACTGGGCAGGTTTGAACTAGGAAGCAGTCCACCCGCGAGTTCTGCCGAACTGGACGAGAAGACCAGGCTTATCAATGGTAAGCAGCGTCAACACGATTGGCTGGACAACTGGTCCATAGAGAAGATCAAGGCAGTCGCCTTTTCACAATACGAGAAACAAACCAAGGAGTGGCCTTATCTGATGCGCCGTTCCCTCGATCCAGAACGACTCATCCCGACCGAGAATTGTTTTGGTCGCCCCCTGACCCAGAAGCTGACACGGAATAAGTTGAAGAGACATTGGGCATCCGTTCTTCGTCAGTTGATGCCACCACTACCTCGAGGAGAATGGGACCAGCTAGGCGCCATGACTAGAGGCGAAGCTGGTGCTCAGCATTACGAAATACCCACGAGGAGACCAGTCGCCCAGCCGCATTCTACTGATTTAGACACCAGGAAGCCGACTTGGTCAGATTTCGTTATCAAGTCAGTACGGTCGATGGAGAGGAGAAATTCCCGAAAGATGAAGAGTCTTAGCGGGGGTGAAGATGAGGATCCTCGGGGCCATGGCAGAGCCATTGGAGTTCGAGTACTAGGTCGAAGAAAACTACGTCGCAGCATATACGGCCGCGTCTGGCAAGCATCTCCGATAGTAGATCCGAAACCTGACTCGGAAAAGTTTTCCGTCACTTGGGGTAATAGTGAGAAGACGATACCTCGCCCTAGCAAAAAGGTCCTACAGTTTTTCCAAGGTATCGACGAAGCTGGTGCGCCCATATAGTCTACAGCGAAACGTCTACTGCTTGATCATCGATACACTCGATCAGATAGTGTTCATTCACTGCGGCATTCGTGAGAGGAGAAGCCTGTGAAGGATAGAGGCAACCGAACAGGATTGCTCAGTCTAATAATCTAGCCAGCTTTGTTAAATTCTCACGATCGACACGCATACCAACCCACTCATCCATTGCCTTGGCTCCGATCGATTCGTAGAATTTGATGCTCGGTTCGTTCCACTTCAGCACGCTCCACTCGAGTCTACCACCATTCGTAGCGACGACCTCTTTCGCCAACTCGACAAGCAGCTTCTTCCCGTACCCCTTCTTCCGCTCCGTTTCCCGAACGAACAAGTCTTCGAGATATATACCTGCTTTTGCTCGCCACGTACTATAATTGTAGAAGTACAGCGCCATACCAGCGGGTTTATCTTGCTCGTTGAAGAGAAGGAGACATCGCGCGGGTCTAGACGGAGAGGTTGGCTCAGTATTCGGGGCGGTGGAGGTCGACTCTACGTTATCAGGCGCAAATGCTATAGTGGACAGAAGCGTGGCTTCGGTCGCTTCCACAGCGTCAAGTTCATGTTCGTAGTCGGCCAGCTCTCGAATCAACTGGAGAATCGTCGATACGTCTACCATCATAATCCAGTGAGCATTCATTTCGCTGACGGGGGAGTATTTGAGCCAGCAATCGCTCAACATACCTTCCCGGCGGGCATGCCGAACTTTACAAGGTGCTGGTGCCATCGCAGAGGTTCGGTACGATGGGCAGATCTCTAGTAGAGTGCAGATGAGCTTCAATCCGGATTCCCCTTTCGCATTGGCTACCTACCTAGGTACCAAATATATCAGGGAAATATTAGTGATGTCAGGCCACGCCCTTCGTGCGGCGCGGAAGCAAAATGGAGGGGAAGCCCGAATTTCGGGAACCCGAACCCACTCTGTTCCCCACAACGCATGCAATTTTCGAGATGGTCGAATGGGAATTCAACGTCTAGACAACCTTGTTACACGTTTGAGATCCCAGATGTGAGCCGCATGCATACCACCAAGTAACATTGGTCATCTATCCATTTCAATCTTCCGGGTCAGCCCAAACTAAGGATATAGCTTCCCATTGGCACTGTTATGTTTCATTTTGACCCAACTTGACCCGTTTACTTTGGAACTATTCACAGATGAGAATTTGCAGCCCCGTCCCTCAGTTCGGTACGCACCTAAGTAGGTTATCACGAGAAATTGCCCTAGACTTCCCCGTTATCGCCGGTTTTTATAAGGGGCAGTATAGGAGACCCAGATATGCGATATCCTAAGATACCAGTAACTAGAGACTTACCATACCTACCAATCTTCATCTCAAGGTATTATAAAGCCATATGACTAAATTGAACATCCTTAGCAATAAATTATTACGTTATTCATCCTTGAGCTCATTCGAGGTAGGAGAAACTCGCGAATGTCTCCTAATAGGTATACATGCCTAAAGGAGCGAAGCTTGCTTCATCGACTGTCATAAGCAACTAGTCAACGGTGAAGTCCATTAATATCAAAGACTACAGCATAAAGAATGCGCCCATGGATAGTCCCACTACTACTACATTTGGAGCCACACGTAATATCAAAGACCTAAGTGGGATTTCATTCCATCTACACCTGCATCAAACATTCATGGTCAACAAAACCGGAAATTTGGCTAAATATAAGACTACTAGTTCTAGGGCGCATTGGTTTGGGGAGAGTAGAGCTTTACCCAACGGTATAACGAAGTAGTCTTGTGACCTATTAAGTAGAACTATGGACTATCCCACGAAAATGAGAATCCCAAGTCTTCTGCAAATTAGTAAAGGTGTTTCGGGGCTAGTTAATACCCCTAAGCCTCCAATCAAGGCCGCTCCCCTACTTGGCAGCGTGGGTATCGTCGATATGATGTTCTGGGCGAACGGGAGCTCTGTCACGTCAGACAGGGCCTGTATGTCGTGATCCACCACATCGAACCGCTTTCGCCAATCACGAAACTGAAAAGCGCTGTAGCTTCGGCTTGATCTCTGAAACCATCTATGAACATCTTAAGTCAGTTATCACTATTATGATGCCATGAACCAATGTAGCGGGTCCTGTTGATATGCTTTGCAGCTTAGTCTGCAAGCTACCTGGGTAGATAACCACGGGGAGAGTCTTCAATCCTCAATTCTTCCTTTAAGCTTCAATTGAAACGTCGTTTTGTCAGAATGGCTGAGAAGAAGACCGTGGACGATGCTGCAGGAGGGGACTCTGGCGTGTCTGACTCTGAAACCGCTGGACCCCAAATCAATGAGGGTGCACTGTTAAGGAAGTTGGATCTGCGACTCCTACCCGCGGTTGGGATTCTATATCTGCTGTCTTTTCTTGATCGAAGCAATGGTGCGTTTACTATTTATCATCTAGGATACAATACGAGATGGATATTTACTAATTTACGTTGTAGTTGGCAACGCTCGTATCGAGGGTCTTCTTAACGACGTTCACATGAGTAGGTGCGCCTACCATGCCGGCGTTTAGCTGATGCTAATCCCTTCCAACAGCTGGGAATCAGTATCTTACAGGACTAACCCTTTACTTCGTGGGATATGTGCTGTTCGAGGTAGGCTCTTGGCGACGAAATACAATGTCTCACGCGACAGCATATTAATGAGTCGATAGATCCCTTGTAATATCATACTTAAGCGCACGACACCTCGTATTTGGCTACCAACATTGACCATAGTATGGGGTGTCGTGGCAACTTTGACGGGCATAGTCCAGAGCCTAGCAGGTTTCCTCGTGAGCAGGTTCTTCCTTGGTGTTGGTGAGTTCGTATCATCTCGACGATTTCCTATTTTATAAAGCTAACAGCTTCATAGTACGTAACGATCTTCCTTTTACCGACGTTCACCTAGCCGCTACATCCCTCCTAAATTCCCGTAATAGCATATTGTCGCAAAAGCGATACCGCTATTTGCGAGCAGCCAAATAGCGCATATATACCCTGTGACACATATTAACACAGAGCAGGCTGAAAGCGGTTTATTCCCGGGAGTGGTGTTCTACTTCTCCATGTGGTACAAGAGGCGAGAGCGACAATATCGCATATCCTTATTCTTTAGTGCCGCATCCCTGGCTGGTGCATTTGGTGGCATCTTGGCCTACGTTGGTTTACTCTGAGTCTCACCCAGATACCGCGATCACTAACTCAAGTATAGGGCATTGGCAGGATGGGAGGAGTAGTGTGGGACAATGGCTGGCGTTGGATCTTCATATTGGTTTGTCGTGCCATTCCCCGTTCCTACGAAATGACAGAGATTCTAACCGATCGAAATAGGAGGGTATTCTGACGGTTTTGGTGGCGGCCGCAGCGTACGGTTTCATCCACAACTATCCCGATACCTCAAAATTCTTAAGCGAAGACGAACGCAAATTTATCCATCAACGCCTAGCAGCGGATAGCGACGCGACACACGACGAGAGGTTTACTTGGGCAGCCGTGGTTGAAGCGTTGAAAGACCCAAATTGCTGGCTCTATGGGCTAGGTTTCCACACTATGAGCTTGCCTCTATATACGTTATCCCTCTTTCTGGTATGCATTGTCCTGGTTATGGCCATATAAATCAACATAGGAACTAATCGTATTCCGATAGCCAACAATCATTGCCAATCTGGGCTATACAGCGGCGACTGCACAGCTGCTAACTGTACCCCCTTACGCCTTTGCATTTGTAACAACGGCCTCGATAGCTGTTCTTTCTGAGCGACTTGGCCAAAGAGCAATATTTATTGGCGGTTCTGCTATCTTCGCCGCTATCGGCTATGCAATCTTGCTTGGGAATACTGATCCAGTGGGCAGACCTGGGGTCAGTTACGTGGGCGTTTTCTTCTCTGCGGGTGGCATATATCCAGCAACCGCCCTCGTGTTGTCGTGGCCCGCCATCAACGTATCTGGCCAGACCAAGCGAGCCATCGCGAACGCTATGCAAATCAGCATCGGAAATCTCGGTGCCGTGTTGGGGACTCAACTATACCGCGCCAATGATGGTCCAAGGTTCATCGTGGGCCACTCTCTTGCCCTTGCGTACCTGGTCGCCAACGCAGTGGTTGTCACAATTTTAGCTATAAGACTAAAGAGGGAGAATAAGAGGCGAGAGGCAATCGCTGAGGAGATAAAGCACGTAGGAGAAGTTGTCGACTGGCGGGGAGATTCGGACCCAAGGTGGCGCTTTGAATATTGATAGAGTTGAAACAGGCTAGATTCATCGTGGTGAAGAGCTGGTCTGCCGAGATGGCGAGAAGCCCATGATAAGGTGAGAGCCGGTTGTCCGGTTTGAATAATGTACAGTCTAAGATCGGACATTGCTCTGCGAGCTGCAGAAATAATACAATACAAATATTATACATCGTCTGAAGACGTCCCTTCGCTAGAGCCATGAATTGATACCAACCCTCCTTTATTTGCCGTCAAGGCCCGCCAGCCGCCTGAACGCCGAATTCTCCAGGATCGGGAATTCGCCCTCCATTTGGATGTCATTTGCCTTAAACTGGTCCTTGTACCGTCCCATAGCCATCTCGGTCAAGAATTTCCCAAGTTCATATGTAGGACTCCAATATGATTGAGCGCCGCATCTGATCGCGGGGCCCAATACTGTAGTAGTAGCCCTAATAGGTAGACTCTGCACTGGGATATAAGGCTTGATGGCATCATGCTTCGCGGCGTCGATAAAGGCTGGGCGGACTGAACTTGCGTGGAAGAATGGGTTCGCCTTACGCATCGCCGCTAACGCCAACTCCGTCTCACCCTTCACCCGAGCGAATATGGCCGAGAATCGGCCAGGTTGCGTCGTGGCGCCCCCACCCGAGACATACACGAAGTTGAAAGGCTCCTGCTCTGGCGGCAAGGTTTGAAAAGCCTTCGATGCTGCCAAGGCGTAGTCTTTGGTGATCTTGACATATTCCCTAGATAGGTAAAAGGTTAACTATGCGTACATCTGATGGCATACTCCTTACTTACTCTTTGCCGACTTGCGTCTGGCTAATGCCCAGAGCCCACACGCACCCCGTGGCTCCTTTCAGCTGAGAAAGTAGCTCAGAATCGTACTTTTCGAAGTCTTTGTGGATTATGACATTAACGCGAGGGTCCTTGACGTCTTCGGCCATCTGAACTGGTCGCCGACTAAGAATGGAAATTTTGGTGATATCCTTCATTTTGATCATGGCGTCGAGGACGCCGGAGCCTACAAGGCCCGTTGCTCCAGTGAGTATGAGATGCATGCCGACAAGAAGTTTGTTATTGCTAAATTAAAGGCGAAGATGTTAAAAATAAACGTGGTTTTCGGTGATGATATATGTTTAAATCATAAACTGATGTTTTATTGTTATCGTCAGGGGATTCAGAAGAGAGCGAACTCATCAGTTTCAAACAGCAGAATTTATTTCTTATAGCTTACAATAGTTTGGAATGCTGGACGTTTCTATGAAGGCTTTGACCCGGCATATAGACGGTCAATTCTCTTACAGTCAGACCGAATTCCATAATTTTCAGCCCTATGCATGCAGCTAAGAGCTGACGCCAGCCGATTGTACAGCATCTTTTTAGGTTGCCCAAGAGCGTCGTAGGCAATCTTCCAATGCCGTACCGTTGACGATTATAGCAGTGGAGTGAACGATACGGGTGTAAGCGGACTTAACTGTAGGTTAGTGCTTAGCAGTGCATTAATCCCGCCGACGCCGTCTGTGCAGACGGGGCAATTCTGAACATATTAACCCCGATGGGCCAATTCTGGACCCCGCGGGTTCCAAGTCTTAGCACTTAAAATTGTGCCAATTTCAATTTTTATCATGATAAACGATTCGTCGATCTCATAGACACATCGGTCGTGCCGCAACCTCGAGAAGGTGTGATATGAACCCTAATATCCATTAATGGTAATGGTGATGGATATGAGACGATCCTTGGATTATCTGATAATACCGTGACTAGCCCGAACACATAATGTGACCGCGAGTCAAACCCAGCCATAAGACCCGGTTCATTTCTGACCCGTTTTATCATGTTGAAAGTTGACGAGATCATGTGCAAGCCATAACAGTATAGCTGGCTGGAACTTATTGAAGATATCGCGTCTTGGGTAGCCACGTATTCTTCTATGTGTGTGGCTCGTATAACTGCCGCTATAGAAGCCGCCAGCAGTCTCAAATAAATATCTCACATCAATACAGAGACGACATATAGGAGGGGAACCAGAAATGGCTTCGGTAATCGTGAATCTAGCAGATAGGCTCAGTGTGCGCTCTGTCGATGATTATTGGCTTATATTATTATCCAGCCCCCATCAGAGTTGCGAGAGTAGAGGCCTACCTGTTCTCTGGTTCTTCAGTATACTAAGCCTCGACACGTCACAGCGGGAAACGGTGCTTGAGGGTTACATGTGTTACCGCACCATTCATTTGTAACTCGCGTATCAACCTTACTAATGGCTGCACATCATGGTATGGTAACCCAAACGCAAATAACGTCAAGGAAGCTCGATTAGGCACCACCAGGATTGGTAGCGTGAGGCTCCAGCTTGGGTGTGTCGATCAATCAAACCCTGCTACTTAGCCGAATGGCAAGGTGAGAGTAATGAGAGGCAGTGAAAATATTATGACGAGACGTTGTCTTCAGCCCCAAAACTCAACGATTTTGCGATGCTTTGGCCCTATGATAAAACACAAGATGGTGTTCACGGACTTGGTTACCCCGATAGGTAGCTGGTAACATGTAAGCTTTGCCAAGCCATTTGCTAACGCAGGTGATTGTGAGTCTGTGCTTCAGTTCCTACTTGGGATGCGTGGCGCTTGTCTAGTAATGCAAGTCGAAGAACCGATATGCAGGATCAAATTTACGAACGCCAATTCGCTTGCTAGCGCATGTAAGAGTTGGTAGCCTTACTACACAAAAGGAAAGCTGTTGCGAGCCCTTAACATCAACTTCTCGCGGCCAACCTGAAACCTGTATTGCATGACAGAAATCGCGTGTCCTTATCAGCAAGAGTCGATGTCGGTTCCCAACGGCTGGAAGCTCGGCAGGTCAACGACATCCAATTGTCAGCTCTGCCGCCGCCGCGTGGTCGGCTCAGCCCCGAATGCAGAGCTGACTCGCGGGAAGCGAAGTGACCACGGGACTAATTGATGCCGTCTGTGTTACCAATTGTTTACGTAGGTACCGAGCTACGGTTCAACTGGGCATGAGACAGTGCCCACGGGAATTAATACGAGTTCCTTTAGCAGTGTATTATGTGTTGTCCTATGCTCACTCAAGGTACGTTTAATTAACCTTCAGAGAGACTGTTTCCATGAGACGAGCGATATTGACCAAAGCTCATCAATGGGTGGATTGGGAAACCTTTCTGACTATGTTCCGTAAGGCCACATCGGGAATGTGTCAAGTAAGCAATCAAGCGAGGCAATGATTACAGTATCCTGACTAACTTGGGTCGACGGTGAGGCCAATGGACCAGCGAGACTTGGTGAACAGTAGCATTGCCCAGAAAATTTGCAAAGATCTTGCAGGACTTAGTAATTCTAGAAGACTAGTGCGTGGAATTGTCGAGCTGGATGGGTCAATGTGGTGCAAGTGAACCCTGGTTCCATGCCACACTTACTACCTGATCAAATAGGGATGTGGAGGTAGTGGGAAGGGCTGGCTCGCTCCGGTTGTTCCCATAAAGCGTGGTTTTTTTTTCTTTTTCAACGTTCCCGATCGCGGGATATGAAGGGAGCGGCAGAGAGAGAGGGCCTGAGAGACAACCTTGGAATATAATAGGACTGCTAGCCATCACGTGACGTCTTCTCCATCGAATAGCCCTTTTCAGTGCTCCAGTTCCCTCGATCGCCTACTCCAAAGCACCCCCCAAGCCCCCAGAAGCGTCCATACCCCTGACAAGCTTAAACAAAAAGGTGCGGGGCCAAGACACTTCTGCCGACCCAACAACCTTGGACGCTCCAACGCCTCCGCGCCTCCGCGACGAAACTCCCGGAGATTAAGAACGCTTGGTACTGTATTGGACGCACCCAGTCTTTTACATCGTCATACGTTCACTAAATCTATGGCCTCCTCCCGTCTGCCGTGTCCCCATATCGGATCGAATGGCGCCGAAATCAGAACCTGATACAAGAGACGAGGAGCGCCTTGCCGCATGCTTCAACTGTAAGAAGTCCAAGCTGAAATGTGTCCGCCCGAGCGGGTCCTCGACTTGTACTCGATGCACTCAACGCTCAATTCAATGCTCGGCACCGCTATTTCATGTGGGTCGACATAAGGGAGTAAAGAAGTGAGTCGTAGCCGTTATTTTGAGGTGTCGCGCAAGTTGGCTCACTGTCTCTGGTAGTAAACACTCGGGGCTAGAGAAAGCCGTCTTTCAGATAGAGCAGGCACTGAGGAGGTCACACGCCGGCGCCATCGACCAGGTGCAGACGGCAGAGCAAGCCACCGAATTGAGGTTTCTGCTCGAGCGGAGCAGAGAACTCTTGAGTGGCGACAATGGGCTTCCGCGGCGCATATCTGCCCAGAATGGATTGGAGCACGAGCAGGCGTCTGTGTCTCCCCAGCAGACCTCAACCTCAATGGGGACATCACCTTCACAGACCTGTTCGCGTGATGATCCAGTAGTGCACCCAAAGGTTGAAGAAGATCAACTGAGCCTAGACGACGCCGAAAACCCGCTGCAGCTACTTGCTCGGACATCCGAGTTACTGTCGTCTATAACACCGCAGAAACAGGGGAATGGAGTCGGCCGGTTTCCTTCCAAGTTGGCAACGAACCGTGGTATGGGCGGAGAAGGCGATGATCTCCAAAGATTCTTTGGGCGTTTTCAAGCGCGACTAGATGTTGGCGAAGACCTCGACCCCATTGAGCTAGGACTCATCTCTCTTACGGAGGCCGAGGCCCTATTCGCTTAGTATGACCACATACAATTCCATATCTATAAGACAATCAACACTAACAACCATCCCTTTAGCTTCTATGAAAAACTCTCGCATACACGATGGGGCATTGATCCCGTCATACATACAGTAGACTTCGTTCGGAGTCGGTCGGCTTTTTTGCTCACTTCAATAGCCGCTGCATCAGCGTTGTTCTCGCCATCTATGGAATCATTGTATAAAAGGCTTGCAAACCATCGGCAGAAGCTCGCGAGCCTTGTCATGGCGAAGCGTTACAAGTCTGTAGAAATCATTCTAGCATTCATGGTCAATATACCATGGATCTCAGCTGGTGAGCATTGGGCTGACGACGAGACCTCGACCTACCTTTCCATGGCCTTGACGATCGCCTTGGACTTATCCCTAAATAAGATCATCCTACCTTCTTCCACGGAACCTAGGAGCCCGAGAGATACCATTGCCACTTCCGACTGCATCTCTGGCCGAAAAGCGCTTGGCATAGACGGTTTCCATGACGTTGATCCAGACTCTCTAAGAGGTCAAAGGCTCCTAAGAAGAAGGGAACGAACTTGGTTGTCTCTATTCGTTCTCGAAAGAGGGTAACTGAACCTGAACTTTGGCCTTCAACTAAAAGCAGCTTATTAACATCTCTGTTTGTAGGGTATGTCTTGCGAGAGGGAGGAATTACGTCCTACCAATGTCGCCACTCATAGAGAATTGTGATCAGTGGCATCTAAGCGAACTAGCAGACAGATGGGACGGGTCAATTGTGTCAGTCGCGGTTCTGAGGAGAGACCTGGTAATATCCATCCCTATTCTAGCATGGAGGGCATTAGTAGAGCTAATTAACTTCCTTGTAGACGAACATAATCACAAAAGTAAGAGCGATATGCGACAGCTACGTCAACGGTAATAGCGAGTCGTCTGTCGTTGATAGGTATGGTCCCTATGCTTTCCTAATACTTGGTATATACGAGCAATGCGCTGACATAAAACAACAGAGTCAAAAACGAAATCACCCTTTTCTTCGACAGATGGTACCAAACTTGGCCTGTGCAACTAGGTGACCATGAGCGTAAGTCTTATCTTGAATGGGTAGCGTGTGTCTCCTCGCTGAGTTAACCTAGAGCTTTCGTTGCCTCCGTATGTCGAGATACTTGCCTCTCATACCCGGCTATCTCTCTACAGTTCTGTTATCAATCATGGGACTGCGCCTGTGGGAGCTCGGCATTTCTTCCGCGCTGCTGGTCTCTCGTCCGCGTTGAACGTCTTACGAGTGGCTGTTCAAGGCGAAGGCCAACTAAGGTCGATGCCCAACAACACGGCCATTATGATATCCTTTGCTGCGTGTTTCGCACTTAGGGTTAGCACAGTTGCTGATGGTCGAGGCTCCAGTCTAGCTCCTAGCATCAGAGCTTTAATAGCAGAGACTACGGATGTACTGGAGAGGATAGGATCAGCCCCGATCCAACGGAAAGGGCTTTCTTGTCTATTTGCAGGACAGCTGCGACAAATACTCAAGTACGCGTCGCGGGCTTCAGAGACGGCTCAACCTCTCCCTGAGCCGAACGGAGATGTGACGAAAAATGCTTCTATTTATACTGATTTAAATGCTGCTCACATGGCCAACCACCAAGGCGCTATACAAATGCCGGTCCCTGCCACAAGTCTACCACCGGACTACCTGTTATTCTCTACCATGTCTAACGAAAACCAGTTAGATGAGGCTATCCACAGTACCGATATTGGCCTCAACGCATTCTGGGAGGACTTCCAGTTTCAAAGCGCTGACTTGGACTGGATGGATTGGTCTACGTTTGGAACGTAAAATGTACAATTCTATGTCTTATGGTGTAAGGGCACGGCACTTTGGCGTTGGCGGGTCATGGGGAGCATTCACACGGTGTTGCACATGTTGGAATGGTCTTTGGATAATTCCGGTTCAATGCATTGTTTACTATATGTTAGCCTTAGCATCTCTGATATCTCCTAATAAGAGGTGAGATGAGAAGGTTACAATTTATTAGGACCCTTCTTGCAGGAGATGCTACGTTGGGGCCGCAAGCAGATCTTGAAGAAAAAATATTTAACGTCTTACCCACGACTCTAAAAGAGGTTTACTAAAAGCTTAAAATAGTATTCCACTTAGCATAAACTTCTAGAACAGCGTTCGAATGGTCGTCACGACGCAGCCTGGAAGCAAGACATGGCCTACGTTACGGCAGTAAGTCTTGCGCGATGTAACAGACGGTATCTATCAGCGCCGACAGTCGACAGGGGCATAATCGTTGAGGCCAAGCCAATACCTACCTCTGCCTACATACCATAGGGACCCTGAAATTGCGATATATTCGATTGAGCGTAGCTATTGGTCAGGCGCAAAAAGCAGCAACCTCTCTCCCTTACAATTTAGTCGCACACTCTCTTCAGAGCTTATCATGGGGTAGCATTGACAAATAACACTGTTGGTCAGCCTCGAGCTGTTTCCGCTCTGGGCATGCACGTCTGTCTAATAGTCTAGTAATGACTCGGGGCTTGCTCCTGATTCCAGGTCAAAGAAGCGTCGGCGATATATCAAATTCCGCATGTGGTACATGTCCCCCGCAGCACTCCGCGCTGCTAAGGTTAGTATCTTGATTAGTCGAGAAGATCATCTGGCTTACTCTCTACCAAGACAAAGCGAGCTACCCCACACCCCGACCTGGATGGATTCACCGGCTTGCCCCCCTGGTTCCCCCAACCTTCGTAAACGGCAACCACTAATGTAGTAATCCAATTCCCCGCACCCTGACTGGACGCTCTATGCGGTGACCCTGCTTGCCCTCCTGTACCACCAGGGCCTAGCTCTGTATTTAGTTGGTCACGAATGCCTTAAAGACTGGCTGTACGGTGTTCTAACAACAGAACAACCATCCGACCTCTCATCTCGCCTTTTCTGTTCCTGGCCCACGACACGAAAGGAAAGAAATAGAGAAAAAGCTGCACAATGTCGTCCTCAGAGTCCGGCGATGTGGCTAACAAGGCAACGGTGGAGGAGCTGGAGAAGGGGAGCGCGGTGCAGGTCAGCTCGGCCGACAAGGACTTGACGCGTAAGGTGCTGTGGAAGCTAGACACGAGGTTCCGTCCAACCATTCCTTTTCGCATTCGTTTCGCTCTTTGATAGCTGAAGAAGCAAGAAAAAGTGGCATATGGCGATCAGGTCTAACCGTGAGAAATTAGAATCCTCCCTGTTCTTGCAGTCTTGTTCCTCTGCTCGTTCCTGGACAGGACCAATGTGGGAAATGCGCGGCTGTACAACCTTGAGGCGGACATTGGTATCACAGACCACCAATACGATCAAGGTCTCGCCGTCTTTTATGCGACCTACGTCCTCAGCGAAATCCCGAGTAATCTGATTCTCAAGAAGCTCACGCCTCAGGTTTGGCTACCATGCCTGACCTTCTTCTGGGGCGTCTCTGCCATGTGCCTGGGATTTGTCCAGAATTTCGCGGGCTTTGCTGGCGTTCGCGCCTTGCTCGGGTTAGTCCAATTCACCTTGCGTCTGATACGGTTTCACCGAATATCTTCTGAGCTGCACCTCTTCCCATTCGGAACCGTTTGCCACCTATTTCGGTACCCTACCGCTTCAAGAGCTGATTGCTGACTTTGAATGTTTGCAGATTGACCGAAGGCGGCTTGCTGCCAGGAATCGTATGTGAAATAATGATCTTGCTGCCAACATATCGTAGCTCACATTTTGTTTAGGTACTATATTTATCGACCGTTTATACGAGAGGTGAACTTGCCCTGCGAATCGGTGTCTTTTACACCGCTGCTTCGCTATCGGGTGCTTTTGGAGGTATGCCAACCCCTGCAATGTTATGGAACGATACCTGTTGTGTAATGTTCCATCTGACAATACCCTAGGCTTGCTTGCTCGCGGCATAGCTGAGATAGGCACTCGAGGCGGCCTTAACAAATGGAGATGGATCTTTGTGATCGAGGGTCTATTTGTGAGTAGCTATCAAATACCAAGTGTGTTATATTAACCAAACACTCACATTGCTTTCAAAGACGGCCCTCGTCGGGATTGCGGCTTACTTCCTCCTTCCGAGCGGCGCGGGTTCGGCCAAGTTCCTTACTCCTGAGGAGCGTGAATTCGCCGTCAATCGTCTGCATGCAGCTAGTGATCACGGCGATGGCAACCATCGCGAAAAGTATGTTCCCACTCGTCACTTCATTGTTAGGCGGCATCTCATTGACGATCTTCTAGGGAGGCCTCCGAGAAGTTCACATGGTCTGAGGTTGCTCGTGGTATCTTCAGTGCCCAGACCTGGCTTACAGCCTCCGCGTATTTTGGTATCCTCAGTGGTCTTTACAGTTTCGGTCTCTTCGTAAGTAGTAGCACTCACTTTGCGTTTGGAGTTATCCGCCCTAACCTAGTGATTATGTTAGCTTCCCACAATCATTGCGGGTTTGGGATACACTGCAGATGAAGCTCAACTGTGGTCCGTCATCCCCTACGCGGTAGCAGCGGTGGTTACAGGTATGCATATAATACCATGCTTTAGCAACCTTCGTTGATACTTACAAATACCAGTGTGTACCGCATTCCTCTCAGATCGATTCCGTGTCAGAGGGCTTGTCATGCTCTGCTCGCTCCCACTAGCAATCATCGGGTACGGTGTAATCGCAAACACAAATGACAACAAAGTCAAATATGGCATGACCTTCCTCATGGCTACTGGTCTGTACAGCAGCGTGCCGCCTGTCCTCGGTTGGCTCTCAAATGTAAGTCATGTCCTACCAGCACTGCCGGAAAGCTACCCAGGTAGATATCCTGCGGGCTTCATGTTATGTAGCATCGATCTACATTGTTCATGTTATCACTCACATACTGACAATGAGCGGCATAGAACTCTGCTGGCCACTACAAGCGCGCCACAACAAGTGCCCTGCAGCTTGCGATTGCGAACTGCGGTGGGTTCGTCGCTGTCTTCATATACCCGAAGTCGCAGGGGCCAGCATATCATCAAGGTCATACCATTATTCTGGGCTTGCTATGTGCCGGGTGGTTCTTGTAAGTGGCCTAATCTCGGTCGATCTGTACTCAAGCCCTTTAGTCATCTAACAGACCACCAGGATCCTTCTGAATTCGCTATACTGCTGGAAGATTAACCATGATAAGTCGAATGGCAAGTACGATAAGTACCGCGGGTTCGGTGACGACCGTGACCCTTCATTCAAATTGATATTGTAGATTATCAACATCTTACGTGGAGGAGAAGGAGAGCCGGCGTGCTTGTGTTTTGCGAGGAGCGGATAACGAACCCGGCGCGGTGGAATTTTATGAAAACGAAATCGAATCAGCTTACTGGAGAGTAAGCAAGACCAGACCGGCGGCGGGAATATCAGTATAGAATGGTGGCGGAGGCTATTTCCAGGGAGTTTTGAACGTCCTCAAGTGTTAACTGATAAATAAAACATTTAACCATTGTCTTCCTCGGGACTTAAGAGGTATTGTTTATAGTTGGTGGCTTTACGCCTAACATATTTGGAGGTGGGTATATAATTGAAATTTGGCCGCCTTAAATAGCTAGATTTTATATACCTCATCTTGATAGTTTATGAATCTCAGGAAACCGCACGATGTTCTCGTGACCATGTGTTACCGGCATCACAAGTATTTCCCGACGGTTGAAGACTAGGACTAATGGATGCCACCCTCAAGGCAGCCTGGTCACCATTAGGGTCCTTGGGCTGCCTTTGTTCCTGGATTAGCGGATAATACAGTGGGCTGCAAGTAAACCCAGCCGCTGTCCTAGCTGTGGCTAGGGCACATCCAGCTGCGAAGCCGGTGGTTCAAGAATCCCCGAATCTTCCAGGGATCATTACCGCGGCATATCCATCCCCATGGCGACAATTCCACTGAAATAAAAAGCTAACGGTACCTAGAATGCCCGCCTAAGGGTGCCCGGTCGACATGTAGCTACTTGATTCACAAGCTAATGACGTCGGGTTCGTCCGTGTTCGCTGCAAACTGTTAAGAGGACGAATGCGACAACAAAACATACGAGCTTTTGCTTAGTGACGAGCGGATATCATTAAGCTGAGAGGAATTGGAAATACATTGACCACGTAGAACTAGAGACCAATTGCCTCTTGCTGAGCCCGCCTCTCTCACCCATCCAATCCTTCGCGAGTAGAGATAAGATGTCGAAGCTCTCAGACACCGTCAAGGCGTTGATCAACGCCAGCCATGCGAGACCAGGCTACACGCCCTCATCGGCAGGTGTGCAGACGGCGCTGAAGAGGTTTGCGAGCGATGCGGCCGAGAAAAAGGTCGGGCTACCGGCCTGGGTAACATTGTCGGTAGGTAAACCTCGAATATATTCCTCAAAAATGATACGAGTGAAGCAACTGAACATTGAGTCTCTCAATCCCTCAGACAGCCGTCTCAGCAACATTAAATTGCCCCGAAGCAATGACACAGATCTTTCACCTGGCAAACTCGACCCCCACGCCAAATGAGCAGCGCACCCCCGTGCAGAACGCCGAGCTGATCCGCGAAGTCGGACTCAAGTGCATCTCATTCAACGGTATCCCGCGGAGCATCAACACTCTAGGCGCATTCCGCAACAGTCTACCAGACGATGTCGGGTCCCAACTAAGCACGACGCCGACGCGCGAACTGACGCCTTCTAACCTGGAGCTCCGGAAGAAAGACGGCCTGGCCCTGTGGGATAGCGTCTACATCGGCTTCGAGCGCAAATTGCTCGATAAGCTAGCCCACTCGCACCCGGACCTGCCCGTGCACATCCTCAATGGCCATTACTCCAACCTGCTGTCGAACCCGCGCGGTGTGCCGCAACCCGCCAAGGTCGGCCGCGTGCTCACGTCTCTCGTGGCTATCGCATGTCTACGTACGCAGACTGGTGTCGGGCCACAGGTCGTCTCACACATCTTCGGGTTACGCAAGGCGTATGACAATGGCGACGCGCATGCCGAGGGCGAGGAGCCTGTTGAGGGTGGTGCGTGGCTGGCCACCGAGGACGGCAACATCTGGATTCTGGAAAACATTGACAAGTTGGTGAACGTTATTAGCGGTGGTGAAGGAACCACGTTTGCGCCAGGATTGCGGCCTAAGTTATAAGAATATTTAGAGAGGTGGTGGTGGTGAGTCGATGAATAAAGTACTAATTCATGAAGAATGTACATAACAACATCAACAAGTCGATATCACTGCCTATATCTCATTCAGATAGATGAGAAATAGGACAAACACTTGGTTGCGCAGTCAGTATAAATCAAGTAGACGACAACACTAGATTTATATACGATATATGATATACGCCGGTAATACCCATTCCCTTAAATAACCATGCTTGATTCTATGTACAATCAGTATATGCTCTCAACATGAGCCACTACTATCTTATCTTATATCGTCTCATTACGTCTGGTCTTACCATCCCGCCTCTAAAGTTCTAGAATGTCTTTAGATCATCTGCAACCACGAACTCCGCATCGGTCTTGGCCTTCACGGTTTCGACATCAACGCCCTCGGCAACCTCAGTAAGCGTCAGACCGCCCTTGACGCGGTCGACCTGGAAAACAGCAAGGTCTGTGATAATCGTGCTCACGACACCCTTGCCAGTAAGCGGTAGCTGGCAATCCTGGACGATTTTGCTGCGGCCCTTCTTGTCAACGTGCTCAGTAGCCACGACAATCTTAGTTTGGTCCGGGTTTGAAACGAGATCCATAGCGCCACCCATGCCCTTGAAGACGCGCCCGGGGATCATGTAGTTCGCTAGGTCGCCTGATGCTGACACCTGGAAGGCGCCTAAGATCGACACGTCGACGTGGCCGCCGCGGATCATGCCGAACGACTCAGCCGAGTCAAATGTTGAGGCTCCTGGGAGTAACGTTACCGTCTCCTTGCCGGCGTTGATCAGATCCGGGTCGGCATCCGCCTCCGTCGCTGGGTACGGGCCCATGCCAAGAATACCGTTCTCAGACTGTAGCCAGACCTTGGCATCGTCGGGGAGGTACGAGGCCGCCAGTGTCGGGATACCTACGCCTAGGTTGACGTAGTAGCCGTCATGTAGTTCTTTCGCAGCGCGCCTGGCGATGCGGTTACGGGCGTCGAGTGTGCTCGGCTTGCCCGACTCCTCTTTAGGCGGCGCCACCTTGAGCACCTCAAAGTTCTTGGGCGCCGTGGCCGGCACGATGCGGTCGATGAAAATGCCTGGTAGGTCTACTGCGTCTGGGTCGATGGATCCGATTGGCACGATATTCTCGGCTTCGACGATGGCGATGCGCGCTGCCTTGGCCATGAGGCCCGCGTATGTCTTGGTCGTGTACCTGTGAAAGTGACGACGTGTTAGTATTGCATACCAAGTAGAAGTAAGGGTTCAATCCGACCTACTTGAAAACACAATTGCCAGCTTCGTCCACCTTCCATGCGCGCAGAATCGCCACGTCGCCCGGAAGCGCCGTCTCCATGATGTACGGCTTGCCGTTGAAGATCCTCGTCTCCTTTGGCTTGCCCTTCTCGAGGATAGCTTCGGGGGTGAACCGCACGGGGATTTCGCCAGTTTCAACAAACGTCTTTCCACCAGTTGCCGTATAGAAGGCGGGGATACCAGCTCCGGCCGCCCTCAGCTTCTCGGCAAGTGTGCCTTGGGGACATAGCTCGACAGCTATCTTTCCCGTCAGGTATTGTTTCTCAAGCTCCTTGTTCGACCCCAAGTATGAGAGTATGATACGACCCAACCGCCCATCCCTTGTAAGCAGAGCTAAGCCATGGTCGCCCTTGCCCGCATTATTCGAGACGGCTGTTAGATTCTTGAGGCCTTTTTTGTGGATGGCTTGGATGAGGGTTTCTGCGCGCATTCACAGTCAGTCGCGGAATTCACCACCACCACCACCAATTACATCTTCCTTGCTGGGGGCGTCGCTGTGGAATGGTCGATTGAATTGGCTGTTTCTCTCAGGTCATACGTACCAGCAACACCACACAATCCGAAACCAGCGCTCAATACCACGTCGCCGTCCTTCAGGTCCGCGATGGCCTCGTCTGCAGACTTGAATACCTTAGACCCGCCCCGCACCTTCGCTGGCGCCTCAGTTGAGTAGTACCGGTACGACCGCGAGAGACATGGCGAGAATCTGGAGCCGGTGGCGAGCGTAGCACGAGCGATGCCATATTGTCGTCGTGCGCTAGGCGCTGCCAATCGATGTGAGAGCTGGACGGTTGCGCGCAGCGCCACACTCCGCGGTCGCGCCATGCTAGAGAGGGGGAGGAGGGGTATCTGAGATATGAGGAGCGTTGAATGGTCTAAGATCGAGGTATCATTTGCGTTCGTGCAAAGAACGAAGTTGTCTCTGGCTTCCTTGCTTCCAAGCCGTGTACAAACCTCCCTGGGGTATCTACAGTATGAGACGATTGATTAATTGGTCTTATTTTATCATGACGAAATAGGCGTTCGCCGAGGTTCGTTTTCGCTATTCCCTGGCTAATTGCTTCTTGCGCCTTTGTCGGCAATTGATTTATGTCCGCGGGCCATCATCATTGCTCTCCCGCATCCCGCTCTTCCGGTCATCGGGTAAGTACCGCGCGAGAGTTGGAGAGCAGATGAACGATGTCAGCTTGCGGCGAACTTCGGTGTATCATATTAGCTTGACTTCGTGTGCTAACCTATGCGGTTACAGATCATAAATTCAACACGCTACCTAAGCTAACAGCGAGGACAGCCCGAGGAATGATAAATATCAAACCCTCTTACTTTCGGGGATCCCTCTGTACAGGAATGCCCAGCCACCTCCATATAAAAAATCCCGTTTCTCCAGCTAAAAACATGAAAACAGATGATAAGAGTCTACGGATCTATATCCAATACCCGTGGAACCGTCCAAGACCCAGTTAACACTACCAATCTCCCCTGCAATATGCTAATGCAGCGATGGAACCCAGAAAAAAAGACAAGTACAAATGAATATGGTGTCTGAAGTAATAAGAAATGGTATCGGCCGCTCTCTAACTAACGCCCAATGCTTTCTACACGAATGCCATGCGTGGTCAACTGCTTCGTGTCAATGATGCCTTTTCCGTCGAACACCCACTTGGGCTTGTTCATATTATAAGCGATTTTGCACCAATCCAGCCGCTCCTTGGGTCTATCTTCGCTCGAGTTGCCCGCTGTGGAATAACCACTAGTCTTAATCAGACCACAGTCGGGACAATCGTCCTCACATGTAGGTTCTGGCTTATAGCGGTTCAACGGGTCACTGTCAGAGTCGAATGCTGCGGGGGCCGAGTGTAGCATGAACTTATGAAGAGCCAGGATCTGTGTCTCTGTCGGTCCAGCCGAGTGATATAAGAGTGGCCGGGGATCAACCTGGTTCGCCGCTGGAAGGGCAGACTCAGGCTTAGAAGACGCCTTGCCCGGAATCTTTCCCGGTGTGGTTCGGAACTCGTCAAACTCGGTCGTGATGAGAATGGCATGGCTGGCATCGCAGGCCGTGTAAGGACTCGAATAGACTTCGATTGGCCCTCCGTCTTCCTTGAGCGCAGGCTGACTTGTGATGAGTTCCTTAATCTCGGCTCTGACGACCACAGGATTGCAACATGGGTCAAATATGGCAATCTCCCTGGGACCCTCCTCGAGGAGTGTCTTGATAATCTCTAGCGCGGGCGACTCTCTAGTGTCAGAAGTGTTTGCCTTGAATGCATAGCCAAGAAGGGTGATCTTCTTGCCCACTAGGGTGTTATTCAGGCACTTGATCACTCGCCTGGAGAACCGATCGCGCTGGTACTCATTCATCTTGACAACCTGTCGCCAATACTCGCCCACTTCATCCAGGCCAAGAGACTCAGCTAGGTAAACTAGACTCAAAATATCCTTCTTGAAGCAGCTTCCGCCAAAGCCGATACCCGCCTTCAGAAACTTGTCTCCGATTCGTGGATCGCAGCCAATAGACGCTGCGATCTCGTCAACATTCGCCCCCGTCTTCTCGCAGATTGCGGATATCGAGTTGATGCTGCTAATGCGCTGTGCCAACATAGAGTTGGCGACGAGCTTGGCTAGCTCTGATGAGTAGACATTGGTGGTGATGATGCGGGATCGCGGAACCCATGCGGCGTAAATGTCCGCAAGGGCTTCGGCGGCGCGTTGGCCTTGTGGCGTCATCGAAGATCCGATGAGCACGCGATCGGGGTACATGAGATCTCTCATTGCTGTGCCCGCGGCCAGAAATTCGGGGTTTGAAAGGATCTCAAAGTGGACGTTAGGACGGTGAACCGCCATCTATTGGACTCGTTAGCCAGCCAGGCTCCATGCTGCTAGGCTGGTGCATGATAGGCGCAGACTCACTGTTCTATGGACGAGATCGGCTGTTCTACACGGAACTGTCGATTTTTCCACTATGATAGTTCCTGGTCGAGCGTACTGCGCAACTTCGCTGGTCACCGCTTCAAAGGATGTCATATCAGTGGCGCTTCCTGCCCCTGCACCTTTCGACTTCGTAGGCGTGTTGACTGCAATAAGGACGACATCCGCCTCACGAATATAACGCGCCACCTGGGTTGAAAAGAACAAGTTTGGTTGCCTAGCCGGCAAAGGGGTCCAACGTAAATGCTCGGAGCTTGAGAATGTTACTAGGCTCGCTTGTTCGCCATCTGTGATGATGGGCTCGTTGGCGAACCAGGTTTTTCTAGATCCATCACGAGCGATGCGAACAATGTCACCCAATCCTGGCTCATAGATGGGCAAATGCTTTGAGTTCCATCTTCGGATCCGTTGCGCATTCTTGTCAACAACAGTCACACGAAGCTGTGGGTTCTGTAAGGCAATGACTGCAGCTGTCGGGCCGCCTGTATGATCTATTAGCCTCGAAGTATGGCATACTGAACAATTCAGGTGGAAGACGTGAGGCCATGCAAGGTGAATTATTGCAAGAAAACAAGGACTTACCAACATAGCCAGCACCTACACAGCATACGTTCCGAACAGGACGGGGGTATTCCTGCGTAGTAGACTTCGCCATCTTTTTCAAACAGGCTTGCTCAAGGCCTGCGGCTAGTTCTACGCCGAGTAGAGGACTAGGCGACGTGATCTCATCTGGTGTGGTAGGAGCTGTAGAAGCACCATCGGCATAAATAATACCGTCTTCGGTTTCAACAGGTGGTGCCAGAATGGGATTCATAGTGGCTAGGTGAAATCCGGCACCGGCACCGATGGCCTAGGAATGCCCTCCGGGAAGAAGATAGGTAGCTCGTGAGTTCGGAGTTTATAGATGACCGCTAAGACGATAACACCGCTTTTCCTTGTTCGATAATCCTCGAGCTCTCAACACGATGCGCATTAAGAACTCCAGAAAATCGCAACAATTTCCAAGATCCCCTCAAGCACAGGTATGCGGGTAAGCTGCGCTTCTGAGATTAGGCCGTCGTGTAAGACGACCGTAGAAGGTAAAGAGGCAGGTAAGCGACAAGCTAGAGCGTGACTGCTTTCTCAGGAAATAAATAGGTAGGTATCGCGAGCAACTAGAAAGAACAGGGGTAGTATTGGAATGTAAGACGACAGCAGCCGTCGAGTCTTGTCTGGATGAACGGAAGGAAAGGTTTTAAGAGAAGGGGTCTTCTAAGATAAGGAAGCGTCAAGCACGACAACATCGAAACCTAGGTACCACCAGAACGCCACTTGACCTTAAAAGACACATGCAACTCCAAGCAGCTAGCCTCCTCGAGGGAAGACAAGGTATATTCCCCTCCTAGGCTGGTGCAGGATGCGCGGTCGCGTTGAGCTTCTACCGGAACCCTTGCTACAAGCGCAGGTGGCGGGTCTAGGCGAAGGTACATACCTAGGTATATAGTTCGGAACCAGTGTTCTGCTTAACTTTGTGCCACGAGCCGTCATTGTGTCAGGTTGAGGTGGATGGGAGGGGGGACATAGAGGAACTCTCAGGCGTTTCTGGGCATGTCAAGTGCCAGCCCATCAGCATACCTACGTAGGTTCGGCGAACTGTACCTACTTCTGTCACGCATACTGTGCCAGTGGTCCATGCCAGGTAGTATAAATGATGGTTATACTACCCATGCCGTGATAGCTGCAGGAGCGGTCCTACTCGGATGGGCAAACTTGCATACCTCTCGGAGAGGTTTGCGCAAGATCCATTGGAATCTGAGTCACAATCTATTAAACCTCACGCACACACGTACATACATAGGTACATGTATGTAAGGTACCTGGCCCCCTACCCGCCTATAGGTGGGAGTAAGTAGGTGGGAGGAGTTGAGGCGGGAAACTTCCCAAAACTTTAAAGCCGACTAAGAATGTCGTGCCTTAGTTCAAGAACAATGTGTGCTTGCTATATATATCATCATCGCTCACACTTGAAGCGGATGGAATGCAGGGAATAGAGTTGAGTAGAAGCTATTGATGGCATACAGCTACTAGACGGCTGCTGTTAATAAATATGTAGTATATTAGGAGGTAGGCGTGTAGCTGGCAGATAGCACCCATTATCGTGGCTCGGCGTAACTTCGTATTGTGCCTAGGAGCCGTGTGTACCAAGTTATGTACGCTGTGCTGTTTTGCGTCACTGTATGCGTACGGTGCTATACGCATTCGCCTACGTACCCAATGTTGGTTCGAATACCTACAATAATACACACACAATTAGCTGACTCTCACTCCCTCTCTCTTCCCTTTCACTTCATGACATCAAAGAAGAAATCGGGGGAAGCAGAAGAAAAATGTTGCTCTAATGACGGTAGCGTGAGTATTATTTCACAGATAGATAGCCAACAGATAAGCGTACCAGGCACACGAGGGCGCAATCAGGGATGCTAATTCGCAAATGAGACAGCGTGCGCCAATCTAGATAACCTCAGATACCATGTACAATAGACCAGTGTTCATGTGACGTTTGGCTACCCCCAAAGGCTAAAGCCTCATCCCGTCCCCTTGTCAAACGCATCTTAGATGAGCCCAATCAGTTAAGCGCGATACCGGAAACCCTGCGGATCTGTACTAACGGGCTGTAAGGTTTGTAGGACCCCGGATTCTCGTGCAGTGCAGCTTGACGCAGCTTGACTTGTTTGATGTGGATCTGGAGTGTTTTCGAGAAAATGTGCCGCCGTCGGGCGACGTGATTGGTGCGCTGATTCCTTCGCGTGTGCTACCTCCGGAGCTTATCATTGGGCGAGCTCCCTTGAAGACGAGACGGAAAGCCAAAAAGAGGAACTAGATCTTGCATAGAGTTTGGGCCAAGTTGAGTTCGGGGTGACAGACTTTTGGTATTACATAAACGCAATGATTGTATCGACCCGTTCGATAGCTGTTTGTTGCCTCTCGGGAAGAAGCAATATCAAGAAATGGAGATACAAGCAAAAAAGTCGTCAAGACCTGCTGGATACATGTATGTAATTCCGACCGTATCTTTTCTATGATACATTATAGGGACCGCCCAGTCATCTTCCAGGCTTGGGAAGTCTGAGGTGGGTGATTGATTCAAAATTAGGATTTGATCTTGTGCCCTACCCATACACCCAGACAGAAAAGAAAGGTGAAGATGACCTGAAGCTACGACCATTTTGTCAGCCCCGTGAACGCCTATTAGTCCGCTGGTGATTACACTCATAACTATCAAGGCTACGGCAAAGTATACGCGTTGTAGCTGATAGGTACCTACCTGGTCACAACTCTGCCCATAAGTCAAGCATCCAACGCGCGTCTTCCCTCGCACGTAAGGTCAACTGGTGGATTGGCGTCACGAGAATATTCCACGCGTTTTTTGTCGCTGGTAGGCCCCTCAAGTACCCAAGCTACCGTCGACTACTGTTGGCGGTTGGCGATACGGATTATTTCGCATGCATTACCTGGTATTTTATCCTCCAGTCGGTGTCGCTTGACTTCCCCCTTCTCTTCGACCACTCAAATTTCTCCTAGTCGACCTCTCCTCAGCCACAGCATTATCTTACAGAGAATTTCATATTTCTAAGGTAGACGGTATAATATGTACGTGTCTTAATAGCAACTAATTTGGCGCATACCTTAGGTACTGATAAGTTCACCAACAGAAATTGTAAGGGAGCCTCTCAAGTCCAAGCTTCGGTGCAGTCCTAAAGACTCAAGTAAAGAGGAACATCGCCAACTTGTACCTCTCCTCTCGAGGTGTTACTCGTCGTAAATTAGGAACTTCGCCGCTTCAAAGTCGGTACCAACTCAAGAAACCCTAGAAGAGCAATGGGGGACGCATCTCATAATCTAGACGCCTTTCCTTCTGGTCTGCGCGGCAAGCGCATACTGCTATGCACCGAGAGTCTTGGCCCGGTGAACGGTGTCTCGCGCACCACCAAGATGTTGGTCGATCAACTGCGATCCCACGGAGCCCTCGTCTCGGTCGTTGCGCCTCACAATCACACCAAAGTGAATACGTTCAACCCAATCAGCTCCTCTAGCGGCGAGCACTTATACACCGAGGAAGTGCGGTTAACAGGCTACCCTCTGCCCTTCAACCCCGAGCTTTCGGTGGCATATCCTGTACGGCTTTCCGAACTATATAGACGGACGTTCGGAGGACCTCCCGATCTCATTTATCTAGCCAGCCCTGCCTCCCTAGGGTTCCAAGTAATGTTGCAGATACGGCAATTGACGAACGAGTTACAAGTACCCATCATCTGCAATTTTCAGACCGACCTGGCAGGCTATTGCTCTATTCTATTCCCCTGGCCTCTGGGCGGGTTCGCGTATCGAGTCTTCGGCTATGTACAAGGTTATCTTTTTCGCCACACGTCGGTCAAGACCATTTTCTACCCAAGCAATTTCGTCAAGACTTATCTCACTGGAGTCAACGTACCTAGCAACAAGATGGAGGTACTCAGGCGAGGCGTCGACACTAAGGGTTTCAATCCGGCCAAGATAAGCGAGCGACTGAGGAAAGAATGGGCACCAAATGGGGAGCCCATCTTATTCACTTGTTCACGATTGGCGGGCGAGAAGGGGTTCGGTTTCCTTGCGCAGGCCGCTGCGGAGCTGGACAACAGGGGAATGGACTTCAAACTTGTCATTGTTGGTGGAAATCGAAACCCAATCGTCGAACAAGAAGTCAAGGAGATGTTCAAGCCACTCCAAGAGAAGGGAAAGGTAATCTTTCCTGGGTTCAAGGTGGGAGAGGAATTGATGACGCATTACGCCTCGGCCGACATCTTTCTCCATTGCTCTGTCACCGAGACGTTCGGTCTGGTGGTCTTAGAAGCAATGGCGAGCGGCCTGCCGGTGGTAGCACGGGACGAAGGCGGGCCAAGCGACATAATCGAGCATGGTAAGACGGGGTATCTCGTCCGGCCTAGCGATCTAGATGATTTCGTGCAGAGAGTATTGAAGCTTGGCCGTGACCCAATACTTCGCGAACGGTTCTCCCTGGCAGCCCGCGCATTCGCTTGCGAGGCCACCTGGGAGAGGATCAGCAACAAGGCGGCATGGCAGATGCTTGACTCGATTGAGCAGTTCGAGGAGAACAAGAACGTCGACGCCCCCAAGATGCAGCTACCCATAATCGGCTGGCTATTCCTGAGTGCTCCTGTGCGACAATACCTCCTGCCACAAATTGTCAAAGCAAAGTTAGCTTGGGCACTTTCTATTATCTTTAGTTTCTGGGTGGTCGTTGGTGGCTACCTTGTCTTCGCGAGTGTTGACCATCTGGTCAAAACTCAGGCGCCCCGGGTCTCTTCCTTGGTGAAGTTCATAACTCGGGGATAGGGGTTGAGGATAACAATCGAGAACTCTCCTCCCCTTGACCGCCCCCGCCCCCAGACCCCAACCACTATCACAGCTTACTCCTAGATAGCATTGCCTCCGTTTCTCACAAACCTGTTTCTCGTACCGGATCCGACCCACGTCGCTGGACGTGCTTGACATCACACATATTGCGTCATTGATTTCATAGCAATTGTACCAGCTATTTAGCTGATACAGTAGCATTATACCGGGTATACGTCACACAGCATACGTATCTTTGCAGGGTATCGGGTCACAAAGCCGGCGGGTTGGATGAGTGTGGTTATTGCACCTCCTAGCAAGCATCTAGACAGATAGCTCAGCGGTGAGAGGTAGAAATAGAATAGAATTCGTTGATTATAGATAATATCATCCAAACACGGCGTTCAAGACGTCTTGCGTATTTACAACCTGAGCAAACTCTTCGTTCAAACTCGCAAGGTTGACTCGATGCACTGTTTCGGCGTCGAAGTCCCCTTTCCCAAATGCAGCGCATGCATCACTGACGAGGATGATATCGCCTTCATCAAGTTCACCGGTCGGGCTCGTCCTGGACACAACTCTCAGATTGCTTGCCATTCGCGTAGTCGTACTAACACAGTGATCCGTCGTCAAGCCGGTGATGATGAGTTGTCTGACACCTTGGCTTTTGAGGTAGGTTTCCAGTTCAGTGCCGATGAAAGACGAGTTGACGTTCTTGGTGAAGACTGGCTCGCCAGATTCGGGCCGTGCAAATGGCTGTGGCTGCACCGCCTCCACAAGCTTGCCGTTAATTTCAACTTGAGCACTGGGATGAAGCGGTGAGTCTTGATAGATGCTGCGGTGATGGATGTGACAGATAGCCACTGTGTCTGATGTTGCCCCCACGCCTACGCCCTGCTTTTTGTTGTGTTCCCGCGCCGCTTTCAGCAGCCGTGAGATGTTCTCCTCGCATTCTGGCGTGCTGCGCGTAGTGCCCCAATGTGTCGGGTGTTTGAAACCATTCTGGACATCGATGAGAATCAAGGCTGTCTTCACGTTGTTGATTGGCTTCATTTTCCCTTTCGACGTATCCTGGTTGGCTGTCGTGATATACCGCGCTCAATGCTAGTGGTTAGAGTCAATATAGAACCTACCCATCGCGTCCTTGATATACGAAAGAGAGAAGATGGCGCAATTGCTGTGAGTCACGAAAACCTCGAAATGATTGATAATTAGATGCATGGTATTACTGAGTTAGCTACTACTATTACTCATATTGTTAGTATAAGCGTGTAATGTACGCCCTTCAGACATGGCCGACAGACCGGCTTCGGTGCGGGGATTGCGATTGCACCTAACGCAGTGACTCAGCTGGAGCGCGTCATGATAGTAGCTTCATCTAATGATCAACTCAGAGACAAGGCATGATGGAACCAAATACCTAGGTAGTCCCCCTCGGAGAACGAACCCTCGCGATAAACGGCTACCTGCTCGACGTGGCTCTATCGAGCTGCCCGTAATAGCAATTCGCTGAAATTGCGGGCTCCTTCGATCCAAGACAGGTCAAATTCAATCGCGTGTTCGCTCAAAGGAGGATGAGAACTAGCATAGAATACGAGCATCACCTCTTAACAAATGGAGGATCAGACGGGGAGCGCACAGGGCTGAGGAGTCTCGGTATTCCCTTCTTCATCTCCCCCGAAGAATACTCAAATATCGTCGGCACCGGGCAGTCAAATGCTCGGGGTTTTTGATGTGAGTGGATTTTAGCCTCGAAATATAAGCCCCGAAAGAAATAAGAATGCCTGATCTGAGAAAAGCCATGCATTCCATGGCATCGATCTTGATTTGACTTTCGCGGGAATATCCCCTCGTAATATGTTGGAATTGCACACCATGTTGAACTTAGTACAACTAATGTCTTGCGTGCTTGCTTTCTTTTTTACATACTATAGTATTATCATCGATCGTTGATATGGAAGAAGCGACAAGGTCCTGCATAACATTGAATGTCTTGGAAGTGGCCCCAGCGTAATGGTACTAGGTACCTCTGGTGCATGATAGGTCGAATGAGCCGATTTAAGAGGGCCAACCAAGTGTCTTCGGTACCTCCCCTCGGTGCTTGGCTACCAGGGCCTGTAACACTAACAGCAGGGGAGCTTGGGCGGGGCCTGGGCGGGGCCTGGGGGGGTTTCGAGCCTCAAGATGCGGTCTAAGACGAGTCGACAGGGGTACAGGGGTCTTATTAGGGGTCTTCACGGGCCTGCACCAGCCCTAGCGAAACTGCCTGAGTGCCCAAGGCAACGGTCGATTGGCCCAATTAGTCATAGTGCTACACGTTTTGTCGCATTGGCGCCGGTCGCTCGAAACCTTTCCCTTCTTCAGCACTGTCGCATCATCAGGCGATCCGACAAATGTCAGAACCATCAAAGCGTCAGAGCCAACGATGGCCACCTGCGACGGCCGATCCTATGTCGTTGCCTTACGGTTCTCACATTGGCAGAACTCTGCGCTGTTAGAAATTCGTGTCTGTTCCTGCGACGGGCGCAGCTCAAGTCAGCGGCATTTCTTAGCCAGTCGGCTTTTGTATGGACGGCTAAACTGCGTATTATTGCCTTTATTAGGCAGGCCTACAGCTTCTGCGCACCCGATTGGCTGCGCTCGCGCCGTCGTATTGCGAATGCGATTTCTTCAACGAGTCTCCACAATGGTTTTGCTTCTCGAACCTCTCCGTCCTCTATCGCGCCACCAGCTGCTCCTGGGTCCTCGACTCCTCGACTCCTCGTTCCAACCTCTGTATCATGACCATGAGGTTGGCTGTCGCAGGATGCAGTGTGAAAGCATGACAACGTGCAAGGGCTACGACGCCTCGTGTTCGAGGTTCCAACCTGTCCTGGTCGTATTGGTCGGCCGCGTCTGCCCTGGCATCTTGATCTGTCTAAGCCGCCCGAGCAAAGATCGCTCGACGACCCACCGTCATGCCATTAGTCGGTTCTTGGGGTCGCCTTGGGTGTCCTCGGGGGTGTCTTCATGTGGACCCCTGGTCTCATAGTATCCATCCTAAGATATCGAGCTGATATCCCGTCTTTTCCTGCTCTCCTCTCCTTTCCCATTACTATGCGAGCTTAGTGGCCGAACCAAACCAAACAAAACATAGCCTCTTCTCCCTCCCATCGGGCAGGTCCCTCTTTTCTTTCTCTTTTCTTGTCAGATCTCTAATCTGATCGCCGCTATTCGCGTCTCCGCTCACAGCGAGGTCGAACAGTCAACCAAGGACAGGTTCCAATACGCTCTTTACTGATACAGCATACTATTCTACCGCCGGCCGGCTTATACGCACTCAAAGCTATATACCTTATTTGAATATCTAATATAGAGTAAAAGAGTATCGTCAAGATGGTTTGGATAAGTGCTGCCTTAGCATCTTTGCTCGCCTCGTCGGCAGTGGCTAGTATAGAGCCTGTAATGGGAGGCATGATGCAGCCCCGCGCGACGTTACTGGAAACGAGATTAGACGATGCCGACGACGATTCGTTACAAAGGCGGCAGACCACGACAACAGCGGATGCAAATATGACACAATGGAATACAGATACTTCAGCAGCCTGTATGTCGGCACTGTCTTCACTTGGCACAGCTTCCAACCCCTCGGGAACGGCAGTCTGCTATAACCTGTTCAGCCTCGATACCAACGATGGCACCTTCATGGCCGATCTACGCCTTTTCCAAGTATCAACACCTTTTGGGGACTTCGAAGGCATCCCGCCAAAAGATATTTCGGTCGGGCTTCAGTATAACGGCGCTTCTGTCTCGCCTGTCAGCCAAGGGAATCAAACTCAGAAGACTACCAAGCGACAAAGCTCGATGCCCGCACTTCTCCAGACCTACATGTTTGTGGGTCAAATAGACAAAGCCAAGATGGCTCAGCCCATGACAATGTAAGCATTAATAATTCTATATTGAAATATTCATCTCAAACGCAGACTTACAATTCAATAGGGGTGTGCTAGAAGCGTTGGTGATGCCCACAGTCACACTGACGGGGAAGAACGCAGTAGGCCAGCCAGTCAGCACGAATGTCTCCTCCAACGAAGCCGCCTTCGTGAATGGTATCTTCTCGAACGAAGTCGTTATGTCGGACTTTTCGCTGGCTTCCCTAGCAGTCGACAACATTACCGCTCAAATGCATGAGGGCTCAGTCGCCTTTGTCCTTCCCGGCGTTAATATCCTGATTTTCCCGGTGGGCTTAGTCCTCACCAGCATCTGGCTAGTAATCGGGGTTGGCTTCTACGCGTTCGGCACATACGAACGATACAACTACCGGGATATGTACAGGAGAATGAAGGCCAGAGACAGCAACAAGCCCGGCTACGGTGCAAGAATATAATAAACCACAAAATCAGCAATTGACTTCGCGCGCATGGCGTTTAGTGGATGCCGTCGATGGGTCTGGATTAATGTTTCAATGGCGGGCTGGATATTATTTGAGCAGCGTGTTTTAGACTACCGAACCCTTCGGGCTTGTTTATTATTTGTTTGATACTTGTGTCTATACTATTACGGGTAGATTGGCCTATCCAGGATTATATATACCAATTCCATGATTAGATGAAGATGTTATCCCGAAGCCACTCATGCAAGACTTGAAAGAAAGGATTGCCTCAGCTTAGAGTCCTACGCTTCTAGGAGAGTGTAGTCTGCAGCAGTTACACGATATCTTACCGTATTAGGATAATTCGATCCTACGCGCGGCAGTTCCTGGGCGATGACGCATGTATGTAGAGAAGAATCGAAGGATCGCATACCTACCTGGCATTCTTCCTCCCGATTGGCTGGGGTACAGCCCATGGAAACTTTCATAGGACATCATTTAACATCCTATGGACTGCTTATGCTCACCTTCCTCTTAAGCATATTTTTTGCGTATATCTTCCCGCATTCAGCTGATCGAGGTAGCGGATCCGAGATTCGGATTCGGGATTCCAACTGATCCTAGGTTCCGGAACAGAGTCCCTAGACTTCTATGGACCGCGTCAGTCTATCATTTCATCCGCGGGAGGATTCGACTCTGGCCCTTTTCGGCTTTTAAAGCCCGAAAGAAGGCTTTGATCTAAACGACGGGAGGAGTCTATTTTCTTCTGTCGAGATCGAAACGACAAGCCTACCAAAACATAGCTTTAATATAACAAGATACAACAGCACATAAACATGTATTTCTAATTTAATAAAATGCTTGACGTTAGGGTGCTTCACCAAGTTATACGTATAGGTAACCTACAGCTAAGAGGTATCTAGTAACAGAATCTTGATATCAAATAAGCAGATACTATACCACAAGAGGAATAAAATCCAACGTGTTATGTTCTAAGCTCTAAAGGAACGACTAATATAATAAAACTATACACTACAGAGCTTGCGTGCTTTAGGTACTCTTATAATATGTGCTCTCCTTAGGTTCCTACGGTAGAATCCTCTCATTCGGCCTCCGAACCAGAATTCCCACAATCTCCTCCAGCTCGTCCAATAATTCCGCTGCAACTCCAATCCAGTCCTGGAACGTGACGATCTCCAACATCAAGCTGTCCTTCTCCGCGTCGACGAACGCCTGCACCTTCCACTCGCGCAGCGGCTCGAAGTGCGGATACACGGTTTCGAGACGGCAATCTGCCCCTTGCCCTTCTTCTCCTAACCCTAGCTTGAGATTCTCGACATGGTACACATCCTGATGTACCACGGAATCAAACCAGTTGACACCCTCCGCATGCCAGCTCGGGACGCACTCCCGTGCGATCTCCTCTAGCCCCATGCCCTCGTGCTGCGCGCTAGCAATATGCTGGTGCTGTACGTACTGCAAGAGGTCGACGGCCGTCCAGTCGTCTTCGAACCGCACCCGCACGGGCACGTATTGCCACGTGGGCCCCATGACGGCGTCTGCACGCGGCAAGTCAATGTTGCGGCCAGTGACTACCTCGCCGAAGACCACGTCGCGTAGCGCAAGCCGCTGGGCAAGGCATAGCGCCCAGGCGGCGGTGGGCAGCGTCGCGACCGTTATATCTTTGAGCCGAGCGGATATATCGATCGTGCGGGTGAGAGCAGCAGGGGTATTAGAGGTTAGGGGGAGATCCGGGCGGAGGATTGTGAGGGAGCTGTCCTTCAATAGGTCTCGCCAGTAGGGGATGCTGCGCGGGATGCACTTCTTAACTACGTGGTACAAAAACGAGGAGAAGGGGACGGAGTCTGGCGTTGGCGTGCCGTCGTATAGACCTGCAAGCTGGCGTATGAGCCCCGGTAGGCACACCTCGTCGTACTGCGCGTGGGATATGCGGAAGATCAGGCAGCTCTTGTTACCCTCGCCTTGGACGAAGATGAACTTCACAAAGGCAGAGCCTAGAGGCATCTTGGTTTGGACGTCGACATCGCATAGTTTGTGGACGAACGAATCCAAGTCCCCTTCAATCTCATATTGGTCGATTGCCACCTTGAGTGTTTCAAGGACGACGCCGAAACACTTTCCAGCGCTCTCCACAAACACCGTTCGTAAGATTTCATTGCGCGCAACGAGTTCTTGGCAACTCCGGAAGAGCCTTTCCTTATCGACGTGTCCATTGAAATAAAATAGTTCGTATCGTGCGGAGTATCGGGGGAGCTGAGTCGTACCCCTGACGGCAACTTGCTGGAGCGGCCGCGCCGGTACTATATCTTTGATTACATGATCGCCCTGGGTGAGGTTTGGTCGGACTGTTTCGGCGATGAAAGTTTCTACATCTGGTATATCAAGCAACGAAAATGGAGATGGTGGTGCTTCGACCGACTCCGCTGTCGCCTGCTTTCCTTCCCTCAGGATCTTCGCCATATCGTACAATGTTCTGTGTTTGAAGATTTCAGGCACCGTCAGCTCAAGCCCCTTGGCTCGGAGTTCCGACACAATCTTCATGGCTCCGATTGAGTCGCCTCCAAGCTGGAAAAAGCTGTCGTTTAAGCCGATATCGTCTTCATCGATTGCTAAGATCCGGCTCCAAGTCTGCCGCAGACTTTTCTGCTTTGCGGAAGTGGCCGACACACGTTTCTGTCGTGAGCTGGTGGCGGGTATTTTCGCGGGATTTGTTCGTTCCACGAACGTGATACTATTATCCTCGCTAAATTTTGCAAGCTTGCGAGTCCTGTAAAAATGACCATCACGACTCTGCTCGGCCCATTTGGGGGACGGGACCGGTTCCAAGTTAGGGTTGTCCGAGCTTCGAACCAAGAGTTCGCCTACCGCACCAGGAGGAAGTAACCGGTCTAGATCAGTCGGGTCAACAACATGTGCCTCGGATGCCTCGCAGCCAGCAGGAATCAAAGTAGCGATGGCTGAGCTTTTCGCACCCGCCTGGCTTAGCCGGGTAAGCTCAGTAATATCCGCCTCGGTCAGGAGCTGAAGTTCACTGCATTTAATGTCCGGGTTCTCGATGAATTGCTGTGTAATCCGTCCAAGTTGATGTAACATCCTCTCCATTTGTGGGCTGTTTACCGTTTTGGAGTCGAAGCTTGCCATGATCAAGTACCCTTGGGGATCTAGGGAGCACACCAACATGAGAGCGTATGTGTTGAATTTGAGCGCCTCTTGTGCCGCCTCGGCATCTCCAGCGGGAACGAAGCCGTCTGCCGGTTGCTTTTCATTGGGACCATCGGTATCAGCGTCAGCGCTAGGATGTAATACTAACCCTGTCCTCAGCTCGCAAGCCTCTCGAGCGTCGGGACTGAGACGCCTGATGTGCTGCAAGCCGAAGTGCTCATGGGGAATACCGGCGACTGACTGGTCGTGGATCTCTTGTAGGTACTCCTTAATCGTCATGTCAGGATGAACAGCTACACGGACTGGTATTGTAGCGATCATGGGTCCTTCGATCTGCTCAACCCCTGGAATCGGGGCGTTGCGTCCAGTGAGTGTTTCGCCAAACACTACATCATTTGATGCTGTATAAGTTGAGACCAAAAGTGCCCAAGCCCCACGGATAACGGTAGCAATGGTTATTCCAGAGGTAGGTTTCCCTGTGTGCACATAGTGCTCTAGGAGGGAGTCGGCTTGTTGCTGATAGCCAGAATACGGAAGAGGGGGGAACTGCTCGCCGTTGGCACCGTCTAGTCTTTCTCGCCAGAACGATTCCGACTCCTCGCGGTTCATATTTGCAAGATAGCTGATGAAGTGCTTGAACTCTGCCGGCCTTTCGGTTGAAAGATTATTATACGCCCGGTTGACTCGCTCGACCACTAGAGGCATTGACCACCCATCGTAGAGGGCGTGGTGCATCGTTAGGACAAAATGCGATTTTCCCGTCAGTTTCTCATTGATAACTAGTCCGTATCTCACCAAAGGTTTACCAAGTTGGACCGGGTCACTCCGATCCTGGACCAGATAGTCGTTGAGACTCTGCCCAGACAAGGACTTGCAGTCGAAGTCATCTTTCACAACTACTTGCATCAACCCGTAGTCCGGTACTTGGACGATTCTCGTCCGAAGGATTGCACAATCCTTAGATGCCAGTTCGAAAGCCTTTGCCAGGCTCCGGACTGCCGCCTCATCTGCAAGCTCGACTACGCGCTGTGCGACATAGGCTTCGCTGACCTTAGCAGACAGAGCCATAAGGCCCTCTTGTAGAGGTGTGCACGGGTAGATATCCTCGATTTGTGATGGATCGACGTCGCAGAGGCTGGCACAGTCGCGTCGAGCGTCATCCTCGGACCATTGTTTGCTCAGAAGGGAGAATGGTGGGATCTCGACGCTCGCTTCACTGGAGCCTGGTCTTGCGACGAGGGCCATGTCCGAGAGCACCGGGTTAGCAAAGATATCAGCGACTGTGAGTGCCACGTTCTGTGTTCGTGCTTGGGCCACTAGCTTCATCGCACGCAGCGAGTCGCCTCCCAAGTTGAAGAAATTGTCATGAGCTCCGATTTCAGCGTCTTGGCCTAAGACTTGTGTCCATAAATGGGCGAGTTTCTTTTCCATTTCGGTTGAGGGCTCTTTCCTAGGAACAGTCGCAGCGGCGAATCCAGCGATATCCTTTCTACTTAGCGAATGACCTAGCTCTCGGAGGCGTTTCCGATCCGTCTTTGCTGACACGAGCAGCGGCATAACCTGTAGTGGAATATATGCTGCCGGTACCATATATATGGGTAGGTGTTCTGAAAGAGCCTTGTTCATATCCGCAAGAGAATCAAGGACCTGGGGAGACAGTGATCCAAGGAGAGACTCGGACTCCGATACAAGACCTGCTCGTTCTGCGATGAAGGCTACCAACGTCGGTTCACCAGCAGGTCCACCAGGCCTAATGACTTCGGCGGCGACGCGGGTTCCTGGAGGTAGTTTATCCCGCATGTTGTACTCGATCTCTGCAAGTTCGATCCGCTGACCGCGTAATTTCACCTGCTGGTCGCCCCGGCCAACGAAAATAATCGTTCCGTCCGAATCGTATCTCACTAGGTCACCGGTCTTGTATAAACGGCCCCTGCGGCCTTCGTGTTTTGGGCTCCCAGCAACAAGCCACTTTGGATCGTTGATGAATGCCATAGCCGTCCTCTCAGGGTCATTTAAATAACCAGGGCCGACTATAGGACCTTCAACTAGAAGCTCGCCAACCGCGCCTACGGGCATGAGGCGGTTGTGGTTGGAAGGGTCGACGATCCATAACGTTCCTCCAACTCCCCTTCCAATGCTGACGTGCGGTTTTTGGCTTTCAGCACCAACGTCGCCGTTTACGGCGCATCCGACAGTGCACTCAGAAGGACCATATGCATTAATGACTTTTGTATTTCGGCTCCAAGCGGCTGCGTCGCCCGCAGATATAGCCTCTCCTCCCAGTCCAAGCACCTCAAGTGAAGGTATGATGTCAGGATCCAGAACACGGGCGACGGACGGCGTCATGTGAGCCATGTTGACATTCATCTTCCGTATGGCACCGCTGAGATCATTTACCCGATCGGCGTCCGAAGGTATGCATAGACAACCCCCAACTGACAGGGTGCAGAGCATACAGTCGATACAGACGTCAAAGGCGTACGACGCAAAGTCTAGGACCCGAGAATGCGCTCGGTATCCGACTATATCTGCGCGTGGTATCGCCCCGCTGGAGTAGTTCTCATGTGTTATAACAACACCCTTTGGCTTGCCCGTGCTGCCCGATGTAAATTGGATATAGAGATTCGTACTCGCCGGCACAGAAGGCAAGCTGGAAGAGGTGTCATAAGTGCTGAAGTGCTCACTGGCGAGGGTGATGTGTGTTGCGTTTGGTGCGATGCGACGGCCGAGATTCTCCTGTAGCTTTGACGTTACAATAGTAACAGCGCCGGTCTGTTCGACAATGGTGCGCAGTCTCCCTTCAGGCTGGCTGGGGTCCATCAGCGCAAAAGTGCCCCCGGCTTTCATCACAGCCAGCACGGCCACGACTGTCCATCTGGATTTCTCGAAACATAGCGGCACGATCGATCCTATCCTAACACCCAAGGATATGAGGTGAGCAGCAAATTGGTCTGATTTGGAGTTCACATCTCCGTATGTAAATGCGCCATCCCATGAGTGGACAGCAGATCGACCAGGATCTTTATTTGCTTGTTCTGCCACCAGTTCATGCATGCATATCTCCAACGTCGGGGGAAGGGGTGTGTTCCAACTCCATATCTGCTCCAACTGCTCTGTGGTCAAACCATCTTCCTCCAAGTCCGTCGGCGGAGTTGTTATGTGACTGCTCAAAGCACCTTCGTCGGTGTGGACAGAGTCAGTACATGAGTAATCTGCATCCTTCTGGCCCATTGTCGACTTTTCGGTGGCGGCTGTATTGTATTTTGCTCGATGGCCAGGACTTGAAGCTCGATCTACAATTTCTCATGCGCCCGAACAGCGGACTCTCGCATATGTGATGGGCGAGTGGACCCTAGGGACATGTTAAATGTCATGCAAGATGTAGGGTCTGGTGATGGTATATTAAAGAGATTCAAGACACCGAGTGCCTAGAACGCTAAGGGGAAAAGAACGCAGCGGACACATGATGGTTCCATACCTGTCTCCATTCTTGCCGACAACGGCAACTGCTTCTTCATCGATCTACTAGCACAGGTACGAGAGAATGGTGACCGATGTGGCTTACTGGAAGCAACTTTCCCTTTCGGCATTAGAACGCTTATTTACGGGGGCCGTCAGAACGGATCCAAGATGGCACCAACGCACGTCTTCTCCACAGGCAACGGATCAGATAACTTTAAACGCATCTGATAATTTCAAAAACCTGGTTCAAGGACAAGGAATACCTGCGAGGGTGGAGCCTTGGCGGTATAATCGCCGCTGCAACGGTAAAAAAAAATCTAGGTAGAGCCTCGGCGGTAGGTTTGGGAGAGGTCCACGGGTGTATGTGGTCATGGACCGATGGGAGATCTCCGCAGAGCTTACTGCTTTCAAGGTAAACGCCGAATTACAGGTTTCCTCTTTCGAAAATCATGCACCTGACGCCACCGAATCTGCGTGTGCCTTTCGGTTTCTCTGTACGTTCCAAGTTACTTACCGGATAGTATACCTACATGTAGGCACTGAACATGCCACCCGAGCCACCAGTGCAACACGCTAATAAAGTCGGCCAGTGCTTTGTTAGTACAACCCCACGCTTTCAAGAACCGCAACAGCGTTAAAAGGCGCAAGGCGTGGGTAAAATTCGAGTTAGATATTGTAGATTTCTAGGCTTCGAGTTGAGTCTGATTTCTGGTTGATTTTGATTTTGAAGTTTTGAGAGAGCTAAGATCTGTTAAGAATTAATACCTACATTGAATATATGTTCGTCGGGTTAAGTACGTGTAGAAGCACCAGGGCGCCAAATCACAACTTGCGCTGCATGTGGTTTGGCGGGCTCATCCACATCCACGAGCCAGGTTCACCACGTAGCTCAGTGCATTAGCCTGCCATTAGTGGACAAAAAGTTTTACGTTAACAGCTCGCTGGGTATGACCGTGGAGCGTGTCCTATTCGTGGGACAGGTGGGACAGGTGACCGTGGACGGAAGAGGTAAGGGAGGGTTAAGATTGGAGGGTCGGCTCGCTTCGTACCTGATCTCCAATGAGTACATCGTTGTCGCATACAAGGACCAATGATTTTATCCGATTTCGGACAAGCTGTTGAGCAAAACAGGCACTCCAGACCTTCTCTACCAAGTATTACTTGGATGTTAGGTACATAGATCTCTTGAAAGAGGTTCTTCTTGCATTTCTAGAAGGAAAAAAAAAAAAGAATTGGATTTCTCGCGTGGACGTCGTGTTTGTCCAACACCCCTTAGCTTTAAACGAGAAATCCAAATTCGAGAAATCTACAGAGCGTTAGTTCAGCTATCATGATGATGGCACAAATGCGTGCATACATGTATCGTCGCGTGTCTCAATAGCGGGATGCCTCTTGAGGTGGTAATTTGTACGTAATTAGATTGACTACGCCTACATAGTATAGATTCAAGCTGCTGAGTATGCTTGTTCGTCACTAGCTGTTTTATAGCTAGAACGCTTCTTGAGCTTTCAGGAGGGTCGGACCTGATGGATGCTTAAGATTTAGCGTAGACTCGTCCTTAGCTCAACGCTCTTCCCGCTAGGCCGATATACATGTACATACAGGTACGTATAGCCAAGTTGGGAATTGGATACAGTAGGTACCTGGTAGGCCCTAACGGTTTATCACGCAAGAAAAGTACAATCTAGTAATTGAATAAATAGACCGTTGCGTTGACATGTCTACGATGACCGAGTGTTGGCTGAGGAAGTCAATAGGGAGTCCGCCCTGCCTTTTTGCAAGTTTCTCACGGTAGGCCCCACTAGAAATTATCAACCATCATGAATCCTTCAATGTTCACTAACTCGGTCATTCAATAAAACTAGGTACTATGTACAAGAATAGAACGATCGCTGCCTCATGATATCTATCATATGAGAGAATAATACCGCATGGTGGCCAAGCTCCGCCGTAGCCTTTCTCTCGGCCCTAACACTTACACCTCCGGGAGGATCACGTTCCGTTAAATTCGGTTCTCGTCGCCGCTAACCCACTAACCGCTAGGAAGAGAGGGAGAGGCGCCTCAGCTCGTTACCTAGGCTGCCGAGACGGGTGCGGCTGAGCTGGCCTCGAAGCCTATTAATGTGCGCTTCGTTTCGGTTAGGCGAACGCAGCATGTAAGCGATGGATGCGAGTGTCACTTGTTAGAGTTACAGCCACAAAGAATCTTCGGAAGCAAGCGGCGGGAAATATCGCGAACCAGCCAGTCAATTACTACCAATTTCGACTGTGGGGCAGATGCGGCCCAAGTAAGCGCCAATGACGGCCTCACTACGGCGAGGCCGCGTCGTCTGGTGTTTCAAGTAACAGACTTGACACGGGATTCGATGCCAGTTAGACCTATTTCTGTGCGTTTTAGACTCCATGTTGCTTGTTGCTACGGACGTTGTACCGTAGATGATTCCTTCTTACCCTTCTTTGCAAATGGGAATTGTACCTGTTGGATGGCGTTGGATCTCCCTGTATTGTTGGTTCAAACGCTTCCTTTGGTGTTTAACAAGGCTTGCATCGCGATCGTCGATATGGATAATCTTTTGCTACTACGCTATGCTCCACGTTTTGCATCGAAATTGTCTTCAGCGTTGCAGTTGCAAATGTTCCTCTAAATTTGTATCGGTATGTACAATTATCATGACAGGCCTAGTAAATACCGTGGCTCTCAAGTAAACAAGTCTACTGTACCGTATCCTGACTCATGCCCTTTATGAATGGAAATCTCAATATATACAAGTTGGTGCCCATAGCTCACCAAAGGGTATATAGGCGGCTAGATAGCATACGTGCTTAAACGTGCTGCGCAAAGCCGAGTGAGTTGTTGCCGCCGTTGAAAGCGACGAAGTTGCTCTTGAAGAAAATATCGCCGTAGACCTGTAAACCAGCTGGCGTAGCTTGTAGACCACCGAAGCAAGCTGTAATTCATTAGCAGGATGACCCCGATGCGGATATGTATTAGAAACTTACTTTGATCATCAACTTGGGCAAAGTTGATGTCGGTGCCCTTGACGGTGGCCATGTTACCGCCTACATCCAATTGAAGGTCGGGTAGCTGTGCGTTGCAGGGGAACGTGAAACCACCTTGCTGCTGGTCGTCTACCGCGCCATCGACTTGGGCATAGTACGCCTGTGCTACCGCAGGGTCGGCCAAAAGGAGGGTAGTGCCAGTGTCAGCAATTGCCTGAGCTCCAGCCGTAGAAGTCTGGGGCTTGCCACCGTTGATGGCAAACTGTTCGCTTGTGAACTGCCAGAAGCCATCGGTCGTATTGACGGGAACCCATGCCATAGCACCTGTGAACTTGCTTGTGTCTATAGCACCAAACTCATAAGCACCCGCCGCTTGGGCGCGAAGGTCAGCAGTGAATAGGGGCTCAGCAAGGGATGATTTGACGTTGTCGAAAAAAGTCTTCTGTGGTGCGGGTTGAACAGTGTTGAGCTGGCTGAACGCGAGACCAAGTAGACCATTGTTGTTGGTGTCTTGGACGAAGGATTTAGAAACTGCGGTAGCTAATTCAACAGCTTGCCCGGTGACAGTAGCGCCGCCAATGTCCACAGTATCGGTACCGACATTGCCTGCAGCACCCGAGCCGTCGCCATAGGAGATCTCAAAAGAGGCACCCTGCATAAGTTGAAACGTTTTGGACTGGGCTGGATCAAAGACAGTATGACCTTGGGTGGCCGCGTTGCTGAGCTGCGTGTTGAAAACCCACAAATCGGATGAACCGGAATCAAAATCGAGGTTTAGAGTCTGTCCGCCGATATTTACAGGGGAGAGGTACTCGACATCATTGGCCTCGGGGGTGTTTGTCACAAGGCCAGTCCCGTTAGCCGCGGATGCGGTGGCCTGTCCATTAGCGGCTGCACCCCCCTTGTTCTTGTGGCCTTTGCCCTTCCGGCGATTTTGCCTCTTCGAGATCATTTCATTCTGTCCCTGAGCGGCGTTCGCAACGCCAGCTGGGATCGGCATCCGATACTTTCGGAGCGTCTTCAGGAGAGCTCGAGGGCCATTGCGGCCGGTGAAGTTCGGGTTCGGTACTCGTTCGACCTTATATACACCTCGTTTATGAATCTTTGCCGGTGAAGCAGAAGCCAAGGCTAAGAGCCCATAGACCAATAACAACTTCGCGAAGGACTGCATGTTCCCTAATATACCCTGGGAGAAGAGAGAAAGGAGAAGATATATAATATATGTATCACCACACCAGGTGGGTTTCAAGGAGAGGAAGAAATGATGTAGTAACCCTACTTCGGCTGGCGACTCAACTATGAAAGGTCGGTCAAGTGAAGTCGAAGCTACAAAGAAAGGGTGGTGAAGCTTAAGGACACCGACAAGAAAAGAGGGACCGAATAGAAAGGAAACAATGAAGCAACTGCAGAATAAAAGTTGTCTCAGACAACGACAAACTTCGTAAGAGGTGAAGTATGAAATAGAAAGAGGGTAAATGGGAGCCAAGACCTCTGCTTTTGAAGTAGAGCATGGCGAAGAGAAGACGAAAAGGGGTGTAGGGGTTAACCCCGGTAGAGCATCATTCGATCTACATGGAGATCAGAAACAAGCTCTAGCTAAGCTAGCCAAGGTCGATCATGGATTTGATGCGCAGTTTGTCTCGAGTGTTAGGTGGGCGACGGAGTTCTTGGCTCGAATAGGAGCTGAGTCGTCATGTTCCTCGTCGACAATCGAAACGAGCTCCACTAGGAATGCTCTTAAGACAGATGGTGTGGCATAACCTGTGGGGGCCCGTTATAGAACGGAAAGGCAGATTCGTAATGAAGAGCCTGACTCGTCGACAGGGAGAGACATCTCAGTGGATGTAAAGCTCCAGGAGCTAATGCAGGGGCTTGAGCCCCATCATGGGTTTCTGGGGAATCAAGGTTGCGCCTTAACGGTGGCTTCGATATCTGCCGACAGAATCCTTTAAAAAGTGCCGAATACGCGAGTCCAGCCAGAATCCCATCGTAACCAGTCGCGGCTGATATAACTAGAATCACTAATACGGCAATAAGACAAATGAAAGGGGATAAGGATGGGTGGTTAGAGAGATGAGAGCTCGGCGGTGTTGGCCAATAGCAAAATCTTCTACATAACGTGATTAGTGTAGCAGGTAGAAACGTAAAAGGTCATTGTCCAGAGTTGATGGGTATGTAGGCTCAGGCCTTGGGGGTCGGTTGCAGTGTCATCGAGGTATCCAAGAAAGGGTTCCTCGGCTCGAATATCCTACATGAAATTTACATAGGCGTTGACCACGGTAAACCGTATTCCCCGACAAAGGCCAGACAGAAAGACGGAGCATCCCCTGGTCCCCGAAGTTGGAGGGAGCCAATGGTAAGGCGTCGAATAGAAATTCCGGGGCGTTTCAAGAGCGACGCAGGGTTTAGCCTGGGTATGAGAGATCACGGATCCTTGTGGTAACATTTGCGAAAGTGGACACAACGGAAATGAAGAAGAAGATTGCATAGGGATCATCATTAGTGATGGACGACTGTTTCCCCATATATGACATACTATGCAGTGTATATCAACGACTAGAAGAAGCTTGTCTGCGACAAGATTTTCTCGTAAGGTTGAATTGTGGGGGGTCGAGTTGAGATGAAGTTACTGTTAGTCCGGGATGGCGGACTGAATGGGAAAAGGTTCGAAGAAGCAAAGAAGCGTAGGAGAAGCACACTGTTATCGATAACCCCACTAGTCGTAGCACACGGTCGCACAAACATCGTTAGTTGACTGCGTTATAACGATAAGGTTGAATTAAACGAAGCATACATCCATGAAAACCGCATGAAAGCAATGAAGCCACATAAAAAATCACACCAGCACGTGATGTTCCAGCCACCGATTATCCTGTTTCTGTCACCGTTTGAAACTGAACTTCCCCAACCTCGCAATTCCCACCGTAACTGACCAACACCACCCCCGGAGAAAGCTCCAAAGCGATAAGCACATCGCATCCGACTCTCAGGACTAGCGATAACAGCTTTTCCGTCTAATCGTCTAATCGGGAAAACCTGACAAGATCGCCCCGGCGCCTTGGTCCAGATCCCAATCCCATCCGTCGTCAGTCACGACGACGCGACCGCCATCATGTCGGACGACGAGGTCGAAGTCACCGGCACGCGAAGCTCGCGCCGCAATGCAGACAGGCGAACCCCGCGATTCAGCTGGAACCTAGCTTACGAGGAGACATTCTTCAGGTCGCTATGCGAGTCCATGCAGATGGGATACAAGGAAAACCACAGCTTCAAGTCTGGTGCCTGGGAGCGCGCCGCCATCGCCCTGCGCGACAAGCACGGCGCCTATCCTGAAAAGAGTCATCTCATCAACAAGGCCGACAATGCGCGCAAGAAGTTCCGCATGTGGAGGGGCTTGAGGGAGGACCCCGAGTTCCTATACAACCCCACCACCAGGATGGTCACGGCGAGCGAGGAGGCTTGGAGGAGACACTTCGAGGTAGGCGATGATGTTGCCCATAGGAATAAAATGGATGCTAACAGTAGCTATCTAATAGAAAGAACCATTGTCAAAGGCACTGAGGGGTCGTCCATTCGACCATGAAGAGTACATGGAGATCCTATTCCCCGACGTCGTGGGTTCCGGCGGTGCTCCAAAGCGTATCATGAAGCCGAGGCGAAGAAACCCCGATGGCAGCTTGTCGGGTAGACCAAGCACCGCAGACCAAACCGTCATCGATCCCTCCCTCGACGGCAGTATCTACGGCCAGACTCCAACCCAAACCCCAGTCCAGCAAACACAGCCATTGAGCCAATCATTAAGCCAGCCGCTAAACCAGCCGTTGAGCCAACCGTTAAATCAATCAGTGCCGACACCATCCCTACCACAACCTATGCAGAGACCCTCGTCGACAACAATCCCCCCTCGAACATCCATAAGCGCAAATCCGAGTGCGCTCACTCCCCCCGACGAGCATGTCCCCAATACCCAAGCGCAAAAACGCCCGAATCCCAACCCCAGTCCCGGCTACCCAGAAAAGCGTCGTGGTCGGCCTTCGCGCTTTTCCTCCAATTTCTACACGCAGCAGTCCACTAATACGCCGTCCTCCTCTTCTGTCGTCCCTCCTAATACTACTACTCCCGCGGCGCCAGTTGGACTTCATTCATCCTTTAGCCCCGCCGGACTCGTCGAAGATAGCATCCTTTCCCTAGCCGAGGCTCTCAAGGCCCGCAGTCCGCCTAAATGGCCGGAGCAGGCAGTAGAGATTTTCTTCCGCGAGTTCGCCGACGAGGATGCCGATTTGCAGCTCAAGATTGCTGAGAAAGCTCTGACGGACGAGAATAAGGCAATGGTGTTTGTCAAGATGACGCCGGTATTACGGAGGCATTGGGTGGGCAGATTGAGAGAAGTCCACATGCGGAATCTAGGCGGTGGGCTTGGGTTGGGAGGCAGAGTTGGCGAGGAGGCTTAAAAGTTTTTACCTAGGCTTATGGAAAGCGTTGTCAAAGCGGAAGTGCTTAATCTTGAACGGAGTTCGGCGCTGGGGCGTTTTATGATGCGATGAAAGCTACTGAGGACGTGTTACTAGGGCTAATGTTCCATGAAGAGCCCTGGGGGGCTTTGGCCTCAAGGCCTTATACTATTGGCGGAAGCCATCACGACATTGAGATTGAGGCTTTCGGTTATCGTGATGATCCCGATTTTTCTCTAGTGGAACCGGTTCTTAGCCGTTCAGTTTCGCTAGGAGCTTCATGATACGATAACGTATATATTATTTCACTAAGATTAATGATATCATTTATCGCTGCTGCCTTCTCTTTAGGGATAGGCTTACCCCGATCCTGCCTCATAGTAGGTATCATAGGCTTCGTCAAGGGTGTACATCTGTCATACTCGGTGTAGTACTCGCGGATAAACGTGTCCAATACTGCTATGCCACGAGCACTGCGTGATACGCTGTCACACCCCAGTAATTTGATGGTGAGAGGACGAATGTCCATCGTCGCGAAGAGGCTTGTCGATTTATATGAGCCCACCACCAGGAACTACAACATCTCCAGACGAAATTGTTTCTCTGCGGAGGTGACTGAGGACATCAAGGCTCATAAAGTAGCAAAGCAAATGGATACCATCTATCTTGATAAAGACGCCAAAGCGAGCTTGGTATCCGATATCGAGCGCTACCTCGACCCAAGGACTTGCCAATATTACAACTCGCGCCACATTCCCTATCGCCGGGTATCTTCTGCTGCATGGTCCCCCGGGAACCGGGAAGACATCGCTGTCGCTGGCATTGGCAGGGGAACTTGGGCTCGACTTATATATTCTGGACTTGTCAGCAGTGCCGAATGTCAGTGTCCTGGACTCGTTGTTTTGTGACTTGCCTTCGCTCTGTCTTGTCCTTCTCGAGGACATCGACGTCGTGGGGTTGATGAGCAGGGCTGAGACGGAAACAGAGTACGAAAGAAATCCAAGTATTCTTCTATAAAATGCACTCTGTCCGGATTACTCAACGCGATCGATGGGGTTGCCTCGACTGAGGGACGTATTTTGTTAGTCACTTCCAACATGCCGGATAAGCTTGACGAGGCTTTGCTTAGGCCAGGGCGCATCGACCGGAAGATCTATCTCGGGTACATCAGCCCGCACGCCGTAGAGCGTATGTTCCGTCGCATGTACGAAGGAGAATACACGGAACACAGCGTCATGGAAGGAAGAGTCAAGCCACTAGATGGGCCGCAGGGAAACCTCTCCATAACGAAGAAAGGATATGAGAATCTAACAGCCATGGCCTTGAATTTCTCTAAACAGGTCCTCGAAGAGACCTTCACGCCAGCACAGATCCAAGAGTATTTACTCCAGCACCAGTAGTCCCCTGTGGAAGCAACGGATCAGATCGTGGATTGGGTCAAGGAAGAAGTGGGCGAGATGGAAGAAAAGACATCTCGGCCCCAGGACACCAACGGTGTAGCGCAGAATGGAACAGCGGCGTGAAAGCCATCAGCATGGAGTAGGTAAGCAGTATTGTGTTAATTCAACATCCCCCTCGAGTTACATTCTCAGTGCCATAATCATATATTGTGATGGTTGGTCTACGATATTACTACTCTATGGGCTCAAGATATTATGTTGTATTTTTGGTCTGTGGCGCGATGATAGGTATGGTAGAAGGGCTCGCAGGTTATCTGGACCTCGAGGGAGTCATATTTTGAGTTATTCCAGGAGCGAATATTGTTACTCAACTGCTTCATTTGTTCGCTTCCAGCTTTAGGCTCTTCTAATAGATTGGTGAGACACGACGGAAGCCGGCACTAGATTTACTTCCATTAAATTATAGGTAGGCGTCTAGTTATTGTCTCGGATTCTTGGAATCTATCAAATAAGTTAGGTAAATAGTACCTATCAAGGATGTTGAGGATGTTAAAGCTTCGATACGAGTCGATGTCGCAACCTGATTTGGGCCTTCCTACTCGCTCCTCCATCAAGTACAGTGGACTCTGTCGTTATAGCCATGAAGGTTCGCCAACTCATCTCATTCAATAATCCATAGTTGCCCCTTAAACGTTTCAGTTAGGTTTGAGTCCAGCCATCAACTTCCTTACACCTCTCCTTGCCTTCAGGAATCCCGTCGCCTTCAATCTATTTCTACCCTTGGCCCTACCCCTAACACCGGCATAGCGAGGATGACCCAAGTCTCCTTCGGAAGCATCGCCAAGAGTAATAGAGAACAGCGGGGCAGTCGAACGACGTGGAGCATCCATACGCGGCTCAACACGCCCATCGCTACGAAACCGCATAGGGGGCAAGGCGGCATATCGTTCTAAACGGCGGAAAGGCACGCTCTCACCCTCGGTCTCATCCTCGTTCTCGGGATAACTATATGGTCGCACCCATGTCGGGCGGCGCTGTGTCGGCTCAGTACGAGGCAGCTGCACCACAAGGTGCCGTGCCAGCATCCCGCGGATAGCGCTCATAGCCCAGCGCTCGCGCACCTGCAACCAAGTATTTACATCCAAGTCACGGGGGTATATTTCGTGCACACACCCAGTTTTCCTTCTATCTACGCCATGAGCATTGCAGGCGGAAGTTGACGGAAGGCCAAGCCGTATTGTGACGTCCCGCAGCGCGGCAAACCGTACTAGGTCGGAAAGCCTGGTGCAGAGGTCAGCCCAGGGGCCGGCAGGCTCAGCAGGGGACGGCCGTAGTCGGTGCTGATGTAGTGTGTCGGATGGCAGGACTAGCGAGAAGTCGAGGGAATGCAATTGAGCTGATACTGTGGAAGGGGAAAGCGCTAGACATGCATGAGCAGCAGTTGCGTCTGTGAAGACTAGGGTTAAGGAGGCGTAGAGGCTGTGACGTGCCTCGAGGTACCTAGTTTAAGATGTGAGCATGGCTATAGCTTATTGCGGGGATACAGGGAATTGCAAAACAGTGAGCCATGAAGGACGGAGGAGATGAGCAGGTAGATGCTGGTGAAAATATGGGGTTACTTACGTTCTCTTGCAAGCCATCAGAATAGGCAGAAAAAGAGTACGTCTAGGACGCGAGGGGTGCCCCTTAAAGGTGCCGTCGTCATCGAACACCTTTTCTTTCATCTCTTCCTCGCAACGCCAGTGCTCATGCCAAGGGGAAGAGAACCTCGCGGCCCATTTGTCATCTAATATCAGGGTGCGGGTACGTGACCCAGGCGGGACTTCCTGGACCTGGACCATCCGCTGCAATTCCTCAAGCCTCGCATCAGCTTCGTGAGACGCCAGAATACATGGCCAATGTGTTAAAGAACCGTGCCGTATGAATACATGCTGCTTGAGTCCAGATGCCTTCCAACACTCGGAATAGATCATGTCCCGAAGTTCCAGAGGCAACTTCCCGAAGAGGGTCGAGCCGAGCTGGAGGTTGGCCGTTTCCCGCATCCGGCCCGAGTCAGGGGCTGTAGCCGGTGAGACAACTGTCTTGAGCGACATTGGGTATAATTCATTTCCTTGGCACAATATACAAAATAGCCAGCTCTATCCTTTCTCTATTACTGCATGTCTGGGCAGTTGCCTTGTGTAACAGCTGCTTGTTGGATCGCAAGAGACCAGTTCATTTTATATGTACCAGAGCCTTGTCCTCCACATCCGTAGGCAATCCCACAGCCACAACCCGCATACCATCTCCATGGGCATCTCTGCGCTTGTGACGGTCCCGAGGGCGCGGTGACATCTGTTCGTCTGGATTCTTACTGGACGATAGTCGCCAACACATAATCGGCAGGGTATAAAAGGGGGTGAAGAATAATTGCGATGATGCGAGTTGGCGGCAAAGTACTTAGTTCATTGGCTGGGAGGCCCTAGGACTGGGGGAATCATGCAACTAGATCCGCGCTGTCTGCCTTATAGTCCTGAAAATGTAACATAGGCTCCTTCGTCAACCAACATAAGACTCGACCAATATAATGCTGGGGAATGACGAAGATGTGTAAAAACAACGAAAAATCAAGCCATTTCTCTGTTACACTACGACGTACGCAGTCATAGTACGGCGTGATGTGGTGCTGTGCCATATTCTTAATTGACCAGCAAGATTGAGAGGAGGCACGCTCCGTTGTGTTACTACGCTTGTTGGTCTTACTACAGTTATCCGATGTCGCAGTGGCGGATCGTGACGTAGCACTAGGCTCGCGCAAGGGGTAACGTGGATGAAATAGGGGAGCAGTCGGATGCTGCCTAGCAGAACTAATGACTTGACAATATGACCTGAAGGATGTGCATCAACTGCAAATCAATTTGATTGAAATTTAAATGTATCCTGATCCATCCAGAAGACTGTGTGTCTCAAACAAGCCATTCCAAATTGATATTAGCCATGTGAGGCCTGTAGTTGAGAACCGTGTAGGTTTCTGTATTTCTGTACCAAGTCAAGAACCAATCAACTTTCATCCTAGCCGTATTTGATCCCTACTGTTTAGAAGAAGTCCAATAAATACGGATTGGGGATATTCCTTGCCTCTCTCGCCAAGGTGATGAAACAGTGGCTCTGGCGGCCTTTCGTGTACGACTCCCACGTGAAGCGTTCCACCTCGCCCGGGTTGAATTGCCAGTATCGCAAAGGAGGGCGACGCACAATTCTGAATGGTGTATCCTCCTGGGCATCAAGGTGCTTCATATTGGGAAAGTGTGTCTTGATGTGCAGAGAAGGTGGCAGCTCGAGGGTGAAATCTTTCAATACCTTGAGGTCCTTGAGTTGCGCCGTGATGCCCCTCTCGGGGATTTTTCGCCATGCGCCGCGATCGTATATGTCCAAAGAAATACGCAGAGTGTGCAGACACGTAATACGTCCTAGTGCCTCCCAGAGCTCCCGGACTCGGCTCTTGTTTCCATCGATAATGAATGGCAAGTATTCGTGGAAAGGAAGGCTGAGTGACAAGTCCAGATGACGGATACTCGAGATATATGGCGAAGGGCTATAAACGAAAAACCTATGCGCGGAGAAAAAGTCGTTAAACAGAAACTTGTGCGATTCAAATATTGATTCGACAACTTCGGGGAACCTACACGCTCAACGAGTTAGTCTGGTGGCACAGAAATCGCCGCGGGCGATGTGAAGCATCGGACCAAGCATAAAGGGGCGTCTCCATGAACTTACATGCGCTTGCAGACTAGCATCATGGACATAAAATTCGTACGGTCTACCGACTTTCTCCTTTCGTGTTGAACTCTTTCCTCGCATCTCCAATGACGACAGCCCCAAGTTGATGCCAGCCTCCTTTGCCACATTAGGAGGTCACCTTTACCCGAGCGGTAAACTATGTCCACTGCGACAATGTACATTAGCTATGGCCATTTAATGATAACGAAATAATGATTTTCAGCCCCTGGAGAGGGGCAGAGTGCTTATTGATATAGTTACACAGAGTAAGTGAGGTGCAGCGTCGAAGTCTGCTTACTATTATTCTGTACGAGGTCCAAGTCCTCGTCATCTTCATACATGACACATCTCGTGCTGACCCAATGGCCGTTTTGGAAGTGGATATGACGCCCACGGACCGCGTGATACTTGTGATCGTAGGGCCCAATCCAGACGAGATTATATATCATCCTCCGGATCTCGATAGGTAGATCACGCAAAAAGGTGCTGGCGGGCTGCATGTCAAACCCAACGTCGCCATCGTCACAGACAGCTGATGTCGACGGCGACGTCGGGACATTCTTAGGCTTCTTGTGCTCGCATTCTAAAGATGAATTGCTTGGTCTTCTCTTCTTCGCCAAGCTCGGGTGGAAGAGAGATTTAACTCTTGACTGAAGTCCAACAGCCATAGCAATTGGGTGTTGAGTGAGACCGGGAAGATATAAAGAAGGTTGAAGATGGACTACACCACCGGACTAGGAAAGTAGGCCACACGGGGAACCTAAATACTGTTACGCATGTCATAGCGAGCAAACCCAAAGGCAAACATTGTTAACCCACACGGAAATCTAGCTCTCATCGATTCCCAATCGTTTTAGGTTGAGCACATGGCATGTCCGGTGTCACCGCGCAGGCAGGAATGACACATCTCACGGCATGATAACGGTACGTAACCAGCAGCCAGTCAGAGACACAGTCTGTGCCATCGTGACGAAGGAGGCTTCAAGACTCGAGATACATTCGTAGGGAGCCATGACGAACGCATCATCAAGGTGTTTGTCGAAGTGACGAGCAACTTCCGGGTTGCTTGATTTGTTGCCTTTATAAGTTGTACCACGTACGCCGCAATATGCTTTGTGCCATCCAGGTGGTACCCAATCAACGTAAGATATATACCCTGTCAGCAGCGGTAATGGCCAATTAGAGGCTATAGTCATCCTGGAACTATCTAACCTCGAGTCCAAAGATAGGTACCCGGGGTACATGGGCATCTCACCGGGTTGCAGCATGTGTCATGGCGTGTGTAACCCGAGCGGATAACTGCCCGACCGGGTTCTCCAATAACACTTTACCTTCTAACACCCAGGCACCTGTGATCAAGTTCAATATCATCTTCGTCAGTCATCAGTCATCGGCGTCTTATCACAAGAATGGGGATGTCGCCCGGCTCGAGTACAGAGAATCCTTGAGGATGACTGTTTCATGCCGTCCATGTGATCCGGCGTAGATTGCGTGGCTGAGGCCGACGAATCGAACTTGAACCGGCGTTGGATTAGAATACCCTCAGACCACTACTCTAAGAAAAGGGGGGGTACGATATATCCAATATCCAATACCGGCTGCGATGGAAACTCGGGAACAAAGCCAAAGATAATCCTGACCGATGAGGACACGCAATCTTGAATGCGAATTCGAATGTGTCAGTGGCTGCCCCGCGGTCTTTCGCGTTTGTAACTCCGCCAACATATTCGAAGGGGAGTACCAGCCAAGCCGTCGTTCCACCATCCAGCATAGTGTCAACCTATAACCTTAAGGTACCTAACCTACAAATGAAACTGCGCCTAGCTATCCGTGCCTCTCACCGGTTTCCCAGATGCCACTCACTTTGCATATGGCTACCCCCGAGGTACAGTTCGCACGACCAAACACGGAGACTACATTTAACCATTGGGTAATCGAAAAAGCAACTGTCGGAAGCGGCCGTACCGTCATTCGCCAAGGACAAGATCCAGGGTTCGATAAACATGATGACAGTCCAGCCCTACCTTGATAGTGTCTCGGTTGAAGGCATCGCCAAATAGTCTGTCATGCAAGTTACTCTTAGGTATTATCTTGCTTATATTAGGTTAGGTATGTACTTAAATGCCATGCAATGCAATGCACGCCCGCCAATCCCGCACATCTAACGAACCCACCCTTGACATGATCAATCATAACGCTTGAGAAGGATGACCGCGCAGCATCCCGCCCAACACGTAGGAGAGGATCGAAGGTTGCTTAGCGAGCAGCTTTTCCAACCGATTTGTCCGTATTATTATCCTTCATAGATTAATTACTATAACCTGCTTTCCATGCACACACCCTACTGAAGACCGACTGTCCAATCGGTAGCTCATACATACCTCTCGTCATAACTTAATCTAGCCAGCATTAGGTACGATCAAGACTACTGTGTCAATCATCTAAGCTAGCAAAGCTGTGCGCCACGGCCTTGGGCTCGGTGGTGTACTGCTCGTCCAGTAAGCGGTGTTTAAGTACCGGCCTCTGCCGTTGGCGATTCTCACGTTTCGGGTCAGCGCGGGGTTGGATACAGACCAAGGTTGTAAGCAAGATCGATTATTCACAGAAACCACTCGCTCGGATACCTGCGGGTTCGGGGGTCCCTCGTTTTTCTCGGGACGCCTCCCAGAACAAGAACCATGCTGGCCCTTATCTTACACATCTGATTACAGAACCGGGATCCTGTTAGAATTTCTACAATAGTGTAGAATCTCCCAGCCCAGTGGGGGGAAAGCGTGGATGGTCCTTCTGACAGGTCAGCACTAATGCGAGAGATCGACTTGGGAAATCATGGAGAAGCTTGTTGGTGTGGCCGATTACTATGTACACCAACAAGGTTACAAGTTCTGGCCCCGTCTACCCGATACACGTCGACTCGACACAGCATAAGAAACCCAAGTTGAGCAACTATTCTGAGAAGATATCAAGCCTGGTTTTCGGGCCGATGCTCTAAGTTCCTCATAACAACCCTATCTTTTCCCGATGTTATACTAAACTACTCCTGCTGAGGAACAGGACTACCTCAATCGCCACCCATGCACCCCTCAGCTAGCCATGTACGCCATCAGATGGCTAGTCGCTGCATGGATTCACATCTTGCCTGCACACACGTGGGTGCCCCCATGCTCTTCCAAGCCCTATAAACCATTCAACCCTGTAGGCTGGACCCTCCTGTAAATAATTGCCGCATGGTGTGGGCGTCACGAACCACCTGCCCTACACCCCCTTCCCCTCCCTGTCTATAGACTATGTCTTAGAAAGAAAAAGAGGCGTCTCTTACAAATCGACGGTATGACCAATAGGAATCGAACCATACTCGATGCTTTGACCTTATTTTCTGACAGCAAGAGCACATAAACACACACACATAAAACGCAACAAGCGCCACCGAGTAACACAACACCCACACGCATACGATCTATCTTAGCCGTACTTAGCGACGCGATGCTTGCCGAAACTCGGTGCCACGCCGAACTATCAACCGGAGCACGGCGAAAGTAAACACCACCAACAGGAAATCTAGTGGCGTAAGGCCATCGTGGGATATGCCCAAAAAATCGAAACATGTGATTTCTGGTGTGCCCGGATCCTATCCGGAGTAATACAACATTCTCGCAATTTATACCAATCCTTACGCCTAATAAGGAGAGATACTGCTATCCGTCGGCTTCAGCTTCCGAAATGCTTCTTCCTCCAGCTTGATCCTTGTATCAAGGAAACACGTGGACTTGATTCTTTACCAAGATTCTTCAGCTCGTTCGCTCTCGATTCAAAAGTTCCGGGTTACCTACCTAGTCGGTACATTAGGTATGTGGCTCGGGAAGTCTCTCTTCGAAACATAACCTCTGTCGAAATAATATGAAGGTACTAACAAACCGTGGGAAGCTTGGGATATCCATTATCACTTTGACTTTGGGTCGTCACCAATGGAATCAGGCGATTCTGTGCCTTCGGACAAGGTAATACGTACACCCTCCTTTTCATCATAGCAGCCTTCTTTCTTGGCGACCCTGACTCCGAGTATGAGTACGAGTATGGGTATGAGACAACCAGTTTATGCTAGCCGGATTCCAGCGCCACCACCTCGTAATTCCAGAGATACGAGTGGGTAAACCAGCGTAGGTGGTGTTGAGACTGCCTAGGTATATATCTACCGATAGTACATGAATATGATTACACGCCTAGTTTACCTACCTACCTACCTCTTACATACCCAAGGTAGGTAGACATGACAACAAGAGAAAGCTTTCTTCTACATATTTCCTTCCGCCAAAACCCGTAAAATACACAGGGCCTCGCGAGGCCTTTCCCCTCCTAATTTTTATTTGCTTCATCCAAAATTCTAATAAATCACTATGCAGTCTCTGCTTAGAGACGTAGAAAGGCCGAGTCCGAAAGATCTTCGTCAATTCATTAACAAGCTACTTACTTAGCCAAGTAGCTATACATACATGTAGACTTTTCTTCCGCCCATGCCCTTTACTACCAGATCGAGTATCCAGCTCGTTCCTATCGCCGAGCCGGCAATACCTGCTCTAGACATGCATGGACCTGATCGTCATTAGTTAGCTAATAGTTTCTGGTAAGAAAATAGTAGAAAGGTAACTCACCTCAGGACCCCATGCTCCCTGATTTTCTAGGTACCTGCTCATCCCCTTGACTAATTCTACCTGCTCGTCCAGCGTTAACCCTGTAATAGCCAACTCCATGACGTTGCCGAAGTTGACTTTGTGTTGCGCAATGAATGTTTGGTAGTATATAAAGGCGAAGAAACCCATAATAAATTGGCAGTCCATTCTGTCCGTCATGCCACCGTGTCCGGGGATTGAATCACCAAAGTCCTTGATCTTGAAGGTGCGCTTGAGTCCCGAAGCGAAAAAGCCACCGAAAGGCGCAATCAAGGAGGCAAAGGTTGCTAGAACGATAGAATGGAACTGCATAGGCTCGGTAGTAAAGGAGAAGTTGGTCCCCTCGGGAAGGAAGAAGAGCTGGGGTAGAGTGTAGGTGTGTGGGAGGAAAACAGGGTTCGGGTCGCATTCGAGTCCAGTGAAGATATTGGCACCGAGGTCATTGACGGGGCATATGAAATACTTGGAGCGCATTAATATGTTGGTCAAAAAGACGGCCCAGACGATAGTCATGATCCAAGCACCCACAAAGCCCTCCACCGTCTTCTTCGGGGACAGCTTGATCAGCTGTGTTCGACCGAATGTAATACCGCAAATGTAAGCGAAGATATCATTGGTAATGACAAGAGCTGCAGGCAAGAAGAACCAGATCATGCCCTCGAATACGTTGTTCATGACGAAATGGGCCTGCACCACGATCAAGTACAATGCCATATGTGTCCAGGCGAAGTTGGTGAATTGGAACTTGAGGTGTCCGGCCTTGAGGTTCGCGACGAAGAAGACGAAGCCAATAACGTATAAGACGAAGCTAATAAACCGGTGATGCGTAGCAAGCGGGAGTAGAACCTTGTCGACCAATACAATATGCTTGAAGTAGTAGATGACGGTCTCGCCATATAGGAAGTACATGGTAGTGGCAAGCCAATACCAGTTGAGGCTCTTGGTAGGGCGCAGTTGTCGAGCTCGACTAGGGACGCTGGCAATGGCGATAACTTCCTTGAAAGAGACGATCTGAACAGCGGTGATACAGGCGATGATATAAATGTGGCCAGCAAACAGAGCCGTAAAGAAACCCCCAATCATGACCAAGGTCCAAAATGCTCGCGTGATAAAGTTGGCTTTCTTCTTCTCATAGTCGGATAGTTGCGGTTGTTCAGGCCCTTTCTATAAGAGGACACCTTGTTAGCTCCAGACTCCATCTTATCGCTAGTAGCTTCGAGGTCGAGAGGGTTCTGCTAAAGAAACTGGCCGGCTTGTTGGCCAGATAAAAACCTACTTCGCTGATACCGTCTAGTTGCGGCGAGCTCTTGGTCTTCACGGGTGATCCCGATCCATCCTCACTTATCTCGCTGAAGCTGGATCTCCTGCCCTCAGAAGCATGACCATTCCGGCTAGGAAACCGGACCCCGCGACGCGGTTTCGTCATGGTGCAATGTGAGGACTTGCGTCGACAGAGCGGGATTTAGCACTAAAGACTTATGTGCGTATAGCCCAGCTTTGAACGCGACGATACGAATTTGGCGGGCTAAGTAAATATCGGCGATAGCAGGGTCTGTAAAGAGGTGACGGATGCTCGGCTGAACCGGGGAAAGCTTCCACAGGTAGGGATTTGACAAGGCTGTGCTAAGCTGAGAAGATCCCAACAAGCTAGAGCTCTCTGCGCGGAAGAGACTGGAGGGTACTTCGCCAAAACTCGAGGCTGGAGAAGCCAATCGACGAGCTGTTATAACAAAGGCTGAAGTCGATGGTGGGGATGTCGGATAGTCGGGGGCGGATGGACACCGAAATGCTGATCGGGGGGATCGGGGTGGACGCTTTAGACAGGTTAACAATACTTGTACTAGAAGCTGTTGCGATAAAAGAAGCAGAGAGATCGGCGAGATTGAAGATGAGAAGAGTTTTGGTCCCTTAATCGCCGCGGTTGCTACGGGATCAGCGTCATTGAACAGTACGCTCTCGTCTTTTTTTGTTTGATTTTTCCTGGTTCGGGCCACGCTTCTAACGGGCGACGGTGGATTGCAAGGTCCTGGGCTGGGCTGAGAGGTTGCGTCTACCTAGGCTACTACGCTACCACGCTAATGCTTGGCTATGTCAAGGGGTGGCTTAGCCCAATCAAATGTGGCGTAGTATGCATACATTAGGTGCGCAGTAGTAAAATGCTAACCTTAATGCTTTTGACTTCCGTGTCGTCATCCCGTTGTCTCCCTTTGCCTTGATCCCTTTATCACTTTATCAATCTTCACATGCCATGTCATGATGGATCGATAAGCGTCTGCTCCTCAACGTTTTATCTACCCCTGACCAACTCGGACCTAACGCAACTCTATTGAATCCACTCAACTTTCTCGTTACCAAGACTTCGAAATGTTTGGATTAATAACAAGAGGTAAGATGGCCTGGAGAGCTGATAGAAGGAATACCCTGCAAACAGTGCGTCGGGTCTCGTATTGTGGTCCTCGTGTGGGCCTTCGCTTGGGTCAAGTTCTGTCCCACTCTACATCTCAGTTTCTCTAAGCTGCTATGCAATATAAAGACAATAGCAAACATCACGTCAGCTGGTATGAATAACCGCCCTGTAATACTGCACGATTGTATAGTCAACTCAATATAGTTTAGATGATATAATCAATACTTTCAAAAGAGGCTAGGCCATCTTGATATCATATCCCTGTATATTCGCCGAGAGTACATGTGCCTACCTAAGGTATCTCCAGATGCCTAACCAAAAACACTCACTCACCAAAGAACCGTCCCAATTCCTCGCCCTCTTCCGGCGTTACCGCCAACTCCAGCAGTTCATGCGCCAGCTCCGCCGTCTCTTCAGACACCAAGTCCTCTGAAAAATTGAGTCTCCCCAGGCTCAGCAGATACTTCTGCGACACGCCGGTAGGCTTAGCCAGTTTTGCCGACACATTTACTAGGTCGGCAGTCAAGGGGTTTGTGATGATTGTGTGCAGTAGCAGCACTGTACGCGCCACGAGCGTCTGTAATTCATTTTGCGAGCCGTCGTCCTCCCGGTATCGCATATCTCCGTCGTAGAGCTCGTCTATACACGAGGAGAGCAGGGTAACCAAACGTGGGATGGCATAATTATTGATGGCAAGTTGCGCGAGACCAAATGATGACCTAGCAAAGGCAGCTAGTGTCCGCAGCACAGCATTTCGGACACTTCGTAACCTGTGCTGATCGATATCCCAAAGTGGCTTCTCAACGAGCTGGTGTGACGTCCGTTCAATCAACGCCCCCGCCACTACTTCTACCGTTTTGTCTGGGCAGATGGGTCCAATACTATCCGGAAACACCGATGTACATAGCCATCTCAAGATAATCAAATAATCCTCCACGGGATGTTTTTGACTGAGATGTAAGAGAACGAATTCAATCTGAACCTGGCTCCAAAAGTCAACTGCAGGGTCTGTAACACCGCCGACAGGTGGTGAAGCAGCGCAGCCAAGGGCCGTCAGGTATAATAGAGAAAGAATCTCTGTAGTTGATATATTTGCATTGAAATTCTTCCATGTCTCCTTCGGTGGTTCCCCGGGGCCCTCGTGATAGAATCTAGGAATCGCCACCTCAAAACAGGAGTCCATAGCGATCGGCAAAAGAGAGGGAGCGATGTAAGGAGCAATGGCAATGGTATATAACTGGACAGTTAGAGAAATCAAGGAAACAAGCTCCATTATGGGTGCTAACTGTAAATTGATCAGCCGGTGCTCGTGTTTTTAGAACGAAAGAAAGGCTACTTACGCAGCCCTCTTCGAGGCAGCTACGCCACAGGTGAATTAGTTCTTCGCAGAATTCTATCGGTAATCGCATAGGATCGTTAGGATCTCCGATTACCGCCAATTTCTGGAAGAGGATTGAAGCAAGACTTTCCGTAGGTCTTGAGGGAAGGGCAAAGCCAGCCAGGTACTCAAAAGCCAGTGGACGACCATGCGCAGAGCTATGATTGAGTATCACCTTCATGTACTAGTAGACGTCATGTCAGTTCCTAACTGGCGCAAGTTGGTTAATAAGGGGTTAAACATACGTCCGGGGAGGCAGCTTTGGGTGTGGTGTTCACAGCCTGTACGTTCTCGCCAGCGTTTGCGCTAGTATCATCTAGCATCACAATATCCTCCGAGTGAGTCTCCAGCGCTGTGACGGGACTATCTACGGCTAGACGTTTCCTCTTCCCTTTAGTCGGCGTCCTTGCCGACCTTGCGGGCGGCTCGGCTACGGCACTGGCTACAGCACCAGTATTCCTACCGCGCCGTCCTTTACTCGGACTAACCGCAACCTCGACATCTTCAAATCCATCGGCAATACCCCACGACTTGGCGGCGGCATTCTTCTTGGGCGTTGCGGGTCCATCTTTACGTTTTGCGCGGTCCAGCTCATCTTTGAGATCTCTCCTCGTGAATTGAAGCTCTGTAGTAGCGGCCTGTTGGGCAGCTTTGGCGGCCTCCAGTGCTCTCTCATGCTTTGCCACTTGCTCGGCTGCTTGTTTCTTTATTGCCTGAAGCTCGCGATCGTGTTCTTCTCTCGTCTTTTCTAGTCGTTTTCGGACGATGCCTATCTCCCCATCTTTGGTAGTAAGTCTCGTTTTCAGGTCGAGTATCTGGGCTTGTAAGGCAGCAATTTCTTGGTTTGATGGGCCGTTTGGTCTTTGAGCTTGCGAGGCTTGGTATCTCGGAGGAATCGAAGGAGCTGGTCGAGGTAAGGGAGGCGGAGGACGAATCTGGCTGTAAGATGGAGCTGGAGCACGGGAGATAGGCTCTTGCGTCTGGCGAGGTATAGCAGGAGTTGATATAGGTTGTCGGGAGGAAGAAGCAATTGGTTGAGGGCGAAAGCGACTTGCGGGAACGGGCACCGGACCACCCCATGCTTGCTGTTGAGGAACTACCCTTGAAGGCAATTGTGCTGTCTTCTCTGGCAGCAGGACAGAATTTCCGCGCAGTTCGTCCTGAACAACGGCATCGTCAAGGTCATCGTCTTCGAAATCGTCCTCGAGTTGTCGCTGCGTCTGCGAAGTTGGGTACTTCTTCTGAGCCTGGGTGAACTGAATAGCATTGTTTTCGAGCTCCTGGAGGACATTCGCATTGAGGGCGTCGAAGTCATCGTCGGAAAAATCGTCCATGGCGACTCGGAGAGTCAGGGATGGCTATATATAAGCCCATTGGCACAATGGTATAACTTGTAGGGATCTCCGGGCTATTGTAAAATGGGCTGTCGACGGCATTGTGTTTTTGTTTTGGCCGGGGGAAGGGGGGGGGGGGGGGGAACCTTTGAATCGCCCGCCTACTGCTTATCTTATCGCGCCATCGCCGTTTGTACGCGAAGGCCGTGTAGGTAGCGCGTTAAGTGGGTGGGGGTACCTATAGGTACATTTTCAGTGTGGTACCGTTGCAATTGATTTACCTACCTAAGGTATTCTTACAGCAACTTTACAGAAGGTTACACCTAACTCTTTGGAAAGCTCAACTTTAAACCTAGCAGCTCTTAACTACCACATAGACATATGAGAGGTCTCTAGAGCTAACATTATACAGTAACTCGAGTTTGCGACGGTCACGCAATACACAAGTACTGCTGTCTTTCCAGCAAAGAAAGTACGCCGAGTTAACAGGGGGTTTGTCGCAATAGAGAACGCCTAATGCGAAATATCAGTGAGATCCCAGGGCCAAGACAATAAGCTTTCCTTCGAAACCACGCATCTGCCCATAGATCCGCCAACACATGCATCTCATTATGAAAACTCATGAAGGACGTAGCGGCAGGCGGCTCCAACAACTTCCATGGTCCGTCCGGGATAACTCAGGTACACCTCGAGACGCGGAAGTGTGGCGAATTATGAAATCCTGTAACACTGCACTTGCAGCTTCGTGCTCCCCGTCGAGCTCGTAGCGGTTGACCATTTCGTAATATAGTACAAATGCTTCATTCGACAGAACGCCAAACTTCGCTACCGACATATCAACGCATTTGAGGAATACGATATCCCAGGCATCGAAGCCTAAGTCAGCATCATCTCTTCGGATGTGGATGGCCAGGCAACGCCACCAACGAGGATCTTCGAGGCAATCAATTTCTTCATCCCATTCTGCGATTAATCGACAACAGACCATGACGTTTTCCTTGATCTTAAAGGTCGGCCGGTGCACCTCCAAGGCTTCGGCAAGAGTCTTTAAATTGTCAACACGTGGCTCGGTTGTTGTCCCTTGAATTGAGCAGCTTGCCGTTAATGCCTTCTGAAAGAATCTTCTGGCCAAGTCAAGTTCTCCCAACCACGCTGAAACTCTTCCAATATGCCAGACATGGCAAGGGGTGTCACATATGCTCATATGGATGGCGTTATCCGTATTGTTGGCCGACATATTCAAATCAATCTGTTGTATCCAATCCCTTGCCTCGGTATCTTTGTACTGCTCATAGAGGCAATCCGAGACACCCGCGTTAGTAGCCCACCTTAGCTGAAACTGTTGGCTTTGGTTCAGTTTGTCTAGTAGGCATAATGCTTTTCGGTATGCATACTCAGCAGCTTCATACATCTTCATGTCGCATAGTGAGTCTGCCATGAGCAGGAGGAATTCGCAAATGCCTAGAACGGCTCTCTTTTGCTTTTCCTGGGCCGCTATGACGGGATCTTCGAGTTGGAATGCCTCCTCGTGGTCGTCATTTTGCATGTAATAATGAGGGTCTATTTCAAATATGCCCAATAAAAGCATCCTAAAGGTGCGTAAATATATAGGGTTATCATTCCGCAAGAGACGTTCCCTAAGTTGTTGGATTACTTGGCGCGACCGTGCTCTCTTGCCACAGTTATCGAGATACATTGCCTGGATCAGCATGATGCCATTGACCAACCACTCGATCTGTGGTAGATGATGGTTAACCGCAATGTCTAAGCCACTTTGGAGGAGGCTGCCAGTCGTTTCTGACACATCGTTTTTCGTAACGAGTAATAGGCCCGCACATAATAAGCAGAGACATTCGGTAAGCCCCTTCTGTCCTTTCACCCTTTTCAGAGCCCCCGAGAGTAGGCTGATTTTCTGGTCTATCTCAGCTACCTGGGTTGAAAAGAGGAGAACCAACGGTATAGGTAGAATATCTGCAGATGGCACCGGAAATTTGGAAGAGATTCGGTAAACATACTGGAACATCGAGTTCACGAATCGGTTTCTCCCTTTTAGGAGGAAGCGCTGGTCCAAGTTTAGATGATGTGGCAAGTCAGACATAGGACCCGTTGCGACTTCGACGCTGATTTCATGAGTAGGAGGATCGTCGGTAGTAGGCGGGTTCATGATCTCGTCTCTGTCAGCAAATGACCTTAAAGTCGTCATTACAGACCGCCATGATTGACACCTTGCGTGATCTGTCCCAAATTCTGCTTCGCGGCGCCGCAATTCCTCTTCCAATAGCTGGTCAGGATCCGGTAACCTTTTGGGAGGTTGTGTTTCGTCTCCCGTAATTTCGAACTTCATATCAGAGATGATTTCAGGCATGTATAGCGTCCCGAAAAGTATGAGGTAACCAGACGCGAGAGTCCATTCATCATGCTGGAAGCAAAGGACCACATACTCGATGAATGCGCAGCATTGGGTTGATTCACGAAACTCGACTAGCTTGGATTCTATGAGAGGACTTAGTCCAGCAGCACATACTTCCATTGCGTGATTTGGAAGCTCCCTTGACGCATATCTGAAGAATACGAGCCTTTCTGGTAGAGTCGCTAGCGACTTGTCTGTCATTGGGTAGCCCAGATCGCTTTGAGTGAGGTAATCGAAGCAGGCTAGGCACATTGATGTATGAGCTTCTACCATGTCGATCCGGAAGAAAATAATTGGCTCGTCCTCTATTCTCCAAGTTTCCAAGTCACGGGTTAGAAATTCAATCAAAGAAGCATGGGCAATATGGTAGCGCCCATCCGAAACCCGGACAAAGTCTCCAACAGAATCGATAATACCTTCAGGCTCAATCAGGTACCCTTCAAAGCCTTGTTGTGGGTGTTGGCATAGCGCAAAGGCGTGGCGTAGCTCATCGCAGGTCAATGGCTCGGGCGCAGCAATGATTAAGGACAGCAGGCGTTTTGTTCGCTGCAGGAATATGGACGGGCGTTCTGTGCTGCCACCAAGCCTGGCGATGAGCTGGGCGAATAGCCGATGATATTCCCTATCCAAGTCGTGTGGCGTATGCTCCAGAGTTTGCACGATTTCACTTGGAAGATAGCAACGATTCAACTCCGTGAAGACGAGTGAGACCCACAGGAACATTGTCGTGGACTTCTCCTGGAAGGATTGCCGGACAAGTTCCCTGATAGGAGGGGTTTTTACCTTCAGCGAACGGTCTAACTCCACATCGACGAATTTACCAATGTCGTGTCGGATCGTATCTTCGGTGATTTCCACATTCGAGGTAGTCAATGTCTTAGCAGCCCGCATCGCTGGTTCACGGCCGATCAGGACTAAGCGGAGATTCGGTATGGCCCGGACCAGGTCAACGACGTATTTCAAACAACCATCCTGGGGTCGAGACCAGTCATCTGTAGACTCGTCGATGGCATCGAGAACGCAATAAATGTCTGATTTGACCAGAACTCCGGCCTTCTTGATGGCATCTCCAAGATTAGATTCATTAATCGGCAAGCTCCTAACCAGCGGGGTGAAGATTGTCTGTACCTCCTTGTCGGAGATGCGCTGCAGGAGATGCCATAGGAGTGTTCGCAGGAAATCCACAAGTTTGCGTTGGCTCGCCCTACCGGCCCAGAACGAGAATAGGGCGGCGACTTTGTCTTGCGCCTTGAAGCGGTTAACAATGGATGCAGCCAGAACAGATTTCCCACACCCTTTAGTACCATAGATGCACATTATCTGGGCTTCGAGGTCGCTAGGACTAGTAATTCTGATGGCGAGCCATCGTGAGAATACTGGATGAGTCCATATCCATTCGCAGGTACCGCTCAAGTTTTGGGGTATGAAGCTGTGATCACAAGGTCGCAAGAGGTCCCTGAGCTCAAGTTGTAGATTTGCTCGGGTTGTTGACAGGCTCTCTATTACTGATTAGTTAAGAGTACCTACCTAAGGTATCTTTAAATGGGGTTGCTATGAATCCTACAGTACCTTCGGCTATCTCATCGCCATGGGCAAGAATTATGAGCGTAAGGAGCGATTTAGTCTTCTCAAGGCGCTCCGAGTGGTGCTTGATTTTAGTTTCAACCCCCGAGATCATAAGCACTGCCTGCTTTAACAGCAGTGGCCCGCTGCGGGTAGGAACCTTAGCGAGGATTGAATTTAGGGACTGCAGGTCATTCTTCAGGGATGTAATGGCAGGTAGAAGCCGGTCTAGATTAAACCGGCGAAAAGATGCAGAGCTCCATCTTCCCTTTATGTCAACCAGGATCTGGCTGATTAAATCGAGCTGGGTGACGAGATTTGTAGTTTCTTTGAGGAAGATTTTGCGGTTGACAAGACCTTGCACCGTTGTTTTGGTACATGTAACGATATCAATTAAGCCTGGAATGGCGGCAATGACTCCGATTACCTCCATTGGTACCTTAGGGGGTATGTTCCGGCGCTATGCTTTTCATCCACTACCTCTCCTGGGCGGCCTGGGTACCTAAGGGTAGGTAAGCTCACATAGTTTGAAACAGCAAAATGGAGCAGAGAAACAGCATTTTATATCGTATATCAGGAAGCCTCGTCTTCTCACAGTAGTAAGGCAGACAGTCATTTCTGCACTTTCAGAATTATCTATTGATGCTGAGTTTGCGGTGCATCATTCCGGGACGCACTTCATTGCCTATAGGTACCTCCCTACGTACTTGAGATACCTAGGACTCGAGGCGCACTGATTTATATAAGTTGCATCTTGGTGCACCCATCCTATGCAAAGCTATCCATTCAAATCAAAAGGCCCTCAATCACACTAGCAGAAGGCATTTCTAAAGGCTGACGGGACTCTTTGCAGGGCTCCTTATAGCCCCCCGACTGGTCCTTATAAGAAGCGCTTTGGCAGCGGTGGCTTACTAATTGATTGGGATATTCTACGTTACCGATACAACTCATACATATAATTTTATCCCTACGCCTTCAATCCCTTAGGCGGTAGTAATCTTAAAATACATGAGGTACCCGCCTCTCAATGGACCTTCGTTACTAGAGTGTTCGCAGAAACTTCCCGAATATGGAATCCCGCCAACATCAAATATCGTGAAAGGGATAGCGGTATTATTGGCTCAACCTGGAAATATTCATTTGGTTACCTCAGCTAGATGACATGATGTTAGCCCCTGGTGTGATTGATATAACCTACTGCTTGGCAAAAGCGTTGTCGCCCGGGAAGGATTCTCCAAGCTTCAAATCTATTGGATGGGGAGTGTGGCTGAATGGTGCGGAGGTAGCACGACGATGGCCGCAGTCAGATTCTCGGCGCCTCTAGTCTGGAGGCCTCGCACCATGACGAACTTTAGATCTATAAGTCCAATGGCTTAAAATGCACTTGTTTCAGGCTCTTCAAAAACATTAAAAAGTATAAGACATCTTATATCTCATTTAACTTCCCTCTCTTCCAGGACTGCCATTATCACAGCGCACATACTTCTTTCGCCCCCCTACTGGAATTATGAACCCACCTAACCAACAGTATTACGGTCAATACTCTCCGGCTGGTGGACCTCCTCCTGGCCAGCCGGGGCAGTCTTATCCGGGATATCAGCAACCTCCGCAAGGAGCCCCGTATTACCCTCCCGGAGGTTCACCCGCTCCCGGACAGCCCCCATACCAGCAGCCCCCGTACTCTAATTATAACCCTTCCGCTCAGGGCCAACCTCCAGCTGGCCAATATCAATACCCGCCTCAGCAATACCCTGGCGTTGCACCTCAAGCCCCTAGTCAATACCCTCCAAGCCGCCCTGGACAATATCAAAACCAGCCGTATCCGCCCCAGCAGGCCCCTCAAGGCCAATACGGGCAGCCACCAGCTCCGTATGGACAGTACCCCCCGAACAATTATCAGACCGCCAATGTCAATCCACAGGCCCCGGCGCCTTATCCTCCCCAACAATATGGGGCGTCCGTAAGTATAAACCCAGTCCTCATATGTGATCGCGAGTCACTAACAGCGAATCCAAGGCTGGCGCTCCACAGTGGCCGCAAGCGCAGCAACCTATGCAGGGCTACGGCTATGGTGTACCCCCAACTCCTGCTTCACCAGGCTATGACCCAGCTCAGAGAGCGTTCCACGGTCCCGTTGACACTTCGTCTGATGTTGAAGCTCTCCGGAAAGCGATGAAGGGTATGGGATGTGATGAAGCGGCCTTGATCCGTGTGCTCACGTCATCTAAATATGACAGCCCGTGGGCGATGGCGCAGTTGGTGAGTGATTATAACAGGCGCTTTATGCGTGATTTAGCCAAGGACATTGAGAGCGAAACACGTGGTGACCTGGAAACTGCATTTCTTGCTCTGATCCGTGGACCGCTGGAGCATGACGTGCGAGTCCTCATAAAGGCGCTCGATCGTGCCGGCACCGACGAAGATGCCATGATGGATGTCCTTCTATGCCGGTCCAATGCAGATATTCGCGCGATTGCAGCCGAATATAAGCGCATCAAAGGCCATGAACTCCTGGTGGATATCAAGGACGATGTAGACGATACGCTGTTCCGGCTCTACAGCATGGTGCTTGCGGCTACGCGAGCCGAAGACGCCGCGCCAGTTATCGCTGCCGATATTGACCGTCACGTTACAGAGTTACAGCGCGCAACCGAGGGCACGATCGGCGCCAATGCAATCTTGGTGGCGCAGATCTTCACGAGCTCCAACGCCGCGCAACTCCACGCCCTTTCGGAGGCATACCAGCGCAAGTACCACCGCTCGCTCGAAGAGGTCATCGAAAAAGAGTTCCGTGGCGACATGGAAGACGCGTTGCTCTACATGCTGGAGAGCGCCATCAATAGGGCTCGCTCTGATGCCAAGAGACTCGAAAAGCCACTATACAGGACGCCGCGCAAGGACCGACTCTTCATCAACAGAGTCGTCAGCCTTCACTGGGACCGCAACCGCTTGGATGCAGCTAAGGCGGCATACGAGAGATATTCTGATTACAGGACTCCTCTTCGCAGCGCGATTAAGGCTCTTTTGAGTGGGGACTACGAGGACTTGATGTTAGCCCTGATTCGCGAGAGGAAGTAAGTCAAGGGCTCGTGCTTGAGTTCCTAGGGGAGAGCCTGGCTCAATCTTACTTTATCACTATATCGTATGGACTCTGCGAATACAGTGTATAGAGCTTTACTTCTAATGGTAATTTAGTTGGATTAGGTACAGCCCGGTATATCTGCCTAGTCTAAATACCTCTCATAAATTTGAAGACGTTATCCACCCTGATGTAAGCTTCAGGAATCATTCGAAGCATCGTTGGAAGAGTCATATGTCACCGGCCGGTAATATTATCCCATATTCCTCATCTGCGTAAGGGATACGACACTTCTTGTTTCCTATGCTGTTGCATTCTATCCCACGCTGACTGCCACCTGTCAAGTGATTCCTTGATTTCCACAGGCCTGCTAGTGGCCTGGCATGAAGTGACTTTTGTAACGGATGAGAATGCAAGTGCCTCGGCGATAGTTGGGGTACTAGCGAAGTACTCTTCAAGAGCGACTGAACAGCCGTGCTTCATGGTTCTCGTCTGGATTTAGTATATCTTAAACTAACCTAGTTGGAGGAACTAACTTACGATGAGTTGTTCGTGCCTGTCTCTACTCTGGTTGGCATGGTGGAGGACTGGCTTATATTGAGGCGTGGGATCAATGATGATTAGGATTAGAGAAGAGCATTAAATTTTAATATCTATACTTGGCGGAGGAAGCAATTCATTAGATGCCAGTCTTCCTATATAACTCTGTCAGATTTATATAACTATCTACATGGTCTTATGTTGAAATGGCGTTGTTAACACAACCCTATGGATAGCACACCGGCTCGATGAACGTTGATAATCAAAGCAATTAGCACAATTGAGATTTATCTTGTTCTCTTCTAAAACTGCCATTTTCTATTTGAAGCTATCACCACCAGTGTGCTTTCGGACATGATTGGCTGGGATGTCAGACATAAGCAGCCCGGGATGCGCGGCAAGACCCGGACCCGTGAAATGCAACAGCACATTTGTGCTCTGCATCCTCTGTGAGGAGGGGCGTCTGCCTAATTCCTCTTCTGGGAAATCGAGCCTTTGTGCCGAAATTTACTTCTCTTCTACATTCAAGAGCCTCAATCTACCATAACTGCACCGGTAGAAGCCAGACCTTGCTTGGCTCTTTACTAATGGTAGACTCATATCTGCTCACCATTGCGTAGAACGCTCGATTCGATATCGTCCTAGAGCGTCGATACTGTTGTTGTCGCCTCGGAGCTTGAAATTAATGTAACCAATATCTTAGATTTAGAGCTAGGTTCCGCCCGGTGTATGGGCAACTGAAAAAGGTGAAGTTTCCGTATCTTCGCTAAGTAGAGGTAGCTTACAATAAGCAGAGCATTAGCATAGAACAGATTAACTAACCTCTTCTCATCCTACAGTTGAATGCGAACTACGGGAACATGCCGTCTAATGGAGCTCATCATAATGCCCGAAACTCTTCCTTGAGAAATCCAGTGGAAGCGCGGCGAGATCTACCTCGAAGGAGCATAGCGAGCGGTGTGCTAATGCCTGATGGCGTGTTCGAACAATTCGATAACATCGGTGATTACCGTTCTAACTCCCAACTTCAACCGCCTCTCTTGATGACATTTCACGAAGCGGTTGTCTCTTCCCGGTTAGGCCAAAGCAATGATCTCAATGGCATCCAGGAATCAATTGCGACGTATACCCGGCCTCTCCCGAGTTCTCCGATAGCTCAACGATGTGCTTTCACGCCTTCTATTCCGACCCCGTCGCTACATGACACGGCCGTTCCGGGGCTCGAAGAAGAGCCTGACAATGAGGTAGAACTGCTGGAAAGCTCTGTAGCATCCGACAATTCACATAACATGAGTCCCTCTCGTGCCCCGGAGTCTGGAGATGATTCCAAGGATCCTGACAGCCTGTCCCTTTCAGACTGGTCCTACAGCTTCATGGATTCAGACTGCTTGTCTCTCTCTGACACTTCTGACGACATTGAGGGCTTACGACTTGACGAACAGGTAGATCTAGAGCTTACGGACCTAGTCCGTGACCTTGTTGTGCAATATACAGGTGCGGCTAGTGGCGAATCGTCATCAACTGGAAATAAGACGAGCCCGACCACTTCTTCTGGATCTTCACACGCAGATTCACTCTCCCCTGGTTTGCGCAAAAAGAGAGGTCGTGCGCAAGAGAATAGTGACGGTTCCGGGGATGACGAATCTCACCTACCACCTTTAAGAAAGGCAAAGCAGGATGGCATGGGAAGTCACAGATCATTGGCGTGCCCCTTCGCTAAGAATGATCCCAGGAAGCACCATGCTTGCTTCTCAAAGAAACTCTCAAGAATCAGGGATGTCAAGCAACATCTGGCCAGGAAGCATACTCCTAGTTTTTACTGCAACCGTTGCTCGGCCATATTTTCGGACCATGAGAGCCTCCAGGCACATATAGGAGATGCCGCAGGGCTTTTCTGCAATGTATCTCCACTGCGCGATAGCATTTCTCAACAACAGCGTTTGCAACTCTCCCGTAAATCCGACCCGAAGCTTCTAGAAGAAGGTCAATGGTTCTCAATATGGGACATCATTTTTCCCGGGCGCGAACGACCGAAATCGGCTTACGTGGATTTTGGTCTCTCGGAAGACCTCTGCTCATACAGAGAGTACTCGCATGACCGCGTGATCAATGCCGTAATCGAAGAGCTGCGAAGTAGTGGTCTTACAAGGACACCCGAAGAACCTCAGAGAACATGGGAAGAAATACGGCGGATCGTCGCAGACAGGTTAGATTCGATATTTGAGGAGTGGCAGTCGACTCAGCCGTTGAATTCAGCATCACTTTTAGGAATTACTTCGAATCACCGAAGCTCGCAGACACAGCCGAGACGACAGGACACCACGGCCGGCTCTGAAGAGAGTCGTGTTAGCTTAGGAAATAATGCGATGGCCAACGAATCCCAATCGCCATGTCGTCTGCCTGCCGACATGGGAGGTATGCTAGCCCAGAGTGCGAATGAAGAGCAGTCAACAGAGACAGGGGCTTTCCAAAACCCATGCCTTCGTTCCCAGAATATCCAACAGGATGTACCAGATAGTATGGGTGATTTCGATTTTGACGCCTTTTGGAATGGATCTATTGGGCGGTCAGATACTACAGCAGTGCTCGACCGCGATATACCCGCTGACTCTCATATTGATCCATATACGCTGTAGACGGGAGAGCTTGTAAATATCCATTAAGATATAGTTCGCCTCACGATAAGAGCAACGTTGAACTTTCTACGTCATTTACTTGGTTGACTTTGGAGACCGGATTCTGCGGGACGTACTTTGGGGAGGGCGGGATTATGGCGTGTCTCGAGTGCTTCGAATTTAGTGTTCTGAGAGAGGATAAATACAGGGCGAGAAACAAGCAAGGCCTTGAATAATATTGGATTCTTATTTCCCCTTCGATAGATTGAAACTATATTTGAAGACAGTATAAAAAAGGGACGGCTGGGAATATTCTTTTAAAAAGGGGGAGGGGTTCGCGATTGTGTTTCCACGTGACTTCGTGTTAAGTTGGCCAGTGCGGTTCTGGACCGAGTACTAGGCCATAAGTACCCGGCCGTATAGTTGCCCTGATGGAGGGGGAAAAGCGCGCCATTTTGTGCGCCTTTTCCGCTGCACGCCGTCATATTTCATGGACAGGGGGAGAGAAGTCGATCTTATTTTGCGCTTATAAAGTAAGATGCTTTTTTATAGCTACAAAGCAGTGGAACAATTGGAGCTGAGAGGTACTTTCATTATATGTCATTTCTTTCCGGTTATAAATATAAAGAGGCACTTATAGTTATAGTCGTGTTTGATGAATGAATCGTGGGTTTTCTTGCGAATAAACTCTTCGAAAACCTCTCAAATTTGAAATTTACCGAATTGATGTAGGGATAAATTGTGCGAGTACACATGCGTAGAAAAGAAACCCATCATGGATGGATACCTACCAAAAAATACCCCTGAAAGATACATACCTACCTGGGTAGGTACCTCTATACCATGGATGGCGCTGCTGTAGGGCGCTAGGGCCAAGTAAATCTTGATTATCTTAGCGCACATGACCCCCCGAACGAAGCCTGGAGATGCGGTCGGCCGTGCACGCTAAAACCCCAGCAAAAAATGGTCGCGCGACTCGACCGCGTAATAAACCGCCAATGGCCTCCCACTATTCCTTCCCCTCCTAGCCCATTCGCTGCTCTGCCCGAGTTGACTTGTTCATGTTCCCTTGGTCCAAGTCGACGCCAACGCCAAAACAACGCCAACGTCAACCTCACCACCTGTATGAGTTGGTACCCATTGGCACTCAAGTCGAACTTATTATACTCACCTACTGTCAGGCCGCGTCGCGTCTGCTTGGATTTCAATTTGGCATCTAATGGAATAGCACGCAGCATTGCTACCCTCTCCTAGTGCTGCCGCACTCGCACTCATTTCGCACCCATTTCGCACCCCAGCACTATCCTCGCCGCTTCGCCTATGTATGTCTTAGACTTGCTTCGAGTGCTAATTGCTCAACGTTGAACCGACGCGACTCTATCCGAATTTTGTGCCTTCTGACGTCCCAGGATCCCGTGAGAGCGGAAGTCTGACGACGCAACGCGTACACCTCGCTAAGCAACATCAGCGCTCACAAAGGAAATCCCACATTGGCTGGACGCGGAATCCTGCGGCTTTCAACAACACCCGTCTTCGAAATTGGCTAGCTCCAAGACATCGCTCTAACTATCGCGATTCATATGATTGGAAGCGCGATTGACACCCATCTATCAACTAAACTATATCCGAGCCCAATTTGACGCGACGAGCTCGTATTGGCACCTCATCATTCCCCTCTAACATTTTTGCCTAGCCAGTACGTCGGACCATGTCGCAGGTTACTAGCTCGAGTACCTCGACGGGACAGAGTTACCCGCCGCAGTCTCAAAGCCAGCCTAGTAGCCAGGGCCAAGCGCTCAATTATTCCAGTAACGAGTCCCAAGACACCACTGCCTCTAATGACACCGATCGCGTTTTCACCCCACCTGAGAGCGACAACGAGGGGAGCAATGGAGTTGGAAATGGTCGCGTGTCGAGTCAAGAATCACAGCTTTTGCAGCTATCCCAGCTCGCTGCGGCACAGCAGAAGATAAACGACGCGGAGGGGACATCGATAAATGGTGGCCAATCAAGAAAAAGAATGGCCGACGGCGTGGTTAAGCACACGAGAGACAGCTCCAGCGTATCTCCAGTTCGTATGGGCCATTCGAGAAACACCAGCACCGTGAGTGTAGCATCTACCGCTGGCAGTCGCATTGGAGAGGTAATTCGTCAAGACCCATGACGCGTCATGACCAAGTTACTAACTCGACCACAGCTATCGGCTGAGCTGAGAACAAAATTATCATATGCCATGGTCAAGGTTAACAATGGCTGGCAAGGGCATTCTATTGACGAGGTCGAGTCGCTTGCGTCACAAGCTGCTTCCCCTACTTCTAGCACCTCTACATTGCATGGCAGACACGGCACGTCCGCAAGTCCACGAATCCCTGTTGCCCCCACGCGACAAAGAGCTTCAAGCAACGCCACTAGCCCTACAGGACTGTACCCTCCCCAAGGGCGCACTTACGAATCATTCTGGAGGGAGGGCAACATGAAACCGATCACTTCGACATCACCCATCTCTCAAGTGCCAACACTGGCCCCACCTGCGCCTATACAACCCCGCCAGCCAGGCCAAGCGCACCCTCGCCGCAGTTCCAACGCGAGATTTACACCAGCCTATCTATCGCATCATGCCTCTCCTCATACCCCGGCTCAACCAAGTCCCTTACAGAGTACGCCAGGTCAAGGGAATATCAGAACGCCCAATGTTGACCCTATACTCTTTTCTCCACACCAGAACGTACGGGAACAGGAGGCATTGGAGACACTGATGTTTATGAGCAGCCCCGGAAATTCAGCTAATGTCAAACACGCGTTCCCTCCATCTCTCCCTTCATCGCAATCATCGCAGGCAGTGCAACCATTACAACCGCCGCAAGCGCGGGGTGGTGGACGGACGGCCCTGCCAACCTCGAGATTGGGATCAGGGGCCGAGACTGGCAGCCAGGGACGAAAGAGCCTACCGACGGCACGGCCGCCACCACACCATGCGGCCCAGGGTAAACGCGTGGGGTTTGAAAAATCGCCAGGGATTTACGGTGGGATGGATCTTGACGACTCGCACGGATCTCCCCACAACAGGGGCACGCCCCGCCGTCGAACGAACGGATCAGCTGTGAGACCGTCTCTATCTATCCCCGCAGGTCTGAGCGGGCCATCGCGACCGAGAACGGCACTACGAGGGGACGATATAGAACGCATGCTCGATCGCGTGGCGGCGGATGAGAGCTCGGATTCGGAGGGAGAGATTCAACTTCCTCAGAGTAGAAGAGCAAACGGCCCTGCAGTTGGGGTATGATGCGAGCTATTCTTGATGCCATTGCCGTGCAAGGTGGCGGAGTTTGACCATTTTATTGCCATTTGTCTCGTATATATGTTTTCCAAGACCATGCCGTCGAAGCACGGATCTAATTCTTGTTCAACTTCGCATTCACGATCATGATGCATTAACCTACGGGGGCTTTTCATGAGATGACATTGGGATTAAAGGAGCAACCGGTTGCATTTACGGGGAGGTTCATGAGCATGATGACTGGGGACGGATCTCTTTTGGGATGTATATGTTCGAATCGGAAGTGTCTTAACTAAACCTGAGAAGGGTTGACCTCGAAGCAATTCAATTGCATATGCCGAAGCATCTCCTATCCATCTACATTGCCATCTCGTCTTTTGAGGATCTATTGATTCTAGAAGTTCTGCGCGTGTTGGGGGGTTTATGACATAGGGGTTGAGTCATGTTCTCTCATACTACCTATATGTAATCCTATATGCCGCGGTGCGTATATAAGGCGGGTAGGTATGTAGAGTAAAAACTGACATTAGCAGTTCCCGGGATGATGCTTGTATGACGGACGTTGACACGTCTGGGATCTGGCGGCGAGCAGACGAAACAATGACATTAACGTTCAATGTTGAGGACTGGAGTTCTCCGTTTAGCCACGTGCATGGTACAGTCCGCCGTTACAGTCCGCCGTTACAGTCCGCCGTTGCGTGTGTGCCTACCTTGTACCTATGTACATCCAATATGCATGTGCATTCCGATTCCGTCTTTACAGTTAAGTGTTGAAGGAGGAAGTCGGCAACCTCTTGGCCGGTCGCCCCGGAAAAGAAAGTCAATGAGGCTTAGCAGGTACCCCGCATCAGAGCCTGCGCCGTGGCTGAGGGGCCTTTAAGCCTCCATGTCTTTATGAATCTTTCCGTCATATGACTGAACTCGTCGCTTTGAGAGATGCCAAGGCTTTTCTTCTTCCTCTTCTGCAAGCCACCACGACGGCCACCACCACTCACCACTCACCACTCACCACTCACCACTCACCACAATTACCAACCACCGACTCACAGCCGCAGCGCTGGTCAACCAATCCACTCAGCCAATCGACGCCAGCACACGTCAACCGTCGCCCATTTTCATTTGTCCGTCTTCTGGTCTCGCCGCATGGTTCCTGCTTTCGCATGCATACAGTAATCAGCTGCGAGGCGAAATGACTGCGCCTCCGCACACCAAGTTCAGTAGCTCCATTGCTCCATTGCTCCATCGCTCCATCTCGTCGCGCGAGATGTACGTAAGCGCTTGCGCGCTTGTGACTGGTTAGTTTGTAATGATCGGAATCCCATGTCATGTATGTGTGAAACAAGCCTTGTAATGGTTCGTATTTAAGCTTTGGCTGGCTTTTCTTTGTCCCTCGAGATCTGTTCTGATGATTTTTCTTTCTTCCTCTTTCCTGCTGTTCCCTACAAAATCTATAGACTTCGCTATCAACACGTAGAGAGTCCCTCATACAAGAACACATATACATCTTTAGAATTCTAAACCTATCCACTTTATCTCTTCCTTCCCATTCTCTTGCGACTTCTTTTTGAGTCCTACAAGTTTCAACCTCGCGATGTCAGCTGCGGAATACTACGGAAACGGCGGTGGTTACGCACCTCCTCCCCAGCACCACGCCTCTGCGCCCTATCCCTCGCAGCCCCAGTACGCGCAGCCCCCATCTCACTCGCCATACCCTCCGCAACCAAACTACGCCGGGAGTGCTCCCTCACCATCGCCCTACCCTTCGCAGCCCAGCTACGCACATTCGCCCGCACCGCCATCACAGGACTACCTTGCGCCGCACCCTCAGCAGCCACAGTACGCGCGCCCCGGCTCAGCCCATTCAGATGCTGGATACCCACCGCCGCCTTACCCAGGCGACGAAAAACGCCCGCACTCTGCGGATCCATATAGCGGACAGCCGCAGTACGATCGCGACCCGAACCACCAACATGGGCAGCAGGGTGAAGATGGCGAGAGGGGTCTAGGCGCTACGCTACTCGGTGGCGGAGCTGGTGGACTGTTGGGTCACAAGTTAGGCAAGGGGAAGCTGGGCACCATGATAGGAAGCGCGGTGGGCGCCGTGGCCGCGAATATGATCGAACACAAGATTCAGGGGCGGCATTCGAATCATGGTCAGGGGCAACACGGACATGGGCATGGGCATGGCTACAGTCATGGTCATGATCACGGCCATGGACATCACGGTTCTTCGTATCAGGGCGACTACTATTATGGTGGTGGCGGCCATCATGGACACCACGGACACGGACACGGACATCATGGACATCATGGGCATCATGGTCAAGGATGGTAGAGCGGTGGATGGTAAAGCGAGTTATTTACGAGGACGGATGGATATGAGGTTTACTCTCGTCTCATGAATATGAACTAGAGCTTATAACGGCGCATCGGTCGGTTCGTTCCGGGTTTCGGATGTCACCCCTTTCCTTATGGCTTGGTTAAGATAGGTATGATGCAATGACGCTACGATTCACCCTTGATGGGTTGAGTATCGATAGCTTGGTCTGGTCTGGTCTGGTCTGGCCTTTTTGTTTGTATACCATGGATTCCGTACTTTGGACTACGGATAATGACGGATAAATATAATGATATCCCTATTAGGGGCTTATGACATCCTGGGTAATCTGCCGCGATCCCAGGTGAAAGAAGAGAATTAGTTATGGCTTATACGTATCACAATAGACAGTTACGGAATAGACGAAGTGTGCAAAGAGTATCAATTGACGTATCGTGTCATACATAGTATCGCAATTTATGCGTTACGTTATGTTAGGCAGTCCATAGGTAGCGCAATTTATGCTCTACGCGAGGCAGTAGTTATGTGAGCCAGTAGCTATGTGTGAGGCAACACATGGTATCGCAATTTATGCACCATGCCCCCAGCACCCCTGGCTACCTACAATACATACCCTAGCCTGCATTACCTAGCACATATAATGACATTGGCTGAGCTGCTTCCTTCCTTTATGCTTCCAGCATTGCGCTTTAATTGGCGAAACGGGCAAGATTAACGGAGCGAAACGAAACGAACGTATCCTATCGAGGAATATCCGATATACCTACGTAAATAGGTACCGAGCCGATCCGATACGATCTCTGTACGAAGCAACGTTAGTAATAGCTCTTAGGATAGACATGAAAAAGGTAGAAGAAGGACTTATCTTTATTCTTTAGTAAGGGTTACCACTTATCCGGGAGTAGGTATATCGGATATTCCTCGAAGGTCTCGTTTCGTTTCGCTTCGCTTCGTTTCGTTAATCTTGCCCATTTCGTTACCTAATTAAAGCGCAGTCCTGAAAGCACGGGGAGGCGGCTCAGCCAACGTTAGTATATGTACTCGGTAGCGCAAGCTAGGGATGTATTGTAGGTAGCCAAAGATGTGGATGTGCCTCAGCACAAGATAGCCTCTCAATACTCTGCCGCGAGCCCAAAAACTCCATCTTTGCGTTCCACAAAGCCCCTCTGGCTTATCCTCGATGAACTAGGTACATTTTATGTACCCCCTTTTTGTATTCCTTTATCGTATTCCTAAGTAACTTCGCCCGGTTGTAAAGCTGTTTCTGTCAGTATATGAGCAGCATAGAGCCAGATCAGGGCTTACTTACCTCCAACCGCCAAGTTTCACGGCCCGACATCGCATATGGTAGGGTGTTGAATGCAGGAGAATGTCCTGAAAATCTCACTCCACTCAGTTTGAATGGAGGAAGGAAGGTTATTGCTGCAATAAGCAAGTATCCGCCTTAGGCAAGCACCGAGTATAGTCGTTGATATAGTTGTTATGATCGACTTGTTGGTTGGCAGTATGGTCAATGTTATAGTCGTTGTAAGACTGCTCAATTGTTGTATAGTAAAGACGCTATGCATTCTGGTTAGTCCAACTCTCGTTTCAAGTAAGGGTAAGTGGAAGCTTACCATTAGGTAATCTCGTCTTACAGCTATATGTCATCTTTTCTGAACCCTTCGTAAAGTTGAAATTTCCCACGGACACCACGGTCGGGTAGTAGAAGATAGAAGCGTAACACGCCCAAGGCATTGTAGCTCGGGCTCAGCGTGTCCTGCCCTGTATAAGAGAGATCAAGCTCTTGCCACTCGAGCTAATGATCTAAATCGAAGGAACCGTGTCCGAACTCTTACCACTCGAGTCAGGGTATCCTTTATCGATATGTTGTCTGACCCTTACCACTCGGGTCGACGTGAGGGCTGGTTAAAAAGGAGGCTAAGAGGTGGGCGATGTCTCGTAGGAGTATCTAATTTTTTTTTCTTTTTTTTTTTTCGAGGTTTAATGGTGGTAGGAAATGAGGGTGGCCGTAATGTGTCGGTAAGAAGCATCCTACCTTCTGGGTGCCGGCTTCTTCTTTTTCTGGATGAAGATGCTGGGGGGTTTCTGTCTCCTTCTTGTCAACGCCTTCGCATCCCTCAGCAACTTCTTATCGGCAATTATTTTCTTTCTATTCTTCTCGATGATCTTGGTAATGGCCCACCTCCAACGCATTAAGATGCGGTTGCGTTGGGCAATCCGGTCCATCGTGGCCATCATGGTATTGAGCCGGACGTCGTCATCCTCGCTCCATTGGTGCTTCGAGGGGGCATTGTGAGAGTAAGCGTCGTTGTCTATATACCTTTCCCGCTCCTCCTCCGAAGCCTGCTTCGTAGCGGCTTCTTCGTCTGCTCTCTGCTTTCCTCCCTTGTTCGTAAAATCTCGCGAGCGCTGTGACGCTAAATCTTTGAGGGGCACTATCGTATACTTCTGCTTCGGTTTGCAGGGCATGAGGAAGGATTTGGGAATGCTAGAGAAATCCGGCGTACCGACGTTAGACTTGGGAGTCTCGGGAGCCGGATCAGGCGTACTAGGTACGCCTGTCATGAATGTGTCATGTCTTGGGGTAGAGGGTAACGAGGAGAGGTCCGGACCCGGAGACGGGTTAACGGAGGAGGGGGTTGCTGGTGAGGTCGGGAGGATATTTGGAGAGTCAACCATATCTGCATCCGCCTCAGGAGCTCGAAATACTAAGGGAAGGGTGGTCGATGGTGTCTGCGTATCTACTTCTCGCCTGGGTATAGGAAACGAGAAAGGAAACCTGGGTAGAGTGGGTACCGTTTGTAGCGAAGAGAGAGAAGAGGGAGTAGGTGTGTAGGGTGTGTGAATGCTAGACTCCGTCATATCAACGTCCGTTTCGTGTACCGTTGCGGCTTGTTGGTTAAGAATAGGCTGCTCGCCAGCGGAAATTTCCGGTACTTCTGATAAATCTATTTGTCCCAACAGAAATTGTTCTGCCGCGTGGTCCCATAGCGACGAACCGGCTCCTCCCATAACGACATCATCTGAGACACCAGTGGAGCTTTCATTAGGGCCGTCGTGGGCATCTGGAAGGACCTCTGTTTCCTCGTCCACCGTAGGTTGCTGATCAGGGATCTGCTGTTGATATATAGTTGATTGCTGATCGACGACAATGTCAGATTGTTGGGTGGGATATTCATCTAAAGGTATTGGTGCCTGTGGAATGGGTGTTCCAGGTACAATTCCGTCCATTTCTTCAGGAACATCTCCCTGTTCCATTTCCTCGTCTACCATAGGTTGCTGGTTGGGGATCTGTTGTTGGTAGGTAGGTTGTTGGGTGGGATACTCGTCCGAGGGCATCGGCGCCTCTGGAGCAGGCAGTCCAGGTATAATTCCGTCCATTTCTTGATCAGGGGTTGCTTGTCCCATGGGATCTACGTTGGCTGTTGGCTCCATGGGGGTGAAGGGCTCTGTAGCCGCAGTGCTTTTCCACAAATCTTCATAACATTTATCTAAGACAGCGCTAAGTGCATCTGCATCAGCCTGAGACCAATTTAGTAACGACTTAGGCTCTTCTACGGCGGCGCTAGGCTCTTCCATGATGGTAGTAGGCTCTTCCGTAATGCTAGTATCATCGTCCATGGGGACGGTCGACTCTTCCACAGACATGGGCATCTCTGCAGCGGTTATGGTTTCTTCCATAGGAGTCATAGCCGCTTCAATGGGTGCCGCCTGTTGTTCGCCAGTTGTCTGGATGTTGTCCTGATCTTCATGTTCATCGGATTGAATCTTCTGCTCTGTAGTGTGTGCCGGTGTTGCGGGTTTGCTAAAAACGGGCTCCTCTGGAGGAGTAAAGTATGTTGCCTCGGCAGCCATGGGTTCTTCGACGACGACGGTAGGCTCTTCCGTGGTGACTGTAAGCTCCTCCGGGATGATGGGAGTCCCTTCTGTATTGGGGGTAGGTTCCATGGTGGCGGGAAGCTCTTCCGTAATAGGAGTAAGCTCCATCATACTGGGAGGCTCTTCTATGTTGGGGGTAGGCTCCTCCGTGACTATGGGAGGCTCTTCTGTAGTAGGAGTAGGCTGCATCATAACGGGAGGCTCTTCTGTGTTGGGAGTAGGTACCATAATGGCGGTGGGCTCTTCCATGATGACGGGAGGCGCTTCTGTAATAGGAGTGGGATCCGTCATGACGGGGAGCTCTTCTGTGATGAAGGTAGGTTCCTCCGTGACTACGGGAGTCTCTTCTGTAATGGCGGTTGGCTCTTCCATCATGACGGGAGGCGCTTCTGTAGTAGGAGTGGGCTGCATCATAATGGGAGCCTCTTCTGTGTTGGGGGTAGGCTCCTCCGTGACTATGGGAGCCTCTTCTGTAATAGAGGTGGGTTCCATTATGACGGGAGGCTCTTCTGTGTTGGGGGTAGATTCCATAATGGCGGTGGGCTCTTCCATCATGACGGGAAGCTCTTCTGTAATGGAGGTAGGTTCCTCCGTGATAAGGGTAGGCTCTTCGGTGGCAAGCTCTTCCGCAACGGTAACATTCTCTTCAGTGTGAGCGACAGACTCTTCCGCAGGAGCGGTCTCGAGTTTCGGAGAGGTGTTGGGTTCTTCCATTGAGACGATAGTGGGGTTGTAGAGCTGTTCCACGGTGGTAATAGATTCCACTATAGTGGTGGTGGCCTCAACCACAGGGGTGGGCTCCCTTACGGGGATGGCGGGATCCTTGTTAGGTGTGGTATCGGGCTCCTCGAGATCTTCGACGATGGTGATAGATTCTTCTGAAACGGCGGGAGACTCCTCTGTGATGACGGGAGACTGCTCTGCAGCGGTACTAAGGAGTGACTTCTTATTCGCCCACAATTCTCGGAGGTATGTGCGGGAGCAAGTGGCGACATGTTCTTCAGGAAGTAATTCTATAATAGGCTCGAGGCCTCCTCGGAGCCAGGTGGCACGTGGCTTGCGCCTAGGTTGAGTTGGTTCCGGGAGTGTAGGGACGGGGGTGGATGGTTGAGGAGAGGGAATAGGCGGGATATCTGCCAAGACCATCGCATTGCTTAAGGTGAGTTGTTGGGGTTGAGAAGGATGGTCCGTCTGAGTTCCGACATCAACCATCTGAGGTCTTCCTCGGCCTTGAGGCCCCCATCTTCGCATGGTGGCGTACGCGTGACAAAGCAACACGAAAACACGACCGGGCAGGGAAAGAACTAGTCGGACCAGAGCAAATCCAAGGAGAATGATGTGACTGCTAAACAGTTAGGAATCATATCGGTTTGAGATCTAGGCGTTTTTCGGGCGTCTCTGGGAAGCTTGGGGTAGGAAAACTTGACTCCGGAAGTGGGAATCTGTACGAGAGGAGAAAAGGAGGGAAGGGGGAGAAAAGGGGAAAAGGTGAAGCTCAAAATACTCACAGAAAGGCTTGACTAGTCTCACGGAAGAAAAGAGAGAAGACGCGAGCAGGGACGAAGTTTACACACAGGGCCGCCATCATTTCGAGGGTAAAGCCCTCTCCGTCCAGGGTAACTAGCTTGTGAGCTAGCATCGTGGCCGCGACGACGTGCCCGGCGGGGTGCATGGTCCCGCAAGAGCCCCGACATGCGCCCATTAGGGCGATGCCGTGGAGCTCTTGGAGAACCCCCCAGTCGGAGAAGTTGGCAACGCAAATCGCCACAGCCGCGTTGAGTGCCAACGAGAACATGCTAACGACGGGATCATGATCTTCGTGGTTGTTGCCGAGGCAGAGGATCATGAGGTTGCCGATGGTGGCGCCAATGGGGGCGGTACCCATCGCGTCAAGGGCGAGAAGAAGGGGAACGAGAATCGTAAAAGCATACATCTTAGAAAGACAGTACGCGAGCGCGCGAAAAAGTTCTGTTACGTGTGATAGACAACAATTGTTACAAGACGATAATCGAAAACGATGATGAAGTTGGATGTCAATGTCAAGTCTGGGACGACAGATGAACAAGACAATAATCGAAAACGATGATGAATGTGGACAGAAATGTTAAGTCTGGGTCGAAACTGAACTTGTAGGAAGAAGGAGAGAAGAAGAAATCGAATGGCCGAAAACCTGAGTCTTGTGGAAATCGAAGTGTGGTCTGTCCTAAGCTAATCAGCTGTAGCTGCGGGTGACGGGTCGAGGTGCACTGTACGGTTGCTGGGCAGTCCTGATTATGCCAAAACTTTCAATAACATGGAAGGTGTACGATGCACCTACCAATATCACGTACCTGAAATGATATTGCATGTACACCGACTGCCTCTATCTTTGCACCGACCCTCTTCATACAGATCTATCTAGGCACCTGCAAATCCAGTTTGACCCCCTCGTAACTGAGGTTACTAGGACTTGTAGGGGTGCCAGTAATTGTACCAGAATGCATATCGCCTTACACCTACCACCTGCCCATGGCTTAAGGAAATAAATACAACATATCATATGGGTACCAGAGTAACCTCCATTGCAGTATTTACACGCACCTAACTGACAATATGGAGAAGCCGGCTGCTATATATCATAGATGTTCCACGGATACCTAGGTACTTCAGGGAGTTTCTCTTCGTCATAAACCGAAGATACCTGGCGTCTAACTCATCGGTGGTTCATTGCACGAAAATGAACCATTGATGAGTACCACGTAACACACAACCTACGATGGCTACATGTACTTCTAAAAGCATGTCCTCGTACAGGTAAGTGCCTAGTGCTTTTATTGGTCTGCCGAGTCGCGAATATCGAAACATTCATGGGCTCAGGGTCACTGACCATAAGTGATTAGGTAGGTAGGTCATTGAATGACTTGGAGGGACAACCAGCTAATTGGCCACTGATGACGCAGTTGGTAAGTGCAACCCAATCTGTCGAAATCGACGGCATACAGACTTAGCACAGACCTCCTTATTATTCAGCAAACCAAGTCCTCCAGCGCAACTGCTACTTATGTGACTCTGCCATGCGAAAGAGACTGCGCAATGGCTGATTAAGAGAGGTGAAGTCAAAGGAGGCTCTTGGTGGGTGACTGCGTACCTACCTCATAGTGATTGGCTGATCGGGCGCCCCACATTCCGGATCTAGTAATCCAACACGCCCCACAGTGCCAAAGTATCCCCGGATCTCAGACTGGAAAGAGCACATACTTGGATAGGTGCATAAGAGGTTAGGTGCATGCCTAGGTACTTTACGAGGTACATAATCTAGGGCCCGAGTATGGTCCATGTGGATCCTAAGGGATTCAACCCAATCGGCTCCTAGGGAACATTAATTTATGCGCGCTTGCAGATGGCAGCAGGTGCAAGATAACGGTATGTGCGACGCACTGTGATGCCAAACCTTTCCTAATACAATGTCTTTAGAAGAAAACCACGAGGGAATCTCTACGAGTACCGCAGTTTGAGAGTCAAGAACTGTTTCACATCTATTAAGTGGCAGCTTTCCAACTTACCCTAGCAGGATAAGGAAGCTCGGACGTGGGAGCTTTTTTCATACAAAGTTTAGTCTTGCACTTTTGCTCTCTATTCCTTTTCATTCTGCTGGCCATTTGTACTTTGATCCTGGGTGATCACTCCTTAGCCTCGGGCCAAGACCGTCTTGGAAATAGTTCTCCCTCGTGGTGTTAGCAGCGTAGTCGTCCCAGAATACTCCTCTGATTCTTAGTTCTGGCAAAAGGTATTTAACGATGTCTTCGAAATCCCCTGGGTTGACGGCGTACGAGATGTTGAATCCGTCGATTCCAGCTTCATCAACCCATGCCTGAAGAAAATCCGCCACTGTCTTCGGTGATCCGATAGCCCGAGGGTGAGCGCCCCCGACCGCCAGCTCCCGAGCAATCCTCCTTTTTGTCCACTTAACGTCCTCAGTCCCCGGTACCGTAGCGCTCCAGGAAGAAATCATACTCCGAATTGCTCCAGGGCCAGTGAATTTGAAGTCCTCATCGTCGTCCCACCTGTCGAGATCTACACCAGTCCAGCCTCCGAAAAGAGTCATCGTCCCTTCAAGGTCCGCGTAGCTCAAGTATTCCTTGTATTTGGCCTGAGCTTTCTCATCTGTCTCGTCTACGATGATCAAGATTCCCGTGATAAGTTTGATTGTCGATGGATCGCGGCCATTCTCAACAGCTAGTCTTCGGATGTCATCCGCAGACCTTTTCACGGCTGCCGGTGTCATGCCAGGCAAAAACATGCACTCGGCGTGCTTGGTTGCGAACGTCTTCCCCGCACTGCTTGCGCCGGCTTGGAAAATGAAAGGTGTTCGCTGAATTGATGGCTCCGTTGTGATAGGGCCAGTTGATTTGAAATATTGACTGATGCGACTTAGATGGAGAAGGTAAACATCCACGGATCAGCTTACCCTTCATGGTTAATTTTCCGCACCCTACCGGGAACGGTGTACTGTTTAGTTTCGGGGTCTTTCACGACGGCGTCGTCCCTCCATGAGCTTTCCAATAACCCGTAAGTTAAATTTATGAACTCTTCGGCAATCTTGTATCGCTCATCATGGTCGATCTGGGTCGGTAGACCTAAGTTTCTTGCCGCCGACTCGAGATGGCTTGTCACGACGTTCCAAGCGATACGGCCCTTGGTGAAATGATCAAAGGTCGCAAACCTTCTTGCCAATAGGAAGGGATTCTCGTAGGTAGTCGAAGCCGTGATTCCAAATGACAGATGCTTTGTCGCTGCCGCCATAGCAGAGACTGCTAAGCTTTCTTTAATCAATACGGGGACTTCTTGCAACGGATATAAGACACTTACAAGGGATCGTTCATAGGAATCTGGGCGGCCCCAGGGAGACCAGGGTCAACGTTACCTTCGCCCTTGTATACGCCATAGTGGCCAAGGACATCCGCGATGAACAATCCGTGGAATTTTCCATCTTCTAAAATCTTGGCCAAGTTTATCCAGTATTCTATATCCTTGTATTCAGAGGTATGATTGCGTGGATGCCTCCAGAGTCCTACAAATCCTGAGTATTAAGGGCTTTTGGATCTTGGACCATGGGAGGGGGCTCGTACCTGCAGCAAGATGACCAGGAGTGCTCATGGAAAACGCATTTAGGATCCATTGCTTTGGCTGGGATACGTCGGCAGGCGCGGTCATCACGAAAGTAAACGCCGTGCTAAGCAGATATGAATCAACTTGTAAAAGCACGATTATTAATCCAATAATGCCTTAATCATGTACAAAAACAGAGAAGCCTGTCTTCTAAGTGAAGTTTCCTCGTTCCCCTGATAAGGTAGCGCCGTGGTCCACCGAGTATCAAGTTGCGGTCCGAAAGCGGATATAATCAAGCTATCGCCATTCAAGTGCAAGTCACGTCATCAAAATCACACCAGAATTCTGCAACTTAATATCCAATCAGAGGCAACATTTAATAGCCGTGCAGTGGTTTTCGGAAAGCTCTCCTTATCATAGCGGACCATGCAATATTTCGGTAACCCACTGCCGACATAATTTGACCGGTGTGTGTATGGCAACGCTCTAGTTTCAATACTAGGATGATCACATAATTCCTTCGAGATAAGAATAAGAATAGAAGTAGTCCCTAATGTATACTGTTGCATGCTTTCTGAGTACCTTCATGGAGAGCGTGGAAATTTTCAAACTTTTATTCGTACAAAAGGTACAATATTGCTCTTATTATGCCTGATCAAGTGCAGGCCCCGCTGCCTCAGGGCGCAGGCTATGGTGTTGTTGTTGGATTTGGTGTTGCTTTTGCTCTAGGTAAGGACGACACGAGATCGATGTAAAGTCCTCTTCTTATGGTTTTTATCTCCTAGGAATGATTTGGGTCACTAGGTCCTTAAAGAGATCGTTCAACGAGGATAACAAGTCCACCGAAACGTATGTTCCCCGGCGTCAGACTTAGAGCTGTCCGAAAGATAGCTAACATGATATGAAACTACCTAGATTCATGGTTGCCAATCGCACAGTCGGCACCGGCCTTACAGCATCTGCTGTAGTTTCCTCCTGGTTATATAGTACGGCTCTGCTTGGTGCCTCTCTTCTGACTTATAAGTATGGTCTGGCCCTAGGTGTATGGTGGGGAGCGTCAGCGAGCACGATGGTCTGCTTCTTGTCGCTCATCTCCATCGAAGCTAAACGTAGGGCACCCAATGCGCACACATTGCTGGAGCTGATAAGGGTGCGATACGGAACGGCTGCCCACCTACTCTGGATCGTATTCTGCCTCTTAACTAATATCCTAAATTTCTCAAGCATGTTACTCGGAGCAAGTGCTGCTGTCACCTCTCTAACTGGGATGGACGTCATCGCAAGCACCTATCTCTTACCAGTAAGTTGGCAAAATGCAACATTTAAACCTCGACCTTTCTCAAGGCTCATAGTCTGAGGAAATACGGAGACATACTAATGAGTCCAAACTTTTATAGGTCGGCGTAGGTGTTTACACGTACTTTGGAGGACTCCGAGCGACATTCCTCACTGATTACCTGCATACCTTCATCATTATGATAATTCTCGTCTGGCTTACGATTAAGATCATCGTGGTCAAGGAGATTGGATCCATTGGAGCTCTTTATGATGCCGTGGTTGCCGCCGACAAGATCCGGCCGGTTCAGGGCAACTATGGAGGCTCTCATTTAACTATGAGAAGTGAGCAATGCCTTTACTTTGGCATACTTCACGTAATGTACGTGCCCATTAATAGGTACCTACGCATTTCAGGAATGGTACTGACAATATCTCAGATCAAATTTCGGTGCTGTGATCATGGATACTGGCTTCTGGCAAAAGGTAATGCATCAAGGATCAAGGGTAGAACTAGGTATACGTGGCTCATATAGTACAGGGATTCTCGGCCAACGTTGCTTCTGCTGTTCCTGGATATGTCTTGGGCGGCATTGCGTCTTTTTCAGTCCCATGGGCAATTGGAACCTTCGGTGGTCTTGCTGCTGTTGCCCTAGAGTCGACACCTATTTTCCCCACGTATCCCAGAGTAAGCTTGAAGCCCTATTCAACCCAGGTAACGTCATCGCATCTAACAACTTGTCTAGAGCATGACCTCAGAGGAAGTCACCTCTGGCTTGGTTCTCCCGTATGTTGTGCAGGCAGTTGCCGGGAAAGCTGGCGCTGGAGCTTTGCTCCTCACTATTTTCATGGTTTGTTTGTACCAGGGCCTTCAAATGTGATATAGTATACTAACATTGGAGAAAGGCTTGCACTTCTATCGCATCAGCTCAAATGATCGCTATAAGTTCTATCATCTCCTTCGATATCTACGGCACGTATATAAACAAGAAAGCCACGGACAAGCAATTAATTAGGTGGTCACATATCGGTGTTGTCATCACCACTCTGGTCATTCCCACATTGGCGACAGCTTTCAACAAAGGGGGGGTCGACATGACCTGGCTGCTCTACGTGGTTGGTAATATAACCAACCCAGGATGCATTCCCACGGTGCTCGCTCTTCTGTGGAAAAGGCAAACTAAAGCTGCTGCAGTTATCTCACCCATAGTTGGTGTTTGCTGCTCAATCTCCGTCTGGCTTGGAACTGCATATGCTTATTTTGGCGAAATAACGGTTGCTTCAACTGGAAGCACGATGCCATGTTTGTTTGGCTGCGTCACCGCGTTCTTCGTTCCGCTGCCTACTACGTTACTCGTGTCGTTTGTGCGACCAAGCTCCTTTGACTGGTCCGTGTTTACGAAGCAGATCAAAAAGGTCCGCCAGTCCAAACAGAATGGAGAAGAGGCGGATCAGCAGGAGTCGGAAGAATGGTTCACTCCTGAATTAAAGAAATACATGAATAGGATGAGCCGATGGGCTGCATTCTGGACAGTCTTCACTCTCCTAGGACATGTCTTTCTCTGGCCGCTTGCAATGTATGGGGCGAAGATTGTCTTTTCTAAAAGCGTAAGCTCTTCTGCTCTTATCCCAAAGCTTGGCTCTAACCTAACTAGTTATTCACGGCATGGATCGTTATATCTCTTATCTACCTCTGGTTTACCCTGGTAGTCGCCAATTTTTATCCCCTCTATGATGGCGGCGCCCGAAAGATCTGGATAGTTCTCAGCGGTAAAGTTACTTCTGAGCCGTCGATAAGATCTGACGCGCCACAAGATTCGTCGGGAGATTCCTCAGAGGGATTTCCCAAGCAGGGTGGGGTGGGTACAAAGGTACTGGAATCATCGTGAACATCGATGGAACGCGAGGTCTTGTAAAGCAAACAATAGGCGTAGGTTCAACGGAATCACAAGTCCTTAGAGCTAGCACATATGCTCGCGATATTACAAAGTTCATCCAATCATGGCTATGTCATGTGCTGTCTATCTACTGTAGGTGTACATAAATACATAATCTATCGGCGGCCTTGTTCCAAGTCCTCTATAATGTGTATCTCAGGGCCACTATTCCCTTGAACGCCGTTATCACCCTCGGACACAATGATCTCGGGTGCTGCCTCTTTCTCTTTCGAGGAGTTGTCTTGTTTCTCTTCTGAAGACGTTGCCGTCTTCTTCCTGTTCCATATTCTACTGAATACAGTACCGATCTTGGCACAAACCTTAGCTAAGAACCGGTAGACTACAACTACCGGCGCGCCAGCCGTCTCGGCGATTCTGGCAAACCAAGCGTCGGGGAATAGTCGCACAACAACGGCCCACGGGAGAGACACCGCGGCTGCGATGACACAGATAGCCCACTGCGTGCCGTTGATAGCTGTGATCTCGAAGGCAGCGCCGCCGACGAAGACGATGGCGATTTGTGCGCCAATCATAATACAATTAATCAGGATAAAGAACTTGTTACGGTGGACGCCCTCGAAGATGTTGAACTTGTTGTCCAAGCGTCGGTTATTGAACTCGTTGAAGATCTGCATCCACACGAAGGTGTTGAAGACCATGGTGTTGAGTTCGGTCTGCTGGGTTTGGTTGTTAGGGTCGTAGCCCAGAATTTTCGAGCCGCCAAAGTGTAGAGTGAACGTAACAGCAAGCTGGAAAATAGCTTGCCCAACGATCATCTTCCACATATTCGTTGTAATGAGAGGTGCACTCTTCGGCTGGGGTTGACGATCAAGAACTTTCTCCGTAGGAGGGTCAGTCGCTAGCGCAAGGGCGGCGAAAGTGTCCATGATGAGGTTCACCCAAAGGAGTTGCACGGCAGTGAGTACGGAATGCATTTCCGGGTCTGCGACGGCAGACACGAAGGCAAGGAGGACGGCGGTAATGTTGACGGTTATTTGAAACTGGGAAATGTTAGTACTTAAGGCCTTCATGCACCTAGGTAGATACGATGGCCTTAAACTCACCTGAAGGAACTTCTGAACGGAATCGTTAACTGCTCGTCCCCACTTGAGAGCGGTCAGAATAGAAGTGAAGTTGTCGTCCATCAGTACAATCTCCGATGCCTCCTTGGCTACTTCAGTCCCACAAATGCCCATCGAGAAGCCGACATCGGCAGTCTTAAGAGCTGGCGCGTCGTTTGTGCCGTCTCCAGTGACAGCTACCGTTTCTCCCAGAGCCTTGAGCCTAGCAACCAGGATCCTCTTGTCCTCGGGTGACGAGCGCGCAAGTACTTGCAACTTTGGCAGCTTGGCATCCATTTGCTCATCGCTAAGCCTCCTAAAGTCAGGACCTTCCATGATCAGGCCGTCTTTGTAAATGCCACATTCAGTCGCGATGGCTTGAGCAGTTACAGCATTGTCACCAGTCACCATGCGAACGACAACGCCGGCCTTTTGTGCTTTGAGAACCGCCTCGGGTACACCAGGTCTGACAGGGTCTTGGATACCGACCAGACCAAGCCAGACAAGGTCCTTGAGCACCGAATCGAACTGCACATGATCGTCTTCGCTCACTGCATTGGCAGGGGGCCACCGAGCAAAATCCTTGAAAACGATCCCAATGGTTCTAAGCGAACCCTTTGCGTAGGATTCGATAATTGATCTTATGTCGCTGCGGTCGTTGACAGTAATCGAGCTTGTACCAAGCGACTGGATGTCTGCCTTCTCGTTACAGTAGTTGAGGAGGATTTCCGAAGCACCTTTTACTAAAAGTCGATATCCGGAATCGTCTCGTAGCTTGATGACCGCCGCCATGCACTTCTTGGCTGAATCAAAGGGCATCATCTGTATGACCTGCTCGTTTGCTCGTGCCTCAGCCAGCGACTGCATCCCTAGATGGTCCCTTGCCAATTGGAGGAGTGCTGTCTCGGTTTTGGAGCCGATAAAAGTGAACTGGCCCGCTTCTTCGCCTTCGAATGCAGTCGAGTTTATGGCAACCGACTGCACGATGGCGTCCCTGGCCTTCTCCGAAAGGCTAGCTGCCCATTGAGAGACAGTTTGGACGCCCGCTTTATCACTTTCGGCTTTAGCAAAACTCGACTGGCCGAAAGTCCCCGCCACCACCGTCATCTTGTTGGTGGTCAGTGTTCCGGTCTTGTCGGAACAAATGGCCGTGGCATTGCCCATCGTTTCACAGGCGCGTAATACACGTACAAGGTTGTTTTCCTTCAGGAGTCGAGTGGTGGCGAAGGCCAGCGCTAAAGTTACTGCCAGGGGCAAACCTTCGGGCACAGCCACAACGATGATGGTCACGGCCACGATCAGGATGTCCAAGAAGGCGGAGGCCTTCTCCGAGCTCGTACGGGTGTCTGTCGATAGACCACCGAGAAACCGGAAGAGTAGGACAAAGAAAAGAAGACCGGCCGCAGTGCCTCCAAGCTTGGCAATCGCAACAGCGAGTCTCTCAAGTTTCTTCTGTAGCGGAGTAGCTTCGATGTCAGTTCGGACAGACATCATGATCTTGCCGAAGCTGGAGTTCACGCCGACCGAGGTACAGAGGAATGTACCAACTCCTTCGAGCACTTTTGACCCTGAGATAATGAAAGGATCGAGGCCCTTCTGATCTGTCCTTGACTCCAATAGCGCCATCACTTGCTCGCCTGGTGTCTTCTTGATGGCATCAGACTCTCCAGTGGCCGAAGATTCATCGCATTTCAGGTCATGGCCGCTGATATAAACCCCGTCGACAGGGACCAGATCGCCAGGTTCTAGGTGCAAGACATCTCCAACAAGGATATCGTGAACGTTGATCATGAATGACTTTCCAGATCGGACAACCTTGATCTCTCGGTCTTCCTTTTTTGCGTTGAGCTTGACGAAAGCCCGTTCCTTCTGCCAGTCGTTGAGGGACCCCACGAGTGTGACAATAAGGATAGCAATGATAATCGCGACGCCTTCGACCCAATCTACCGATGGAGGATCTCCCGGCTCGGGTACTGTCCCAAAGGTTTCGTAGAGTCCGAGTGCTAACGAAATAACTGCGGCTACCGTTAATAAGATTATGACTTTGTCGTTGTAGGCATTCCACATAAGCTTCCATATTGGCGTGGCCTTTTTTGCTGGTAGAATATTCCTCCCAAATACTCTTATCCGATCGATAAATGAATCAGTTTCGGATTTTGAGTTCCTCTCTGGCGACTCGAAAAACTTGTCTGAAGTTCTCCTTACAGCTTGCTCAAATGTAATAGATGTCCGCACCGCAGTTTCATCGACGCTTAGGCCTGCGTGTATATCGGATTGCAAACCGCGCGCTATCCCGGTAAGGCCGCCTAATGCCCGAAAAGCAGCTAGGGATTTGGGGTTTTGTAGTTTATTTAGATGACCCGGGCTAAAGGCAAACGGGTTATTTTCAACTTCAAAATCAGCTTCCGTACCGGGATCCGGACGGAGAGCCGCTTCAGGGTCCACTGTTAATACACTTGAGCCGCAATCAGATTGGGCTGGAGTTAGGAAAGGGTTAGAATGGGCTGGCGTTAAGAAAGGATTTGAGATGTTCGACATGTTCGAAACGAAGGACCCAGGCGTCACTACTCGAGTTTCGTTGGTATCGCTCCTTGGGCGCGTCCTTGTGTCAACTGCCAGGGTCGACGGTGAAAGGTTACCGCTCGCCATGATCGTAGAGATATGTTGCCCGTCTTCTCGTCTCAGGATATAAAGAAGGAAGAGATGATAAGAATATAATGAGACGACAGAGAGATATATTATGAAGAGAAAATATGACTGTGTGTGACCATGACGGTTACTTTAGAGTAAAATTCACTCGGTGGAGGATTATCAATATAATGATGACGATGGGCTGTGACTTCGACACATGCTGAGATCAAGCCTGACTTGTATTTCCACTTTTTGCCGAGGCGAAGAGATGAAGTGGTGGGTATACTTGCGCGGACCTTAATGGCGTGGAAGGTTTGCCTAGATGAACCGCCGCTCTTGGGTCGCGGGCTGTGCAAATGAGGAGAGCTGTTAAGATGATATTGCCGAGCTATGAAGAGTGATATTCCATCGACTAGGTACAGCAGTAGACCCGTCGTAATGCGAACTGCGGCCGGCTTGATTTGCGATATGGTTGCTATGTGGACAATGCTTGAGGGCAGGGAGACGATACGATACCGAAGACAGGCCCAATTGTTTGAGACAAATTGTTGAGGTATTCGGTCATCTGGGCGGGCGCAGCTGTGAAATGTGTCTTGGGAGAGGCGAAGGGGCTGTGTTTTAGCACATCTTACGCGGTGGGAGGCAAATGCAAATATGCTGTTGGAGGCCGCTTTCGTTTGGAAAATATAAGGACGCTGTCGTCACCTCGTCGTTGCTCGGGTTCTGATGGGCCCGTTCTGATCCAGGCCAACTTCCAAGAAGTCGGTGCTAGAACTAAGATCTTGATGTCCAATACATGACTTTGGACAGGTTGACAGCCTCCGTCTCTGACAGCCAACAGATACTAAGGCGCCTGGATTGAAGGATTAGCCATGACTGGCAAAAGGAAATTTCTGACGTTCCTCCCTCACGCTAAGAGGGGCGCCCAGTGAGGCTGTGTAGATATCGCCATAGCCAATCAGCGGCCTCGGCGATACGCAGGCTTAAACGACCTCCTGTTTTGGACGGGCTTAATAAGACTGGGCAATCTAGATCGCTGATGTAACCAAAACCGGATCCCTGCTGCTCTACCCGCTGTCGGATTTCTAAGACGATATCGCGATTCGTTTGCGAAAATCGCTTTGGCCAATCACATGTCAACATCTTATATACAAGCTAGGGCGGCTATAGCAAATATGCCGAAGCGCTTAACCGGCGGTATATGTATGAAAAAAGACAAACAATTCATTGTAGACCTACCGAGATTTCATAATTATTCCCAGTCGCTGATACATTATGTTGTTTGGAGGCGAGTCACGTCAAACCGCAAACGGCACCCGTTTGCTTAGCTCATGATCCCGGATATTTCATTATAATTATCCAGACTCATTATGGTGGAAATCATTATATTCATCCATATTTCTAACATTTGGGTTTGTGTCTCATTGGTGATAGAGAGTCGTAAATATAAAGAGGCATAGCTTTCTCATAACAGTGAACATATCTCGGAACATACCAGACAGGCATCAATACAATCTCTATATCGGCCTAAACCAGAAATTGAGTTAGAAAAAAAAAAAAAAAAGGCTCGCTAAGAGACGCTAGGCCTTGCATCTCTATTACCGCATAGATCACTAATAATCGAACCATCGTAATGAATCAGCTGTTACCAATATATACCTGGCTTGAATAAGAGGCAGTGGTGTGTGTGTGCCAACACTCTTAAAAACTCTCATCCTTCGGTTGATACCTATTGACACTAAATGCCGTTTCAGAGCCTTCACTCATTAATCCATCCACTAGGAAGGATCCCCCGAGAGCCCGGGTTAGTGATTAAAGACGCAAGGGAGTAACGATTCACAGGAATAAGGCTGTCTCGGATTGCTGTTTAACAAGGCAGGTGGATATTGTCTTGACAAGGCTGATTTGTGAGGCAGAGAAGTCCAAGTGCGAAGATCGCTCACGGTTTCCAAACCAATTATATCGAAGAAAGCCTGATGTTGGTCTAGATATCTCAAGAGCCATATCTCAAAGTCACACGTTCTCAAGCAACCCCAGAATCTATTTCGGGGATATTGAGGTTACCACTATCATATATTTGTATAAAGAATACATCTCAAAGCCAAAGAACAACCATGAGCTACGCTTTAATGCTTCAGGAGTTGTCCATTTTCTGTTATAGTTAACCCTGCCTGTTTTGCAGAAATTCCATTGATGATAAGTCGTGTTCTCAGCATATAGGACTACGGACCTCCCTGATAATGATACGCATCCTAAGCCATATAGACTGAGATTCGATTTTCGTCCGTGGTACACATAGTCCGATACTCTATTATATGGCGGTAACCACTTTATATAACGACTTAAACGAATTCCTTAGAATTGGTATTAAACTTATCAGATGTTGAGTGCCATAACTTCGGGCCGGTTTCCCCGCAGCGTAGAAACAAGTTCTGGGTCAACCTTGAGCTAGAGTTACACCACTTATAGGACACAGCCTCACACTATCCCTCAACGATATCTCGAGAGGGGACAAGTGGAGGGTGGGATGCCAGCATGATATGCACGACTAATAGAGCAAGTAGAACATTAAGGACGGTTTCGATGCGCCTTGTTCAAAAGGTTCGACTCGGACCGTATTAATGGCAACCGTGATGTTAAAGACATGTGAACCATTATAATGAGCAGAGCGCAACAGGTTTGACCCTCATCAAATAAATAGGTATGCACAAAACCCGCAAACTACTTCCCCATGTTAATAATAATATGTTTCGCATAGTTTGCGAAAATTGCTCATTGCCATGTAACAATGAGGCAGGTAGGGTCGCATCTATGGTGGCTATGCTGCTCGCTGGCGTTATGTCGTGTTCATTATGTAGAGCGACTTCATACAAATTGACGAATAGGTAGATACGGCCCCTTATTCGGAGGGCGATCCTGCACTCTCATCGAGTATCACAACCTTATGGTACGTAACGACATGCCAATTCACATGTAGAGACGGATACAAGAATACTCGCTAACCTATTATATAATATAATTCTCTACCCAGCACCTTCACGTCGGTCCTAACGCGATCTGGGCTAATTACCTCAAGTCAAGAAGCTATCGCAAGCCGCTGGTATCTGCTTATTGCTCACCGACCTAGCAGTAAGAACAACTCGATTTGACAAGCTGCATGCTTGGACGTGCATCCCATGGGGTCTAGGAGCTGGGCATTTCCTTCTTTGTAATACAAACGCGTAACTAACATGCTAAAGCCACCAAGCCCCCCTTACCTAAGAGAACCAATAATGTAGAGAATGTCCACTGAGACGTAATAGCCAAGCAGATGTCATCCCTAGGAACATGGAATTGGGCGGTCGGCATCGTAGCTGATATCTCAGCAGACCCGAGTAAGCACGGCGCAGTGTTGGCCGAGCTAGAATAATACAAGCAAGGAGGCGCTAGACGTAGACACATTGTAATTCAGACACTACCTAACTAACCTAGGAAAATCCTCCTCTGTACGAAGTTCGTGTACCGCTCTGCTTTGCGACCTGGTCCGGGTGCACGATGATGACCAGAGACGCGGGCTTCTGCGGATCAGGGTTGCACTTATTGGACCCCCCTCGCGTAAGGCGGACTTGATGGAATGGTCGATGAGGCAGTCCGATTGGAAATTGCCTACCCAGGGAGTAGGTACTGTGTTAGCCTGAAGAACTCTTACCGAGATTCAAACCCTAGACGTGGCATTCAGTCGCATGTTTAGCATTCTGGAATACGTTAGTGTTTCCAAATTCCTTTACATCAGGCCTATTCCGCGAACCGAGGCATGCAGAAGACCCGAATTGGTTTATTGCCTGCGCAAAAGCTGAAGAATCGCAAGTAATCACCGCAAATCGCACTTAAACGGGAAATGACTATTGAGCTCAGCCACGATCGTGAACCGTGCCATAAGCAGGTACCGGATGCTGTGGTACTCGGACTCACCTTTTCGATTACCGGGCCGTTTGTCAAGAACTCGAAAGTTATGAACAGCCTCTGTGGAATCAACTTTACGGTGTTGATCGATCCGAGGTTAACACTTTCTCCCTTGTCATTTCCCCAGTCGCTCCTAGATAGAACCACCTAGGATTATCATGTCTCAAAACATTTATGAATGCTAGTCTTAGTAGGTTAAAAACGCAGCAATGTAAGTAGAGGCATTTCAAATTATCTAGACTAGGTGGTCATATGTGAAGTGTGCAGAATATAGAAGAGCATAACGCCGACGACTCTAAGGGCCTATAGTTTAGGGGAATTGCAGGTTGCAAATTCTTGGGTTTTCGCCTAAGCAAACTCGTCTCTTCGACTTATCATAGACTCTATATAATACTGATTTAGATATAATAGGTTCTTATACGGTATCGTTTATTTAAGGCGCGAAGGGCGTCTTATACGTTCATGGCTTGCCCCTATCCATAACATTAGACGTCAAGAACCCAAGATAGCTTCCGAATGAATATACAAATTAGGCGACACCCCGTCCTAATGGAAGAGAGCCACGTTTCCCACCAGGCTGGAGATAGAGCTTAGAGAGAATAGCAGCAGAATAAATACCCGCCCATACATGGTCGGCCCATCTATACAACTTTTACAGCAGTGATTCATTCAGTCATACGTTGCAATGCAGATGCCGCCTACCTTGTATGCGTAATCCTAGATATAGCCGAAGACTACCTACCTATTAGCTACCGCTTAGATGCGGAATGACAAGATGCGCAGTCAAGTTGAGGCTAAATGCCAACTATACCGAGCCTGCAGAGGGCGTTCTACAAATTATTTCCGTCACGATTGCCCGGCTAAGAAGTATACCCTATACTAAGACTTGTAGAGCACAAGCTTTAGATCATTGGGGCTTAGACTCTCATTTACCGAAAATACTACCACCGTATAAGAGCTAGGCATAATATTCAAGCAGTAGCCATGAAGAAAGCAAGAACGGGAATCGCACTGCTATTCTGCCAGTGCGCTTCAGCACTCCCTCCGACTCCTGGACAAGACGGAGAGAGGGCCTATCTACCTTGCACACAAGACGGGTATTACAAGCAATTCCTGATCCGGAACTGGCACAGCATAACACACAAAGACACAACGGAGACATTCAGCTTCTCACTTTACGCCAACTTCAGCGGATACTCGTCGCCATGCCACGGCGTCCGCAGCGGCGACGCCAACAGCGGGTCGACAGCCTGCGAGGTGCGCGACGACAAATTTGCGGTCTACTTCGATTTCGCGTCGAACGACTTCATCTACATCAACCACACATTCGTGTGCGACCGCGGCGAGGATGAGACATATCCCCAGAACCGGTTCGCGAATGTAGTAGCAACAGGCGACGGGCGTCTGGATATCGGGCTCGTGGATACCCCTGAAGGCCACTACACAGGGACCGAGGGGGATAACCTGACGATTGCGGCGTACACCAAGATCGCTCATCGGCTGCCGAACGCGGACTGCGCGGCGGCTTCGCAGCGCGCTGAGTGGGAGGTCCGGGACTTCACGTTTGGTACTCGGGTTCAAGCGGGCAATCCGTGGATCATTGGGACCACAGTGGCTACTATCAATTACGACCTGTACAACAAGGCGAATGATTACTTGATCAACTGCCAGGCTGTCAACAGCTCGGTGGGTTCGTTTCCGGATAACCCGGCGTTGATCGATCCTAATGAGCGGTGGCCGTGTCCGATTAGCTACCGTGATGACTTGATTCCGCCTGAGGCGTATCCGACGACGGAATTCAAGTTTGACAGGAGCTCAAACACGATCACTGTTGAGCAGGAGTGGAAGTGCGAGGACAATGGACACGAGTAAGTGATGAAAATAAGTTACCTTGAAAATGCCAGTATACCAGAGGTGGCTGACTCTGTTCAGGGTTACATTTTCCGCAGTTGGCAGTACGGTGCTGCCTTTAGAATGTCACAATACTCCCACTTCGGATGACAACCCGATCCCCAAAGCGGTGGATTGTGATCCCATAACCGTGACGGTGAAGGCAGGCGTTGATTCTTAGCCTACTATGTAAGGAAAAGATATGAAAAGGTGCCTAGGCAGCTCTGCAGTTCGTCAGGAGTAAGAGTGACAACGAGGAAAGGATGAGCTATATTCACCTTGGGTACAAATAAATAATAGTAAGGCGACCTTCCCATTCGTTCACGTCACAGGAATATATGATATTCTTGTGATCGGAATAGGGAGATTGCTTCTAACATTGTCCCACATCTGAGTTATAACTATTGATTGTGCCCTATCCCGCTCCATACAAGCTTAGGGGCTTCAATCCAATCCTTTTATGAATGTTTAGAATCCGGCTTCATTATCGCACTAAAGTCGGCGAAAGTTATTGAGCTCAAATGAGGGGGGAAAGGGGTAGAAAGGGATTTATGACAATTTTGCCAACAGTCACTGCTGAATCAATGTATTTATCTAGCGCTGTGGATGTGAGCTTATGAGCGAATTCAGGTATTCCTATAGCTCAGAGGGTTAATGTCAATACTCTCACTTGTCTGGGCTTTACACATCACCACTTGTTAACCATAAAGGGGTACAGGAAGTGCGAAGGACTCTAACAATGCTATTTCTATGCATCATCAAGGTACCTAAAACGCCAACGCAGAATGCCCTTAGTGCTATGCTATGCTTTTCTTCATCAAACAACTGTGCCAAACTTGGGATATGCCTCCAGCTAGATTCGAATGCTGCCAGGAACTGAACAGCCTATAGCATCCATTCTCAGCAGATAGGAGAAAGATAGGCCGTCGCGTATCCTAAAACGAGCATCGCGTCTGCTGCTCCTGGAAGAGGAGTCCCAATGTCCTCTATTCCTCCGAGCTAGAGCTAGCGGAGTCATGGCCCTCTATCGATGTGTGAGTAATGAGTGGTATGTTAACAGATTGGGAGCTCGCGCGTGGGAAGAAAGTCAGTTGAGACTTGGGGCCCTGCAAGGTAGTACTTTTCATTTCGGCCCTCGTGGTGTCCAGCGCTCTCCCCGCCTAGGAGAGATTGTCGCTAGCATGGGCGCATGCTCCAGTTTCTTCGAAATCCTCTATCTCGGTCATGCGCAACGCGTCTTTGACGTCATCCACAAACCGGTGTCTCCCTCCAACGAGCTCAACAATGCCGCTTCTTTCCAATAGGTGCCATACTTTGTTATCCCGACTGACGGGTCGGCTGAAGAACACCCTGACGCCGCGATCGCGATAGTTGCGCACAATTTCCTCGAGGACCTGTGTACCAGAGCCATCCATTGACGTCACGCCGTGAATATCAAAGATGATGTTCCTGTTACTTGCCTGTGGGCGTAGACGAGGCAAAGCTGGATGTGCATTAGCCGTGCCGTACAACTCAAGACGTCGCAGCCTATTCTTCAGTTCGCCCGTATTCGCGAACGTCAAAGGTTCAGGTATCTTCACAATTAAGCAACCCTCGACAAATTCGAGCTCCTCAGGATGCTCTTCGGCATTAGCGAAGCGATCACTATTAGGAACCCTCCCTAGAATTTGTATACGAGGGCGCGTCGCATGACGGATGACTTGTAGGAGCGATAAGCCTATGCCGATCGCGATACCTAAATTGAGAGAGAAGAAGATCGTGACAGCTAAGATGACTGCCATGAGGGAAAGTTCAGTCCAACCCTTAATTTGCAGGAAGAATTTCACGTCATGCGGCGCTTCTTCAATAAGAGACCAGGCGACAGCCATGATCAAGGCGGATAGAACTGGTTTCTATTTCATCGTTAGCTCGTGACATCTACGATCCGGCGTGGCCTTGGCCATGAAAATAAAGAGCACACTTACTGGGAGATAGTAAAACCAGGGCAAGAGGAACAAGATACATATGACGGTAATAATACTAAGTAGAATAGAGCTCATTGGACTCTTACCACCAGTGCTCTTGTTGACCTTACTCCGACCATACCCGCCAAAGGCAGGAATGGCCATGAAGCAGGCACCGACGAGGTTGGCAGCCCCAAGTGCCACAAGCTCGCGGTTAGGACTTAACTGCATCCCTTCGACGATTTCTTGACCACCCAAGCTCTTGGCAGCAACTGAAGATTCGAAGAAACCTAGCATGCCAATCAAGAAAGATGTACCCATGGCATCCCGGATATGGGTCATATGCGATAGCTGGAAAGGATTACGGAAAGTGAATACGTGACCAGACGCTGCCTCAACCTTGCCGAGCACTGGGACACCCTGCTGCTCCCAGTCCAAGGACCATGCTAAAACCGCAGAGAGTACAACAACAATGAGTCGATCAGGGAAGTATGCTACTCCGGGGTATCGTGGTTGCAACCGTCGCTTGATCTCCCTATATAAAAAATAAGCTACATCTTACGGAAGACTTGTTTGCACACGTACCGAAGCACCATAATGACGACGAATCCAACAATACCAACGAGAGCAGTAAGGTTATGCCTATCGCTGAGGTGTGTCAGCACAAACTCAAGTTTCTGGACCGTGCTTCCGTGCGCAACGCCCGGGGCGGTCTTTGCAGCACGGTTGAGTCCCAGAACGGGTATTAACTGGTCGATAAAAATGACAACGCCAATGGCAGAGATGAAACCGCGCAGGAAAGGTCTGCTCAAGACACTATCAAGGAAACCAAGGCGGAATACGCCCATAAGGAAGACAGTTGCACCGGCTATGCCAACAGCTACACCAGCCACCTTCGCTTGCAAGACGGCATTATCGTCTTCACCGCGACCGAGGTCGATGCTGTTCTTAACAATAGAGCCGATCAGCAGGGAACCAGCCGCTTCGGGCCCAACGACCATGAGCGGGCAGCTTCCTAATAGCGCGTACATGAAAGGATTGATAGCAAAGGCATATAAACCGTTGATTGGAGGAACATGCGCCAGGTTGTCTGCGTACGACAAGGCCATGGGAAGATACATGGATGCAATGGTGATAGCAGCGGTAAAGTCTCCTTTCAGCCACGACCACTTGTACTGCTTGATCCATATGAGGAACGGTACATAGTAGGACAAGTACATGCTCCACGAATCTTTAACACCGTGTTGCTGTGCAAGGGTGCTCGATTTTGTCATTTTCTTGCTCTTCACCTTGTTTGAAAAAGTCTTCCTCCAATTTCCTTTGAGTTGTGTCTCGCTGGACGGCGCGGAGCTCTCCGAATCTGCTACTGACCCTATCTCAGCATCAAGAGCGCCGACCCTGGGCGGTGGACTAGACACGCGCGGGGAAAATGTGCCATGGTCACAAGGGCCATCGTGTGCGCGTTCGTTATGGAGAAGGGATGTAGTCTCGTTGGTATCATCGATGGAAGCATCGTGCCGTGTGCTAGGGCCAGGGGGGTGTTCGGTTGTATCGTCACTCATTGAGGAGGATGAAACGGTGCGACTCTGACGAAGACCGCTTGGAGTCAGTGGAGCGTGATCGTGGGGATATGGTCGAGAACCGGTCGTGATGGAGGGAGGTCGTGAGGATGGTGGCATTTTTTTAGTGTTGAGTGCTAGAAGTAAATTGAGGATAAAGAAACCGATAACCAGCTATTTCTAAAGACTCCTTCCCAGCCTAGAACCATGTGAGGCTGACTCTTAGCTTCCATTCGCGAACCGATCTTTGATGCTGCTACGACGTAATGTAGGTAGGGAGCGCCTCGAGAATGCGATTGATTCGGAGGATCGGCGGGCTGACAACAAACGAGCAGAATGCAGATTAAAAGACGGCTGTACAATCTACATTATGCATGGACATGGAGGTAGACGATACGGAGATGTTATGGAGATAATATGGACGACATGCAAGATGAAGTATGAAGCAGAGGAAGAGAAACGCAAAGTATTTAATTGGTCGATGGAACTGGAACGAAAGAAAATACATACATGTACCTACACGTCCCTAGCTGTGAGTACAAAGTACTGCCACTAAGGGTCCATGGGGGGACAAAAGTGGGTGAGGCGGGGGAAGGTTCCATTAGAGCGGCACCCTACTATTTCATTTCAAGAAGCTGCAGCCTCTTTGTTGTTGCTGAGGTAAACTTGATTTCATCTCCAACATTGGGAGGTCCATTGTTGGGAAGGCAAGAAGGAAACCGCATCTCGTGAAGGTTGAACTTTTCTTACTAAGGTACTAGGTACCTACATGTAGCCAGCATAACCGACGTACAGACGGCCAGAACCTTAAGCAGCCATCCGCATCCGCCCGCACCACCAATGCAACCCACTAAAGTGCTATGTAGATCTAGACCCCGCGCGTGCAGTGAGGTGGAGATTTGTGTTCCCTGATGGAAGCCACAGAGACTATAGGTATACCTATGTTAGGAGGTAGGTACCTAGAAATACCCACCTGAATCACCGTCGTTGCAACGGCGTGGCTTTCAATGACCTAAGGTTGGAAGTTTTCACTCCTGACTGACCTACTACTGGTGTCTTGAGCACATTAAATCACGAGTGATTATCGAATAAAGTCACCCTTAGGCATAGGCACAGTTTTGATTGAGCATTAACTACCTAAGGTATCTATAGCAAAGTGGCAACTCCCAGGGAGCCTAGGCTCTCCTATAATGCCAACGAGACCATAATACAATCGGAAGCGAAGATGTCACCTCTGTGATGACATCCAATCACTATATGCGAGCAACTACCATACGTCCGGTAATAAGGGTGTCATGTTGGGAAATGTGAAGTCATGAGGTCATGATAGCGGGGAAAAAACCCGAAAATCTGTCTGGGAATTGCAGAAGGTGACAATCGTGGGGATAATGATGAGATGCCGATTCATAGTTGGGGGGCTGGGTATAACGGTTTCCAGGCTTTGAGCCTAGGAACTTGGCCGACAAGGGACTGTACGCTGGCAATTAAGCCTCATCATCGAGCATTCTGTCCTCAGTCTCTTCAGCCTTGATGCTAGCCTTGGCCTTAGCGTTAGCAGCATCCGAGTCTGAGTCCTCGAAGCTGACAGGGGCAACAGTCTTGCGAGACGAGGACGACTGGCCCTTCTTTCGAGGACCGGTCTTCTTGTTTACAACTCTAGGCTTGAAGTCTTCTGGGTCATCATCATCAGTGTCGGAGAGATTGAGAGCCAGAACAGCTGCAGATGTCTTGGTCTTCTTGCTAGTGTCAGGAGTCTTCGGGACCTCAGCCTTGCGTTTTCCGCGGCCCTTAGCCACAGCGGTGGCTTCACCTGCTTCAGCCGGAGCTTGCTCACCAGAAGCGGCAGCAAGCTTTCTCTTAATGGGCGTGAAGCAGGCGCGGGCGGTCGCAGCGTTCTTGAAAGACGCAACCTCGGCAAGCTTCTGCCAGTTGATCTAGAAAATCGAGTTAGCCGGCATGAAAAGTGTGGTTGTGCAGTTAGACTCGAGAAATAACATGGCCGCATTATAAAGGCGATGGCTTAGGGCGTCATTGTGAAAGGCAATCGCAAGTCTAGATCGTCTAGGATTCATATATGTGCGAAAGTGGTTTGGTTTAGAACTTACCTTGGGCTGTTCGTCGAAGCATTGCCACACCTTCCCAAGGATTTCAACTTCGCGTGCGGTCAGCTGAACGCCTTGGTCTGCAGTACCCTTTGAGGCCATTGTGTCGATTAATCGCGCGAAAGTTGTTGATATGCTGGAGAACGGTGTTAGTACAGTCTTTCTAGATAGGTAAGGTATACAGGAAAGAATACGTACAGAACAGGCGCGTCGCGTCAATTAAGGGACT